>CANPUZ010000081.1:0-305442 GCA_947579665.1 Sympetrum striolatum
CTTTTTCTTGCTTTTTTTCAGTCAAATCTCGTTGAATGAGGAGAATGAAGGAAAAAAAGAGGAAAAAAATTGAAATTTCGCTAAAATTATTCGTTTTTCTTGCTTTTTTCGGTCAAATATCGAAAAAATAAGGAAAATTAAGGGAAATAAAGAGGAAAAAAGTTTTAATTTCGATAAAATTACTCGTTTTTCTTGCTTTTTTCGGTCAAATCTCGATAAAATAAGGAAAATTAAGGGAAAAAAAGAGGAAAAAAATTGAACTTTCGCAAAAATTATTCGTTTATCTTGCTTTTTTCGGTCAAATCTCGATAAAATAAGGAAAATCAAGGGAAAAAAGATGATAAAAATTGATATTTCGCTAAAATATTCGTTTTTCTTGCTTTTTTCGGTCAAATCTCGATAAAATGATGAAAATTAAGGGAAAAAAGAGGAAAAAAACTGAAATTTCGCTACAATTATTCATTTTTCTTGCTTTTTTCGGTCAAATCTCGATAAAATAAGGAAAATTAAGGGAAAAAAGAGGATAAAAATTGATATTTCGCTAAAATTATTCGTTTTTCTTACTTTTTTAGGTCAAATCTCCATAAAATAAGGAAAATTAAGGGAAAAAAGAGGAAAAAAATTGAAATTTCGCTAAAATGTTTCGTTTTTCTTGCTTTTTTCGGTCAAATCTCGATAAAATAAGGAAAATTAAGGGAAAAAAAGAGGATAAAAATTGATATTTCGCTAAAATTATTCGTTTTTCTTGCTTTTTTCGGTCAAATCTCATTAAATGAGGAGAACGAAGGAAAAAAAGAGGAAAAAAATTGAAATTTCGATCAAATTATTCGTTTTTCTTATTTTTTTCGGTCAAATCTCGATAAAATAAGGAAAATTAAGGGAAAAAAAGAGGAAAAAAATTGAAATTTCGCAAAAATTATTCGTTTTTCTTGCTTTTTTCGGTCAAATCTCGAAAAAATAAGGAAAATTAAGGGAAAAAAAGAGGAAAAAAATTGAAATTTCGCTAAAGTTACTCGTTTTTCTTGATTTTTTTGGTCAAATCTTGATAAAATAAGGAAAATTAAGGGAAAAAAAGAGGAAAAAAATTGAAATTTCGCTAAAATTATTCGTTTTTCTTGCTTTTTTCGGTCAAATCTCGTTAAATGAGGAGAATGAAGGAAAAAAAGAGGAAAAAAATTGAAATTTCGCTAAAATTATTCGTTTTTCTCGCTTTTTTCGGTCAAATCTCGAAAAAATAAGAAAATTTAAGGGAAAAAAAGAGGAAAAAAATTGAAATTTCGCTAAAGTTACTCGTTTTTCTTGCTTTTTTCGGTCAAATCTTGATAAAATAAGGAAAATTAAGGGAAAAAAAGAGGAAAAAAATTGAAATTTCGCTAAAATTATTCGTTTTTCTTGCTTTTTTCGGTCAAATCTCGATAAAATAGGGAAAATTAAGGGTAAAAAAGAGGAAAAACATTGAAATTTCGATCAAATTATTCGTTTTTCTTGCTTTTACGGTCAAATCTCATTCAATGAGGAGAACGAAGGAAAAAAAGAGGAAAAAAATTGAAATTTCGCTAATGTTACTCGTTTTCTTGCTTTTTTCGGTCAAATTTTGATAAAATAAGGAAAATTAAGGGAAAAAAGAGGATAAAAATTGATATTTCGCTAAAATTATTCGTTTTTCTTGCTTTTTTCGGTCAAATCTCATTAAATGAGGAGAACGAAGGAAAAAAAGAGGAAAAAAATTGAAATTTCGCTAAAGTTACTCGTTTTTCTTGCTTTTTTCGGTCAAATCTTGATAAAATAAGGAAAATTAAGGGAAAAAAAGAGGAAAAAAATAGAAATTTCGCAAAAATTATTCGTTTTTTTTGCTTTTTTCGGTCTAATCTCATTAAATGAGGAGAACGAAGGAAAAAAAGAGGAAAAAAATTGAAATTTCGCTAAAGTTATTAGTTTTTCTTGGATTTTCGGTGAAATCTCGATAAAATAAGGAAAATTAAGGGAAAAAAGAGGATAAAAATTGATATTTCGCTAAAATTATTCGATTTTCTTGATTTTTTCGGTCAAATCTCATTAAATGAGGAGAACGAAGGAAAAAAAGAGGAAAAAAAATTGAAATTTCGCTAAAATTATTCGTTTTTCTTGCTTTTTTCGGAAAAATCTCGATTAAATAATGAAAATTAAGGGAAAAAAAGAGGAAAAAAATTGAAATTTCGCTAAAATTATTCGTTTTTCTTGCTTTTTTCCTTCAAATCTCGTTAAATGAGGAGAATGAAGGAAAAAAATTGAAATTTCGCTAAAATTATTCGTTTTTCTTGCTTTTTTCGGTCAAACCTCGATAAAATAAGGAAAATTAAGGGAAAAAAAGAGGAAAAAAATTGAAATTTCGCTAAAGTTATTCGTTTTTCTTGCTTTTTTTGGTCAAATCTCGATAAAATAAGGAAAATTAAGGGAAAAAAAGAGGAAAAAAATTGAAATTTCGCTAAAATTATTCGTTTTTCTTGCTTTTTTCGGTCAAATCTCGTTAAATGAGGAGAATGAAGGAAAAAAGAGGAAAAAATTTGAAATTTCGCTAAAATTATTCGTTTTTCTTGCTTTTTTCGGTCAAACCTCGATAAAATAAGGAAAATTAAGGGAAAAAAAGAGGAAAAAAATTGAAATTTCGCTAAAGTTATTCGTTTTTCTTGCTTTTTTTGGTCAAATCTCGATAAAATAAGGAAAATTAAGGGAAAAAAAGAGGAAAAAAATTGAAATTTCGCTAAAATTATTCCTTTTTCTTGCCTTTTTTCAGTCAAATCTCGTTGAATGAGGAGAATGAAGGAAAAAAAGAGGAAAAAAATTGAAATTTCGCTAAAATTATTCGTTTTTCTTGCTTTTTTCGGTCAAATATCGAAAAAATAAGGAAAATTAAGGGAAATAAAGAGGAAAAAAGTTTTAATTTCGATAAAATTACTCGTTTTTCTTGCTTTTTTCGGTCAAATCTCGATAAAATAAGGAAAATTAAGGGAAAAAAAGAGGAAAAAAATTGAAATTTCGCAAAAATTATTCGTTTATCTTGCTTTTTTCGGTCAAATCTCGATAAAATAAGGAAAATCAAGGGAAAAAAGATGATAAAAATTGATATTTCGCTAAAATATTCGTTTTTCTTGCTTTTTTCGGTCAAATCTCGATAAAATGATGAAAATTAAGGGAAAAAAGAGGAAAAAAACTGAAATTTCGCTACAATTATTCATTTTTCTTGCTTTTTTCGGTCAAATCTCGATAAAATAAGGAAAATTAAGGGAAAAAAGAGGATAAAAATTGATATTTCGCTAAAATTATTCGTTTTTCTTACTTTTTTAGGTCAAATCTCCATAAAATAAGGCAAATTAAGGGAAAAAAGAGGAAAAAAATTTAAATTTCGCTAAAATGTTTCGTTTTTCTTGCTTTTTTCGGTCAAATCTCGATAAAATAAGGAAAATTAAGGGAAAAAAAGAGGATAAAAATTGATATTTCGCTAAAATTATTCGTTTTTCTTGCTTTTTTCGGTCAAATCTCATTAAATGAGGAGAACGAAGGAAAAAAAGAGGAAAAAAATTGAAATTTCGCTAAAGTTACTCGTTTTTCTTGCTTTTTTTCGGTCAAATCTTGAGAAAATAAGGAAAATTAAGGGAAAAAAAGAGGAAAAAAATGGAAATTTCGCAAAAATTATTCGTTTTTCTTGCTTTTTTCGGTCAAATCTCATTAAATGAGGAGAACGAAGGAAAAAAAGAGGAAAAAAATTGAAATTTCGCTAAAGTTACTCGTTTTTCTTGCTTTTTTCGGTCAAATCTTGATAAAATAAGGAAAATTAAGGGAAAAAAAGAGGAAAAAAATTGAAATTTCGCTAAAATTATTAGTTTTTCTTGGATTTTTCGGTGAAATCTCGATAAAATAAGGAAAATTAAGAGAAAAGAGGATAAAAATTGATATTTCGCTAAAATTATTCGATTTTCTTGATTTTTTCGGTCAAATCTCATTAAATGAGGAGAACGAAGGAAAAAAAGAGGAAAAAAAATTGAAATTTCGCTAAAATTATTCGTTTTTCTTGCTTTTTTCGGAAAAATCTCGATAAAATAAGGAAAATTAAGGGAAAAAAAGAGGAATAAAATTGAAATTTCGCTAAAATTATTAGTTTTTCTTGCTTTTTTCGGTGAAATCTCGATAGAATAAGGAAAATTAAGGGAAAAAAGAGGATAAAAAAAATTTTTCGCTAAAATTATTCGTTTTTCATGCTTTTTTCGGTCAAATCTCGTTAAATGAGGAGAATGAAGGAAAAAAAGAGGAAAAAAATTGAAAATTTGCTAAAATTATTCGTTTTTCTTGCTTTTTTCGGTCAAATCTCGATAAAATAAGGAAATTTAAGGGAAAAAAAGAGGAAGAAAATTGAAATTTCGCTAAAATTATTCGTTTTTCTTGCTTCCTTCGGTCAAATCTCGATAAAATAAGGAAAATTAAGGGAAAAAAGAGCATAAAAATTGATATTTCGCTAAAATTATTCGTTTTTCTTGCTTTTTTCGGTCAAATCTCGATAAAATAAGGAAAATTAGGGGAAAAAAAAGGAAAAAAATTGAAAATATACTAAAATTATTCGTTTTTCTTGCTTTTTCGGTCAAATCTCGATAAAATAAGGAAAATTAAGGGAAAAAAAGAGGATAAAAATTGAAATTTCGCTAAAATTATTCGTTTTTCTTGCTTTTTTCGGTCAAATCTCGATAAAATAAGGAAAATTAAGGGAAGAAAAGGGGAAAAAATTGAAATTTCGCTAAAATTATTCGTTTTTCTTGCTGATTTCGGTCAAATCTTGATAAAATAAGGAAAATTAAGGGAAAAAAAGATGAAAAAAATTGAAATTTCGCTAAAATTATTTGGTTTTCTTGCTTTTTTCGGTCAAATCTCGATAAAATAAGGATAATTAAGGGAAAAAGAGAGGAAAAAAATTGAAATTTCGCTAAAATTATTCGTTTTTCTTGCTTTTTTTGGTCAAATCTCGATAAAATAAGGAAATTTAAGGGAAAAAAAGAGGAAAAAAATTGGAATTTCGCTAAAATTATTCGTTTTTCTTGCTTTTTCGGTCAAATCTCGATAAAATAAGGAAAATTAAGGGAAAAAAGAGGATAGAAATTGATATTTCGCTAAAATTATTCGTTTTTCTTGCTTTTTTCGGTCAAATCTCGATAAAATAAGGAAAATTAAGGGAAAAAAAGAGGAAGAAAATTGAAATATCGCTAAAATTATTCGTTTTTCTTCCTTTTTTCGGTCAAATCTCGATAAAATAAGGATAATTAAGGGAAAAAAGAGGACAAAAATTGATATTTCATTAAAATTATTCGTTTTTCTTGCTTTTTTCGTTCAAATCTCGATAAAATAAGGAAAATAAAGAGAAAAAAAGAGGAAAAAAATTGAAATTTCGCTAAAATTATTCGTTTTTCTTGCTTTTTTCGGTCAAATCTCGATAAAATAAGGAAAATTAAGGGAAAAAAAGAGGATAAAAATTGAAATTTCGCTAAAATTATTCGTTTTTCTTGCTTTTTCCGGTCAAATCTCGATAAACTAAGGAAAATTAAGGGAAAAAAAGAGGAAAAAAATTGAAATTTCGCTAAAATTATTCGTTTTTCTTGCTTTTTTCGGTCAAATCTCGATAATATAAGGAAAATTAAGGGAAAAAAAGAGGATAAAAATTGATATTTCGCTTAAATTTTTCGTTTTTCTTGCTTTTTTCGGTCAAACCTCGATAAAATAAGGAAAATTAAGGGAAAAAAAGAGGAATAAAATTGAAATTTCGCTAAAATTATTAGTTTTTCTTGCTTTTTTCGGTGAAATCTCGATAGAATAAGGAAAATTAAGGGAAAAAAGAGGATAAAAAAAATTTTTCGCTAAAATTATTCGTTTTTCATGCTTTTTTCGGTCAAATCTCATTAAATGAGGAGAATGAAGGAAAAAAAGAGGAAAAAAATTGAAATTTGCTAAAATTATTCGTTTTTCTTGCTTTTTTCTGTCAAATCTCGATAAAATAAGGAAATTTAAGGGAAAAAAAGAGGAAGAAAATTAAAATTTCGCTAAAATTATTCGTTTTTCTTGCTTCTTTCGGTCAAATCTCGATAAAATAAGGAAAATTAAGGGAAAAAAGAGCATAAAAATTGATATTTCGCTAAAATTATTCGTTTTTCTTGCTTTTTTCGGTCAAATCTCGATAAAATAAGGAAAATTAGGGGAAAAAAAGAGGAAAAAAATTGAAAATATACTAAAATTATTCGTTTTTCTTGCTTTTTTCGGTCAAATCTCGATAAAATAAGGAAAATTAAGGGAAAAAAGAGGATAAAAATTGAAATTTCGCTAAAATTATTCGTTTTTCTTGCTTTTTTCGGTCAAATCTCGATAAACTAAGGAAAATTAAGGGAAGAAAAGAGGAAAAAAATTGAAATTTCGCTAAAATTATTCGTTTTTCTTGCTGATTTCGGTCAAATCTTGATAAAATAAGGAAAATTAAGGGAAAAAAAGATGAAAAAAATTGAAATTTCGCTAAAATTATTTGGTTTTCTTGCTTTTTTCGGTCAAATCTCGATAAAATAAGGATAATTAAGGGAAAAAGAGAGGAAAAAAATTGAAATTTCGCTAAAATTATTCGTTTTTCTTGCTTTTTTCGGTCAAATCTCGATAAAATAAGGAAATTTAAGGGAAAAAAAGAGGAAAAAAATTGAAATTTCGCTAAAATTATTCGTTTTTCTTGCTTTTTCGGTCAAATCTCGATAAAATAAGGAAAATTAAGGGAAAAAAGAGGATAGAAATTGATATTTCGCTAAAATTATTCGTTTTTCTTGCTTTTTTCGGTCAAATCTCGATAAAATAAGGAAAATTAAGGGAAAAAAAGAGGAAGAAAATTGAAATATCGCTAAAATTATTCGTTTTTCTTCCTTTTTTCGGTCAAATCTCGATAAAATAAGGATAATTAAGGGAAAAAAGAGGACAAAAATTGATATTTCATTAAAATTATTCGTTTTTTTTGCTTTTTTCGGTCAAATCTCGATAAAATAAGGAAAATAAAGGGAAAAAAAGAGGAAAAAAATTGAAATTTCGCTAAAATTTTTCGTTTTTCTTGCTTTTTTCGGTCAAATCTCGATAAAATAAGGAAAATTAAGGGAAAAAAGAGGATAAAAATTGATATTTCGCTAAAATTATTCGTTTTTCTTGCTTTTTTCGGTCAAATCTCGATAAAATAAGGAAAATTAAGGGAAAAAAGAGGATAAAAATTGATATTTCGCTAAAATTATTCGTTTTTCTTGCTTTTTTCGGTCAAATCTCGATAAAATAAGGAAAATTAAGGGAAAAAAAGAGGATAAAAATTGATATTTCGCTAAAATTATTCGTTTTTCTTGCTTTTTTCGGTCAAATCTCGATTAAATAAGGAAAATTAAGGGAGAAAAGAGGATAGAAATTGATATTTCGCTAAAATTATTCGTTTTTCTTGCTTTTTTCGGTCAAATCTCGATAAAATAAGGGAAATTAAGGGAAAAAAGAGGAAAAAAATTGAAATTTCGCTAAAATGTTTCGTTTTTCTTGCTTTTTTCGGTCAAATCTCGATAAAATAAGGAAAATTAAGGGAAAAAAAGAGGATAAAAATTGATATTTCGCTAAAATTATTCGTTTTTCTTGCTTTTTTCGGTCAAATCTCGATTAAATAAGGAAAATTAAGGGAAAAAAAAGGATAGAAATTCATATTTCGCTAAAATTATTCGTTTTTCTTGCTAATTTCGGTCAAATCTCGATAAAATAAGGGAAATTAAGGGAAAAAAAGAGGAAAAAAATTGAAATTTCGCTAAAATTATTCGTTTTTCTTGCTTTTTTCGGTCAAATCTCGATAAAATAAGGAAAATTAAGGGAAAAAAAGAGGATAAAAATTGAAATTTCGCTAAAATTATTCGTTTTTCTTGCTTTTTTCGGTCAAATCTCGATAAACTGAGGAAAATTAAGGGAAAAAAAGAGGAAAAAAATTGAAATTTCGCTAAAATTATTCGTTTTTATTGCTTTTTTCGGTCAAATCTAGATAAAATAAGGAAAATTAAGGGTAAAAAAGAGGATAAAAATTGATATTTCGATAAAATTATTCGTTTTTCTTGCTTTTTTCGGTCAAATCTCGTTAAATGAGGAGAATGAAGGAAAAAAAGAGGAAAAAAATTGAAAATTTGCTAAAATTATTCGTTTTTCTTGCTATTTTCGGTCAAATCTCGATAAAATAAGGAAAATTAAGGGAGAAAAAGAGGATGAAAATTGAAATTTCGCTAAAATTATTCGTTTTTCTTGCTTTTTTTGGTCAAATCTCGATAAAATAAAGGAAAATTATGGGAAAAAAAGATGATAAAAATTTTTAATTCGATAAAATTATTCGTTTTTCTTGCTTTTTTCGGTCAAATCTCGTTAAATGAGGAGAATGAAGGAAAAAGAGAGGGAAAAATTTGAAATTTCGCTAAAATTATTCGTTTTTCTTGCTTTTTTTGGTCAAATCTCGATAAAATAAGGAAAATTAAGGGAAAAAAGAGGATAAAGATTCATATTTCGCTAAAATTATTCGTTTTTCGTGCTTTTTTTCGGTCAAATCTCGATAAAATAAGGAAAATTAAGGGAAAAAAAGAGGATAAAAATTGATATTTCGATAAAATTATTCGTTTTTCTTGCTTTTTTCGGTCAAATCTCGTTAAATGAGGAGAATGAAGGAAAAAAAGAGGAAAAAAATTGAAAATTTGCTAAAATTATTCGTTTTTCTTGCTATTTTCGGTCAAATCTCGATAAAATAAGGAAAATTAAGGGAGAAAAAGAGGATGAAAATTGAAATTTCGCTAAAATTATTCGTTTTTCTTGCTTTTTTTGGTCAAATCTCGATAAAATAAAGGAAAATTATGGGAAAAAAAGATGATAAAAATTTTTAATTCGATAAAATTATTCGTTTTTCGTGCTTTTTTTCGGTCAAATCTCGATAAAATAAGGAAAATTAAGGGAAAAAAGATGAGGAAAATTGAAATTTCGCTAAAATTATTCGTTTTTCTTGCTTTTTTCGGTCAAATCTCGATAAAATAAGGAAAATTAAGGGAAAAAAAGAGGAAAAAAATTGATATTTCGCTAAAATTATTCGTTTTTCTTGTTTTTTCCGGTCAAATCTCGATTAAATAAGGAAAATTAAGGGAAAAAAGAGGATAGAAATTGATATTTCGCTAAAATTAATCGTTTTTCTTGCTTTTTTCGGTCAAATCTCGATAAAATAAGGGAAATTAAGGGAAAAAAAGAGGAAAAAAATTTAAATTTCGCTAAAATTATTCGTTTTTCTTGCTTTTTTCGGTCAAATCTCGATAAAGTAAAGAAAATTAAGGGAAAAAGAAAAGAAAAATTGAAATTTCGCTAAAACTATTCGTTTTTCTTGCTTTTTTCGGTCAAATCTCGATAAAACAAGGAAAATTAAGGGAAAAAAAGAGGATTAAAATTGATATTTCGATAAAATTATTCGTTTTTCTTGCTTTTTTCGGTCAAATCTCGATAAAATAAGGGAAATTAAGGGAAAAAAAGAGGAAAAAAATTGAAATTTCGCTAAAATTATTCGTTTTTCTTGCTTTTTTCGGTCAAATCTCGATAAAAAAAGGAAAATTAAGGGAAAAAAAGAGGATTAAAATTGATATTTCGATAAAATTATTCGTTTTTCTTGTTTTTTTCGGTCAAATCTCGACTAAATAAGGAAAATTAAGGGAAAAAAAAGGATAGAAATTCATATTTCGCTAAAATTATTCGTTTTTCTTGCTTTTTTCGGTCAAATCTCGATAAAATAAGGAAAATTAAGGGGAAAAAAAGGAAAAAAATTGAAATTTCGCTAAAATTATTCGTTTTTCTTGCTTTTTTCGGTGATATCTCGATAAAATAAGGAAAATTAAGGGAGAAAAGAGGATAAAAATTGATATTTCGCTAAAATTATTCGTTTTTCTTGCTTTTTTCGGTCAAATCTCGTTAAATGAGGAGAATGAAGGAAAAAAAGAGGAAAAAAATTGAAAATTCGCTAAAATTATTCGTTTCTCTTGCTTTTTTCGGTCTAATCTCGATAAAATAAGGAAAATTAAGGGAAAAAAAGAGGTAGAAAATTGAAATATCGCTAAAATTATTCGTTTTTCTTCCTTTTTTCGGTCAAATCTCGATAAAATAAGGAAAAATAAGGGAAAAAAGAGGACAAAAATTGATATTTCGCTAAAATTATTCGTTTTTCTTGCTTTTTTTGTTCAAATCTCGATAAAATAAGGAAAATTAAGGGAAAAAAAGAGGAAAAAATATTGAAATTTCGCTAAAATTATTCGTTTTTCTTGCTTTTTTCGGCCAAATCTCGATAAAATAAGGAAAATTAAGGGAAAAAAAGAGGATAAAAATTAAAATTTCGCTAAAATTATTCGTTTTTCTTGCTTTTTCCGGTCAAACCTCGATAAACTAAGGAAAATTAAGGGAAAAAAAGAGGAAAAAAATTGAAATTTCGCTAAAATTATTCGTTTTTCTTGCTTTTTTCGGTCATATCTCGATAAAATAAGGAAAATTAAGGGAAAAAAGAGGATAAAAATTGATATTTCGCTAAAATTATTCGTTTTTCTTGCTTTTTTCGGTCAAATCTCGATTAAATAAGGAAAATAAGGGAAAAAAGAGGATAGAAAATAATATTTCGCTAAAATTATTCGTTTTTCTTGCTTTTTTCGGTCAAATCCCGATAAAATAAGGAAAATTAAGGGAAAAAAAGAGGAAAAAATTGAAATTTCGCTAAAATTTTTCGTTTTTCTTGCTTTTTTCGGTCAAATCTCGATAAAATAAGGAAAATTATGGGAAAAAAAGAGGATAAAAATTGATATTTCGCTAAAATTATTCGTTTTTCTTGCTTTTTTCGGTCAAATCTCGATAAAGTAAGGAAAATTAAGGGAAAAAAAGAAGAAAAAATTGAAATTTCGCTAAAATTATTCGTTTTTCTTGCTTTTTTCGGTCAAATCTCGATTAAATAAGGAAAATTAAGGGAGAAAAGAGGATAGAAATTGATATTTCGCTAAAATTATTCGTTTTTCTAGCTTTTTTCGGTCAAATCTCGTTAAATGAGGGAAATTAAGGGAAAAAAAGAGGAAAAAAATTGAAATTTCGCTAAAATTATTCGTTTTTCTTGCTTTTTTCGGTGATATCTCGATAGAATAAGGAAAATTAAGGGAAAAAAGAGGATAAAAAAAATATTTCGCTAAAATTATTCGTTTTTCTTGCTTTTTTCGGTCAAATCTCGTTAAATGAGGAGAATGAAGGAAAAAAAGAGGAAAAAAATTGAAAATTTGCTAAAATTATTCGTTTTTCTTGCTTTTTTCGGTCAAATCTCGATAAAATAAGGAAAATTAAGGGAAAAAAAGAGGAAGAAAATTGAAATTTCGCTAAAATTATTCGTTTTTCTTGCTTTTTTGGTCAAATCTCGATAAAATAAGGAAAATTAGGGGGAAAAAAGAGCATAAAAATTTATATTTCGCTAAAATTATTCGTTTTTCTTGCTTTTATCGGTCAAATCTCGATAAAATAAGGAAAATTAAGGGAAAAAAAGAGGATAAAAATTGATATTTCGCTAAAATTATTCTTTTTTCTTGCTTTTTTCGGTCAAATCTCGATAAAATAAGGAAAATTAAGGGAAAAAAAGAGGAAAAAAATTGAAATTTCGCTAAAATTATTCGTTTTTCTTGCTTTTTTCGGTCAAATCTCGATAAAGTAAGGAAAATTAAGGGAAAAAAAGAAGAAAAAATTGAAATTTCGCTAAAATTATTCGTTTTTCTTGCTTTTTTCGGACAAATCTCGATAAAATAAAGGAAAATTATGGGAAAAAAAGAGGATAAAAATTTTTAATTCGATAAAATTATTCGTTTTTCTTGCTTTTTTCGGTCAAATCTCGTTAAATGAGGAGAATGAAGGAAAAAAAGAGGGAAAAATTTGAAATTTCGCTAAAATTATTCGTTTTTCTTGCTTTTTTTGGTCAAATCTCGATAAAATAAGGAAAATTAAGGGAAAAAAGAGGATAAAAATTGATATTTCGCTAAAATTATTCGTTTTTCGTACTTTTTTTCGGTCAAATCTCGATAAATTAAGGAAAATTAAGGGAAAAAAAGATGAGGAAAATTGAAATTTCGCTAAAATTATTCGTTTTTCTTGCTTTTTTCGGTCAAATCTCGATAAAATAAGGAAAATTAAGGGAAAAAAAGAGGAAAAAAATTGATATTTCGCTAAAATTATTCGTTTTTCTTGTTTTTTCCGGTCAAATCTCGATTAAATAAGGAAAATTAAGGGAAAAAAGAGGATAGAAATTGATATTTCGCTAAAATTATTCGTTTTTCTTGCTTTTTTCGGTCAAATCTCGAAAAAATAAGGGAAATTAAGGGAAAAAAAGAGGAAAAAAATTGAAATTTCGCTAAAATTATTCGTTTTTCTTGCTTTTTTCGGTCATATCTCGATAAAGTAAAGAAAATTAAGGGAAAAAGAAAAGAAAAATTGAAATTTCGCTAAAACTATTCGTTTTTCTTGCTTTTTTCGGTCAAATCTCGATAAAATAAGGAAAATTAAGGGAAAAAAAGAGGATAAAAATTGAAATTTCGCTAAAATTATTCGTTTTTCTTGCTTTTTCCGGTCAAATCTCGATAAACTAAGGAAAATTAAGGGAAAAAAAGAGGAAAAAAATTGAAATTTCGCTAAAATTATTCGTTTTTCTTGCTTTTTTCGGTCAAATCTCGATAATATAAGGAAAATTAAGGGAAAAAAAGAGGATAAAAATTGATATTTCGCTTAAATTTTTCGTTTTTCTTGCTTTTTTCGGTCAAACCTCGATAAAATAAGGAAAATTAAGGGAAAAAAAGAGGAATAAAATTGAAATTTCGCTAAAATTATTAGTTTTTCTTGCTTTTTTCGGTGAAATCTCGATAGAATAAGGAAAATTAAGGGAAAAAAGAGGATAAAAAAAATTTTTCGCTAAAATTATTCGTTTTTCATGCTTTTTTCGGTCAAATCTCATTAAATGAGGAGAATGAAGGAAAAAAAGAGGAAAAAATTGAAATTTGCTAAAATTATTCGTTTTTCTTGCTTTTTTCGGTCAAATCTCGATAAAATAAGGAAATTTAAGGGAAAAAAAGAGGAAGAAAATTAAAATTTCGCTAAAATTATTCGTTTTTCTTGCTTCTTTCGGTCAAATCTCGATAAAATAAGGAAAATTAAGGGAAAAAAGAGCATAAAAATTGATATTTCGCTAAAATTATTCGTTTTTCTTGCTTTTTTCGGTCAAATCTCGATAAAATAAGGAAAATTAGGGGAAAAAAAGAGGAAAAAAATTGAAAATATACTAAAATTATTCGTTTTTCTTGCTTTTTTCGGTCAAATCTCGATAAAATAAGGAAAATTAAGGGAAAAAAGAGGATAAAAATTGAAATTTCGCTAAAATTATTCGTTTTTCTTGCTTTTTTCGGTCAAATCTCGATAAACTAAGGAAAATAAAGGGAAGAAAAGAGGAAAAAAATTGAAATTTCGCTAAAATTATTCGTTTTTCTTGCTGATTTCGGTCAAATCTTGATAAAATAAGGAAAATTAAGGGAAAAAAAGATGAAAAAAATTGAAATTTCGCTAAAATTATTTGGTTTTCTTGCTTTTTTCGGTCAAATCTCGATAAAATAAGGATAATTAAGGGAAAAAGAGAGGAAAAAAATTGAAATTTCGCTAAAATTATTCGTTTTTCTTGCTTTTTTCGGTCAAATCTCGATAAAATAAGGAAATTTAAGGGAAAAAAAGAGGAAAAAAATTGAAATTTCGCTAAAATTATTCGTTTTTCTTGCTTTTTCGGTCAAATCTCGATAAAATAAGGAAAATTAAGGGAAAAAAGAGGATAGAAATTGATATTTCGCTAAAATTATTCGTTTTTCTTGCTTTTTTCGGTCAAATCTCGATAAAATAAGGAAAATTAAGGGAAAAAAAGAGGAAGAAAATTGAAATATCGCTAAAATTATTCGTTTTTCTTCCTTTTTTCGGTCAAATCTCGATAAAATATGGATAATTAAGGGAAAAAAGAGGACAAAAATTGATATTTCATTAAAATTATTCGTTTTTCTTGCTTTTTTCGTTCAAATCTCGATAAAATAAGGAAAATTAAGGGAAAAAAAGAGGAAAAAAATTGAAATTTCGCTAAAATTATTCGTTTTTCTTGCTTCTTTCGGTCAAATCTCGATAAAATAAGGAAAATTAAGGGAAAAAAAGAGGATAAAAATTGAAATTTCGCTAAAATTTTTCGTTTTTCTTGCTTTTTCCGGCCAAATCTCGATAAACTAAGGAAAATTAAGGGAAAAAAAGAGGAAAAAAATTGAAATTTCGCTAAAATTATTCGTTTTTCTTGCTTTTTTCGGTCAAATCTCGATAATATAAGGAAAATTAAGGAAAAAAAAGAGGATAAAAATTGATATTTCGCTTAAATTTTTCGTTTTTCTTGCTTTTTTCGGTCAAATCTCGATAAAATAAGAAAAATTAAGGGAAAAAAGAGGATAGAAATTGATATTTCGCTAAAATTATTCGTTTTTTTTTGCTTTTTTCGGTCAAATCTCGATAAAATAAGGAAAATTAAGGGAAAAAAAGAGGAAAAAAATTGAAATTTCGCTAAAATTTTTCGTTTTTCTTGCTTTTTTCGGTCAAATCTCGATAAAATAAGGAAAATTAAGGGAAAAAAGAGGATAAAAATTGATATTTCGCTAAAATTATTCGTTTTTCTTGCTTTTTTCGGTCAAATCTCGATAAAATAAGGAAAATTAAGGGAAAAAAAGAGGATAAAAATTGATATTTCGCTAAAATTATTCGTTTTTCTTGCTTTTTTCGGTCAAATCTCGATTAAATAAGGAAAATTAAGGGAGAAAAGAGGATAGAAATTGATATTTCGCTAAAATTATTCGTTTTTCTTGCTTTTTTCGGTCAAATCTCGATAAAATAAGGGAAATTAAGGGAAAAAAGAGGAAAAAAATTGAAATTTCGCTAAAATGTTTCGTTTTTCTTGCTTTTTTCGGTCAAATCTCGATAAAATAAGGAAAATTAAGGGAAAAAAAGAGGATAAAAATTGATATTTCGCTAAAATTATTCGTTTTTCTTGCTTTTTTCGGTCAAATCTCGATTAAATAAGGAAAATTAAGGGAAAAAAAGAGGATAAAAATTGAAATTTCGCTAAAATTATTCGTTTTTCTTGCTTTTTTCGGTCAAATCTCGATAAACTGAGGAAAATTAAGGGAAAAAAAGAGGAAAAAAATTGAAATTTCGCTAAAATTATTCGTTTTTATTGCTTTTTTCGGTCAAATCTAGATAAAATAAGGAAAATTAAGGGTAAAAAAGAGGATAAAAATTGATATTTCGATAAAATTATTCGTTTTTCTTGCTTTTTTCGGTCAAATCTCGTTAAATGAGGAGAATGAAGGAAAAAAAGAGGAAAAAAATTGAAAATTTGCTAAAATTATTCGTTTTTCTTGCTATTTTCGGTCAAATCTCGATAAAATAAGGAAAATTAAGGGAGAAAAAGAGGATGAAAATTGAAATTTCGCTAAAATTATTCGTTTTTCTTGCTTTTTTCGGTCAAATCTCGATAAAATAAAGGAAAATTATGGGAAAAAAAGAGGATAAAAATTTTTAATTCGATAAAATTATTCGTTTTTCTTGCTTTTTTCGGTCAAATATCGTTAAATGAGGAGAATGAAGGAAAAAAAGAGGGAAAAATTTGAAATTTCGCTAAAATTATTCGTTTTTCTTGCTTTTTTTGGTCAAATCTCGATAAAATAAGGAAAATTAAGGGAAAAAAGAGGATAAAGATTCATATTTCGCTAAAATTATTCGTTTTTCGTGCTTTTTTTCGGTCAAATCTCGATAAAATAAGGAAAATTAAGGGAAAAAAGATGAGGAAAATTGAAATTTCGCTAAAATTATTCGTTTTTCTTGCTTTTTTCGGTCAAATCTCGATAAAATAAGGGAAAAAAAGAGGAAAAAAATTGATATTTCGCTAAAATTATTCGTTTTTCTTGTTTTTTCCGGTCAAATCTCGATTAAATAAGGAAAATTAAGGGAAAAAAGAGGATAGAAATTGATATTTCGCTAAAATTAATCGTTTTTCTTGCTTTTTTCGGTCAAATCTCGATAAAATAAGGGAAATTAAGGGAAAAAAAGAGGAAAAAAATTGAAATTTCGCTAAAATTATTCGTTTTTCTTGCTTTTTTCGGTCAAATCTCGATAAAGTAAAGAAAATTAAGGGAAAAAGAAAAGAAAAATTGAAATTTCGCTAAAACTATTCGTTTTTCTTGCTTTTTTCGGTCAAATCTTTATAAAACAAGGAAAATTAAGGGAAAAAAATAGGATTAAAATTGATATTTCGATAAAATTATTCGTTTTTCTTGCTTTTTTCGGTCAAATCTCGATAAAATAAGGGAAATTAAGGGAAAAAAAGAGGAAAAAAATTGAAATTTCGCTAAAATTATTCGTTTTTCTTGCTTTTTTCGGTCAAATCTCGATAAAAAAAGGAAAATTAAGGGAAAAAAAGAGGATTAAAATTGATATTTCGATAAAATTATTCGTTTTTCTTGTTTTTTTCGGTCAAATCTCGACTAAATAAGGAAAATTAAGGGAAAAAAAAGGATAGAAATTCATATTTCGCTAAAATTATTCGTTTTTCTTGCTTTTTTCGGTCAAATCTCGATAAAATAAGGAAAATTAAGGGGAAAAAAAGGAAAAAAATTGAAATTTCGCTAAAATTATTCGTTTTTCTTGCTTTTTTCGGTGATATCTCGATAAAATAAGGAAAATTAAGGGAGAAAAGAGGATAAAAATTGATATTTCGCTAAAATTATTCGTTTTTCTTGCTTTTTTCGGTCAAATCTCGTTAAATGAGGAGAATGAAGGAAAAAAAGAGGAAAAAAATTGAAAATTCGCTAAAATTATTCGTTTCTCTTGCTTTTTTCGGTCTAATCTCGATAAAATAAGGAAAATTAAGGGAAAAAAAGAGGAAGAAAATTGAAATATCGCTAAAATTATTCGTTTTTCTTCCTTTTTTCGGTCAAATCTCGATAAAATAAGGAAAAATAAGGGAAAAAAGAGGACAAAAATTGATATTTCGCTAAAATTATTCGTTTTTCTTGCTTTTTTTGTTCAAATCTCGATAAAATAAGGAAAATTAAGGGAAAAAAAGAGGAAAAAATATTGAAATTTCGCTAAAATTATTCGTTTTTCTTGCTTTTTTCGGCCAAATCTCGATAAAATAAGGAAAATTAAGGGAAAAAAAGAGGATAAAAATTAAAATTTCGCTAAAATTATTCGTTTTTCTTGCTTTTTTCGGTCATATCTCGATAAAATAAGGAAAATTAAGGGAAAAAAGAGGATAAAAATTGATATTTCGCTAAAATTATTCGTTTTTCTTGCTTTTTTCGGTCAAATCTCGATTAAATAAGGAAAATTAAGGGAAAAAAGAGGATAGAAAATAATATTTCGCTAAAATTATTCGTTTTTCTTGCTTTTTTCGGTCAAATCCCGATAAAATAAGGAAAATTAAGGGAAAAAAAGAGGAAAAAATTGAAATTTCGCTAAAATTTTTCGTTTTTCTTGCTTTTTTCGGTCAAATCTCGATAAAATAAGGAAAATTAAGGGAAAAAAAGAGGATAAAAATTGATATTTCGCTAAAATTATTCGTTTTTCTTGCTTTTTTCGGTCAAATCTCGATAAAGTAAGGAAAATTAAGGGAAAAAAAGAAGAAAAAATTGAAATTTCGCTAAAATTATTCGTTTTTCTTGCTTTTTTCGGTGATATCTCGATAGAATAAGGAAAATTAAGGGAAAAAAGAGGATAAAAAAAATATTTCGCTAAAATTATTCGTTTTTCTTGCTTTTTTCGGTCAAATCTCGTTAAATGAGGAGAATGAAGGAAAAAAAGAGGAAAAAAATTGAAAATTTGCTAAAATTATTCGTTTTTCTTGCTTTTTTCGGTCAAATCTCGATAAAATAAGGAAAATTAAGGGAAAAAAAGAGGAAGAAAATTGAAATTTCGCTAAAATTATTCGTTTTTCTTGCTTTTTTCGGTCAAATCTCGATAAAATAAGGAAAATTAGGGGGAAAAAAGAGCATAAAAATTTATATTTCGCTAAAATTATTCGTTTTTCTTGCTTTTATCGGTCAAATCTCGATAAAATAAGGAAAATTAAGGGAAAAAAAGAGGATAAAAATTGATATTTCGCTAAAATTATTCTTTTTTCTTGCTTTTTTCGGTCAAATCTCGATAAAATAAGGAAAATTAAGGGAAAAAAAGAGGAAGAAAATTGAAATTTCGCTAAAATTATTCGTTTTTCTTGCTTTTTTCGGTCAAATCTCGATAATATAAGGAAAATTAAGGGAAAAAAAGAGGATAAAAATTGATATTTCGCTTAAATTTTTCGTTTTTCTTGCTTTTTTCGGTCAAACCTCGATAAAATAAGGAAAATTAAGGGAAAAAAAGAGGAATAAAATTGAAATTTCGCTAAAATTATTAGTTTTTCTTGCTTTTTTCGGTGAAATCTCGATAGAATAAGGAAAATTAAGGGAAAAAAGAGGATAAAAAAAATTTTTCGCTAAAATTATTCGTTTTTCATGCTTTTTTCGGTCAAATCTCATTAAATGAGGAGAATGAAGGAAAAAAAGAGGAAAAAAATTGAAATTTGCTAAAATTATTCGTTTTTCTTGCTTTTTTCGGTCAAATCTCGATAAAATAAGGAAATTTAAGTGAAAAAAAGAGGAAGAAAATTAAAATTTCGCTAAAATTATTCGTTTTTCTTGCTTCTTTCGGTCAAATCTCGATAAAATAAGGAAAATTAAGGGAAAAAAGAGCATAAAAATTGATATTTCGCTAAAATTATTCGTTTTTCTTGCTTTTTTCGGTCAAATCTCGATAAAATAAGGAAAATTAGGGGAAAAAAAGAGGAAAAAAATTGAAAATATACTAAAATTATTCGTTTTTCTTGCTTTTTTCGGTCAAATCTCGATAAAATAAGGAAAATTAAGGGAAAAAAGAGGATAAAAATTGAAATTTCGCTAAAATTATTCGTTTTTCTTGCTTTTTTCGGTCAAATCTCGATAAACTAAGGAAAATAAAGGGAAGAAAAGAGGAAAAAAATTGAAATTTCGCTAAAATTATTCGTTTTTCTTGCTGATTTCGGTCAAATATTGATAAAATAAGGAAAATTAAGGGAAAAAAAGATGAAAAAAATTGAAATTTCGCTAAAATTATTTGGTTTTCTTGCTTTTTTCGGTCAAATCTCGATAAAATAAGGATAATTAAGGGAAAAAGAGAGGAAAAAAATTGAAATTTCGCTAAAATTATTCGTTTTTCTTGCTTTTTTCGGTCAAATCTCGATAAAATAAGGAAATTTAAGGGAAAAAAAGAGGAAAAAAATTGAAATTTCGCTAAAATTATTCGTTTTTCTTGCTTTTTCGGTCAAATCTCGATAAAATAAGGAAAATTAAGGGAAAAAAGAGGATAGAAATTGATATTTCGCTAAAATTATTCGTTTTTCTTGCTTTTTTCGGTCAAATCTCGATAAAATAAGGAAAATTAAGGGAAAAAAAGAGGAAGAAAATTGAAATATCGCTAAAATTATTCGTTTTTCTTCCTTTTTTCGGTCAAATCTCGATAAAATAAGGATAATTAAGGGAAAAAAGATGACAAAAATTGATATTTCATTAAAATTTTTCGTTTTTCTTGCTTTTTCCGGCCAAATCTCGATAAACTAAGGAAAATTAAGGGAAAAAAAAGAGGATAAATATTGATATTTCGCTAAAATTATTCGTTTTTCTGGCTTTTTTCGGTCAAATCTCGATAATATAAGGAAAATTAAGGAAAAAAAAGAGGATAAAAATTGATATTTCGCTTAAATTTTTCGTTTTTCTTGCTTTTTTCGGTCAAATCTCGATAAAATAAGAAAAATTAAGGGAAAAAAGAGGATAGAAATTGATATTTCGCTAAAATTATTCGTTTTTTTTGCTTTTTTCGGTCAAATCTCGATAAAATAAGGAAAATTAAGGGAAAAAAAGAGGAAAAAAATTGAAATTTCGCTAAAATTTTTCGTTTTTCTTGCTTTTTTCGGTCAAATCTCGATAAAATAAGGAAAATTAAGGGAAAAAAGAGGATAATAATTGATATTTCGCTCAAATTATTCGTTTTTCTTGCTTTTTTCGGTCAAATCTCGATAAAATAAGGAAAATTAAGGGAAAAAAAGAGGATAAAAATTGATATTTCGCTAAAATTATTCGTTTTTCTTGCTTTTTTCGGTCAAATCTCGATTAAATAAGGAAAATTAAGGGAGAAAAGAGGATAGAAATTGATATTTCGCTAAAATTATTCGTTTTTCTTGCTTTTTTCGGTCAAATCTCGATAAAATAAGGGAAATTAAGGGAAAAAAGAGGAAAAAAATTGAAATTTCGCTAAAATGTTTCGTTTTTCTTGCTTTTTTCGGTCAAATCTCGATAAAATAAGGAAAATTAAGGGAAAAAAAGAGGATAAAAATTGATATTTCGCTAAAATTATTCGTTTTTCTTGCTTTTTTCGGTCAAATCTCGATTAAATAAGGAAAATTAAGGGAAAAAAAAGGATAGAAATTCATATTTCGCTAAAATTATTCGTTTTTCTTGCTAATTTCGGTCAAATCTCGATAAAATAAGGGAAATTAAGGGAAAAAAAGAGGAAAAAAATTGAAATTTCGCTAAAATTATTCGTTTTTCTTGCTTTTTTCGGTAAAATCTCGATAAAATAAGGAAAATTAAGGGAAAAAAAGAGGATAAAAATTGAAATTTCGCTAAAATTATTCGTTTTTCTTGCTTTTTTCGGTCAAATCTCGATAAACTGAGGAAAATTAAGGGAAAAAAAGAGGAAAAAAATTGAAATTTCGCTAAAATTATTCGTTTTTATAGCTTTTTTCGGTCAAATCTAGATAAAATAAGGAAAATTAAGGGTAAAAAAGAGGATAAAAATTGATATTTCGATAAAATTATTCGTTTTTCTTGCTTTTTTCGGTCAAATCTCGTTAAATGAGGAGAATGAAGGAAAAAAAGAGGAAAAAAATTGAAATTTGCTAAAATTATTCGTTTTTCTTGCTATTTTCGGTCAAATCTCGATAAAATAAGGAAAATTAAGGGAGAAAAAGAGGATGAAAATTGAAATTTCGCTAAAATTATTCGTTTTTCTTGCTTTTTTCGGTCAAATCTCGATAAAATAAAGGAAAATTATGGGAAAAAAAGAGGATAAAAATTTTTAATTCGATAAAATTATTCGTTTTTCTTGCTTTTTTCGGTCAAATCTCGTTAAATGAGGAGAATGAAGGAAAAAAAGAGGGAAAAATTTGAAATTTCGCTAAAATTATTCGTTTTTCTTGCTTTTTTTGGTCAAATCTCGATAAAATAAGGAAAATTAAGGGAAAAAAGAGGATAAAGATTCATATTTCGCTAAAATTATTCGTTTTTCGTGCTTTTTTTCGGTCAAATCTCGATAAAATAAGGAAAATTAAGGGAAAAAAGATGAGGAAAATTGAAATTTCGCTAAAATTATTCGTTTTTCTTGCTTTTTTCGGTCAAATCTCGATAAAATAAGGAAAATTAAGGGAAAAAAAGAGGAAAAAAATTGATATTTCGCTAAAATTATTCGTTTTTCCTGTTTTTTCCGGTCAAATCTCGATTAAATAAGGAAAATTAAGGGAAAAAAGAGGATAGAAATTGATATTTCGCTAAAATTAATCGTTTTTCTTGCTTTTTTCGGTCAAATCTCGATAAAATAAGGGAAATTAAGGGAAAAAAAGAGGAAAAAAATTGAAATTTCGCTAAAATTATTCGTTTTTCTTGCTTTTTTCGGTCAAATCTCGATAAAGTAAAGAAAATTAAGGGAAAAAGAAAAGAAAAATTGAAATTTCGCTAAAACTATTCGTTTTTCTTGCTTTTTTCGGTCAAATCTCGATAAAATAAGGGAAATTAAGGGAAAAAAAGAGGAAAAAAATTGAAATTTCGCTAAAATTATTCGTTTTTCTTGCTTTTTTCGGTCAAATCTCGATAAAGTAAAGAAAATTAAGGGAAAAAGAAAAGAAAAATTGAAATTTCGCTAAAATTATTCGTTTTTCTTGCTTTTTTCGGTCAAATCTCGATTAAATAAGGAAAATTAAGGGAAAAAAAAGGATAGAAATTCATATTTCGCTAAAATTATTCGTTTTTCTTGCTAATTTCGGTCAAATCTCGATAAAATAAGGGAAATTAAGGGAAAAAAAGAGGAAAAAAATTGAAATTTCGCTAAAATTATTCGTTTTTCTTGCTTTTTTCGGTAAAATCTCGATAAAATAAGGAAAATTAAGGGAAAAAAAGAGGATAAAAATTGAAATTTCGCTAAAATTATTCGTTTTTCTTGCTTTTTTCGGTCAAATCTCGATAAACTGAGGAAAATTAAGGGAAAAAAAGAGGAAAAAAATTGAAATTTCGCTAAAATTATTCGTTTTTATAGCTTTTTTCGGTCAAATCTAGATAAAATAAGGAAAATTAAGGGTAAAAAAGAGGATAAAAATTGATATTTCGATAAAATTATTCGTTTTTCTTGCTTTTTTCGGTCAAATCTCGTTAAATGAGGAGAATGAAGGAAAAAAAGAGGAAAAAAATTGAAATTTGCTAAAATTATTCGTTTTTCTTGCTATTTTCGGTCAAATCTCGATAAAATAAGGAAAATTAAGGGAGAAAAAGAGGATGAAAATTGAAATTTCGCTAAAATTATTCGTTTTTCTTGCTTTTTTCGGTCAAATCTCGATAAAATAAAGGAAAATTATGGGAAAAAAAGAGGATAAAAATTTTTAATTCGATAAAATTATTCGTTTTTCTTGCTTTTTTCGGTCAAATCTCGTTAAATGAGGAGAATGAAGGAAAAAAAGAGGGAAAAATTTGAAATTTCGCTAAAATTATTCGTTTTTCTTGCTTTTTTTGGTCAAATCTCGATAAAATAAGGAAAATTAAGGGAAAAAAGAGGATAAAGATTCATATTTCGCTAAAATTATTCGTTTTTCGTGCTTTTTTTCGGTCAAATCTCGATAAAATAAGGAAAATTAAGGGAAAAAAGATGAGGAAAATTGAAATTTCGCTAAAATTATTCGTTTTTCTTGCTTTTTTCGGTCAAATCTCGATAAAATAAGGAAAATTAAGGGAAAAAAAGAGGAAAAAAATTGATATTTCGCTAAAATTATTCGTTTTTCCTGTTTTTTCCGGTCAAATCTCGATTAAATAAGGAAAATTAAGGGAAAAAAGAGGATAGAAATTGATATTTCGCTAAAATTAATCGTTTTTCTTGCTTTTTTCGGTCAAATCTCGATAAAATAAGGGAAATTAAGGGAAAAAAAGAGGAAAAAAATTGAAATTTCGCTAAAATTATTCGTTTTTCTTGCTTTTTTCGGTCAAATCTCGATAAAGTAAAGAAAATTAAGGGAAAAAGAAAAGAAAAATTGAAATTTCGCTAAAACTATTCGTTTTTCTTGCTTTTTTCGGTCAAATCTCGATAAAACAAGGAAAATTAAGGGAAAAAAAGAGGATTAAAATTGATATTTCGATAAAATTATTCGTTTTTCTTGCTTTTTTCGGTCAAATCTCGATAAAATAAGGGAAATTAAGGGAAAAAAAGAGGAAAAAAATTGAAATTTCGCTAAAATTATTCGTTTTTCTTGCTTTTTTCGGTCAAATCTCGATAAAAAAAGGAAAATTAAGGGAAAAAAAGAGGATTAAAATTGATATTTCGATAAAATTATTCGTTTTTCTTGTTTTTTTCGGTCAAATCTCGACTAAATAAGGAAAATTAAGGGAAAAAAAAGGATAGAAATTCATATTTCGCTAAAATTATTCGTTTTTCTTGCTTTTTTCGGTCAAATCTCGATAAAATAAGGAAAATTAAGGGGAAAAAAAGGAAAAAAATTGAAATTTCGCTAAAATTATTCGTTTTTCTTGCTTTTTTCGGTGATATCTCGATAAAATAAGGAAAATTAAGGGAGAAAAGAGGATAAAAATTGATATTTCGCTAAAATTATTCGTTTTTCTTGCTTTTTTCGGTCAAATCTCGTTAAATGAGGAGAATGAAGGAAAAAAAGAGGAAAAAAATTGAAAATTCGCTAAAATTATTCGTTTCTCTTGCTTTTTTCGGTCTAATCTCGATAAAATAAGGAAAATTAAGGGAAAAAAAGAGGAAGAAAATTGAAATATCGCTAAAATTATTCGTTTTTCTTCCTTTTTTCGGTCAAATCTCGATAAAATAAGGAAAAATAAGGGAAAAAAGAGGACAAAAATTGATATTTCGCTAAAATTATTCGTTTTTCTTGCTTTTTTTGTTCAAATCTCGATAAAATAAGGAAAATTAAGGGAAAAAAAGAGGAAAAAATATTGAAATTTCGCTAAAATTATTCGTTTTTCTTGCTTTTTTCGGCCAAATCTCGATAAAATAAGGAAAATTAAGGGAAAAAAAGAGGATAAAAATTAAAATTTCGCTAAAATTATTCGTTTTTCTTGCTTTTTTCGGTCATATCTCGATAAAATAAGGAAAATTAAGGGAAAAAAGAGGATAAAAATTGATATTTCGCTAAAATTATTCGTTTTTCTTGCTTTTTTCGGTCAAATCTCGATTAAATAAGGAAAATTAAGGGAAAAAAGAGGATAGAAAATAATATTTCGCTAAAATTATTCGTTTTTCTTGCTTTTTTCGGTCAAATCCCGATAAAATAAGGAAAATTAAGGGAAAAAAAGAGGAAAAAATTGAAATTTCGCTAAAATTTTTCGTTTTTCTTGCTTTTTTCGGTCAAATCTCGATAAAATAAGGAAAATTAAGGGAAAAAAAGAGGATAAAAATTGATATTTCGCTAAAATTATTCGTTTTTCTTGCTTTTTTCGGTCAAATCTCGATAAAGTAAGGAAAATTAAGGGAAAAAAAGAAGAAAAAATTGAAATTTCGCTAAAATTATTCGTTTTTCTTGCTTTTTTCGGTGATATCTCGATAGAATAAGGAAAATTAAGGGAAAAAAGAGGATAAAAAAAATATTTCGCTAAAATTATTCGTTTTTCTTGCTTTTTTCGGTCAAATCTCGTTAAATGAGGAGAATGAAGGAAAAAAAGAGGAAAAAAATTGAAAATTTGCTAAAATTATTCGTTTTTCTTGCTTTTTTCGGTCAAATCTCGATAAAATAAGGAAAATTAAGGGAAAAAAAGAGGAAGAAAATTGAAATTTCGCTAAAATTATTCGTTTTTCTTGCTTTTTTCGGTCAAATCTCGATAAAATAAGGAAAATTAGGGGGAAAAAAGAGCATAAAAATTTATATTTCGCTAAAATTATTCGTTTTTCTTGCTTTTATCGGTCAAATCTCGATAAAATAAGGAAAATTAAGGGAAAAAAAGAGGATAAAAATTGATATTTCGCTAAAATTATTCTTTTTTCTTGCTTTTTTCGGTCAAATCTCGATAAAATAAGGAAAATTAAGGGAAAAAAAGAGGAAGAAAATTGAAATTTCGCTAAAATTATTCGTTTTTCTTGCTTTTTTCGGTCAAATCTCGATAATATAAGGAAAATTAAGGGAAAAAAAGAGGATAAAAATTGATATTTCGCTTAAATTTTTCGTTTTTCTTGCTTTTTTCGGTCAAACCTCGATAAAATAAGGAAAATTAAGGGAAAAAAAGAGGAATAAAATTGAAATTTCGCTAAAATTATTAGTTTTTCTTGCTTTTTTCGGTGAAATCTCGATAGAATAAGGAAAATTAAGGGAAAAAAGAGGATAAAAAAAATTTTTCGCTAAAATTATTCGTTTTTCATGCTTTTTTCGGTCAAATCTCATTAAATGAGGAGAATGAAGGAAAAAAAGAGGAAAAAAATTGAAATTTGCTAAAATTATTCGTTTTTCTTGCTTTTTTCGGTCAAATCTCGATAAAATAAGGAAATTTAAGGGAAAAAAAGAGGAAGAAAATTAAAATTTCGCTAAAATTATTCGTTTTTCTTGCTTCTTTCGGTCAAATCTCGATAAAATAAGGAAAATTAAGGGAAAAAAGAGCATAAAAATTGATATTTCGCTAAAATTATTCGTTTTTCTTGCTTTTTTCGGTCAAATCTCGATAAAATAAGGAAAATTAGGGGAAAAAAAGAGGAAAAAAATTGAAAATATACTAAAATTATTCGTTTTTCTTGCTTTTTTCGGTCAAATCTCGATAAAATAAGGAAAATTAAGGGAAAAAAGAGGATAAAAATTGAAATTTCGCTAAAATTATTCGTTTTTCTTGCTTTTTTCGGTCAAATCTCGATAAACTAAGGAAAATAAAGGGAAGAAAAGAGGAAAAAAATTGAAATTTCGCTAAAATTATTCGTTTTTCTTGCTGATTTCGGTCAAATATTGATAAAATAAGGAAAATTAAGGGAAAAAAAGATGAAAAAAATTGAAATTTCGCTAAAATTATTTGGTTTTCTTGCTTTTTTCGGTCAAATCTCGATAAAATAAGGATAATTAAGGGAAAAAGAGAGGAAAAAAATTGAAATTTCGCTAAAATTATTCGTTTTTCTTGCTTTTTTCGGTCAAATCTCGATAAAATAAGGAAATTTAAGGGAAAAAAAGAGGAAAAAAATTGAAATTTCGCTAAAATTATTCGTTTTTCTTGCTTTTTCGGTCAAATCTCGATAAAATAAGGAAAATTAAGGGAAAAAAGAGGATAGAAATTGATATTTCGCTAAAATTATTCGTTTTTCTTGCTTTTTTCGGTCAAATCTCGATAAAATAAGGAAAATTAAGGGAAAAAAAGAGGAAGAAAATTGAAATATCGCTAAAATTATTCGTTTTTCTTCCTTTTTTCGGTCAAATCTCGATAAAATAAGGATAATTAAGGGAAAAAAGATGACAAAAATTGATATTTCATTAAAATTTTTCGTTTTTCTTGCTTTTTCCGGCCAAATCTCGATAAACTAAGGAAAATTAAGGGAAAAAAAAGAGGATAAATATTGATATTTCGCTAAAATTATTCGTTTTTCTGGCTTTTTTCGGTCAAATCTCGATAATATAAGGAAAATTAAGGAAAAAAAAGAGGATAAAAATTGATATTTCGCTTAAATTTTTCGTTTTTCTTGCTTTTTTCGGTCAAATCTCGATAAAATAAGAAAAATTAAGGGAAAAAAGAGGATAGAAATTGATATTTCGCTAAAATTATTCGTTTTTTTTGCTTTTTTCGGTCAAATCTCGATAAAATAAGGAAAATTAAGGGAAAAAAAGAGGAAAAAAATTGAAATTTCGCTAAAATTTTTCGTTTTTCTTGCTTTTTTCGGTCAAATCTCGATAAAATAAGGAAAATTAAGGGAAAAAAGAGGATAATAATTGATATTTCGCTAAAATTATTCGTTTTTCTTGCTTTTTTCGGTCAAATCTCGATAAAATAAGGAAAATTAAGGGAAAAAAAGAGGATAAAAATTGATATTTCGCTAAAATTATTCGTTTTTCTTGCTTTTTTCGGTCAAATCTCGATTAAATAAGGAAAATTAAGGGAGAAAAGAGGATAGAAATTGATATTTCGCTAAAATTATTCGTTTTTCTTGCTTTTTTCGGTCAAATCTCGATAAAATAAGGGAAATTAAGGGAAAAAAGAGGAAAAAAATTGAAATTTCGCTAAAATGTTTCGTTTTTCTTGCTTTTTTCGGTCAAATCTCGATAAAATAAGGAAAATTAAGGGAAAAAAAGAGGATAAAAATTGATATTTCGCTAAAATTATTCGTTTTTCTTGCTTTTTTCGGTCAAATCTCGATTAAATAAGGAAAATTAAGGGAAAAAAAAGGATAGAAATTCATATTTCGCTAAAATTATTCGTTTTTCTTGCTAATTTCGGTCAAATCTCGATAAAATAAGGGAAATTAAGGGAAAAAAAGAGGAAAAAAATTGAAATTTCGCTAAAATTATTCGTTTTTCTTGCTTTTTTCGGTAAAATCTCGATAAAATAAGGAAAATTAAGGGAAAAAAAGAGGATAAAAATTGAAATTTCGCTAAAATTATTCGTTTTTCTTGCTTTTTTCGGTCAAATCTCGATAAACTGAGGAAAATTAAGGGAAAAAAAGAGGAAAAAAATTGAAATTTCGCTAAAATTATTCGTTTTTATTGCTTTTTTCGGTCAAATCTAGATAAAATAAGGAAAATTAAGGGTAAAAAAGAGGATAAAAATTGATATTTCGATAAAATTATTCGTTTTTCTTGCTTTTTTCGGTCAAATCTCGTTAAATGAGGAGAATGAAGGAAAAAAAGAGGAAAAAAATTGAAATTTGCTAAAATTATTCGTTTTTCTTGCTATTTTCGGTCAAATCTCGATAAAATAAGGAAAATTAAGGGAGAAAAAGAGGATGAAAATTGAAATTTCGCTAAAATTATTCGTTTTTCTTGCTTTTTTCGGTCAAATCTCGATAAAATAAAGGAAAATTATGGGAAAAAAAGAGGATAAAAATTTTTAATTCGATAAAATTATTCGTTTTTCTTGCTTTTTTCGGTCAAATCTCGTTAAATGAGGAGAATGAAGGAAAAAAAGAGGGAAAAATTTGAAATTTCGCTAAAATTATTCGTTTTTCTTGCTTTTTTTGGTCAAATCTCGATAAAATAAGGAAAATTAAGGGAAAAAAGAGGATAAAGATTCATATTTCGCTAAAATTATTCGTTTTTCGTGCTTTTTTTCGGTCAAATCTCGATAAAATAAGGAAAATTAAGGGAAAAAAGATGAGGAAAATTGAAATTTCGCTAAAATTATTCGTTTTTCTTGCTTTTTTCGGTCAAATCTCGATAAAATAAGGAAAATTAAGGGAAAAAAAGAGGAAAAAAATTGATATTTCGCTAAAATTATTCGTTTTTCCTGTTTTTTCCGGTCAAATCTCGATTAAATAAGGAAAATTAAGGGAAAAAAGAGGATAGAAATTGATATTTCGCTAAAATTAATCGTTTTTCTTGCTTTTTTCGGTCAAATCTCGATAAAATAAGGGAAATTAAGGGAAAAAAAGAGGAAAAAAATTGAAATTTCGCTAAAATTATTCGTTTTTCTTGCTTTTTTCGGTCAAATCTCGATAAAGTAAAGAAAATTAAGGGAAAAAGAAAAGAAAAATTGAAATTTCGCTAAAACTATTCGTTTTTCTTGCTTTTTTCGGTCAAATCTCGATAAAACAAGGAAAATTAAGGGAAAAAAAGAGGATTAAAATTGATATTTCGATAAAATTATTCGTTTTTCTTGCTTTTTTCGGTCAAATCTCGATAAAATAAGGGAAATTAAGGGAAAAAAAGAGGAAAAAAATTGAAATTTCGCTAAAATTATTCGTTTTTCTTGCTTTTTTCGGTCAAATCTCGATAAAAAAAGGAAAATTAAGGGAAAAAAAGAGGATTAAAATTGATATTTCGATAAAATTATTCGTTTTTCTTGTTTTTTTCGGTCAAATCTCGACTAAATAAGGAAAATTAAGGGAAAAAAAACGATAGAAATTCATATTTCGCTAAAATTATTCGTTTTTCTTGCTTTTTTCGGTCAAATCTCGATAAAATAAGGAAAATTAAGGGGAAAAAAAGGAAAAAAATTGAAATTTCGCTAAAATTATTCGTTTTTCTTGCTTTTTTCGGTGATATCTCGATAAAATAAGGAAAATTAAGGGAGAAAAGAGGATAAAAATTGATATTTCGCTAAAATTATTCGTTTTTCTTGCTTTTTTCGGTCAAATCTCGTTAAATGAGGAGAATGAAGGAAAAAAAGAGGAAAAAAATTGAAAATTCGCTAAAATTATTCGTTTCTCTTGCTTTTTTCGGTCTAATCTCGATAAAATAAGGAAAATTGAGGGAAAAAAAGAGGAAGAAAATTGAAATATCGCTAAAATTATTCGTTTTTCTTCCTTTTTTCGGTCAAATCTCGATAAAATAAGGAAAAATAAGGGAAAAAAGAGGACAAAAATTGATATTTCGCTAAAATTATTCGTTTTTCTTGCTTTTTTTGTTCAAATCTCGATAAAATAAGGAAAATTAAGGGAAAAAAAGAGGAAAAAATATTGAAATTTCGCTAAAATTATTCGTTTTTCTTGCTTTTTTCGGCCAAATCTCGATAAAATAAGGAAAATTAAGGGAAAAAAAGAGGATAAAAATTAAAATTTCGCTAAAATTATTCGTTTTTCTTGCTTTTTTCGGTCATATCTCGATAAAATAAGGAAAATTAAGGGAAAAAAGAGGATAAAAATTGATATTTCGCTAAAATTATTCGTTTTTCTTGCTTTTTTCGGTCAAATCTCGATTAAATAAGGAAAATTAAGGGAAAAAAGAGGATAGAAAATAATATTTCGCTAAAATTATTCGTTTTTCTTGCTTTTTTCGGTCAAATCCCGATAAAATAAGGAAAATTAAGGGAAAAAAAGAGGAAAAAATTGAAATTTCGCTAAAATTTTTCGTTTTTCTTGCTTTTTTCGGTCAAATCTCGATAAAATAAGGAAAATTAAGGGAAAAAAAGAGGATAAAAATTGATATTTCGCTAAAATTATTCGTTTTTCTTGCTTTTTTCGGTCAAATCTCGATAAAGTAAGGAAAATTAAGGGAAAAAAAGAAGAAAAAATTGAAATTTCGCTAAAATTATTCGTTTTTCTTGCTTTTTTCGGTGATATCTCGATAGAATAAGGAAAATTAAGGGAAAAAAGAGGATAAAAAAAATATTTCGCTAAAATTATTCGTTTTTCTTGCTTTTTTCGGTCAAATCTCGTTAAATGAGGAGAATGAAGGAAAAAAAGAGGAAAAAAATTGAAAATTTGCTAAAATTATTCGTTTTTCTTAATTTTTTCGGTCAAATCTCGATAAAATAAGGAAAATTAAGGGAAAAAAAGAGGAAGAAAATTGAAATTTCGCTAAAATTATTCGTTTTTCTTGCTTTTTTCGGTCAAATCTCGATAAAATAAGGAAAATTAGGAGGAAAAAAGAGCATAAAAATTTATATTTCGCTAAAATTATTCGTTTTTCTTGCTTTTATCGGTCAAATCTCGATAAAATAAGGAAAATTAAGGGAAAAAAAGAGGATAAAAATTGATATTTCGCTAAAATTATTCTTTTTTCTTGCTTTTTTCGGTCAAATCTCGATAAAATAAGGAAAATTAAGGGAAAAAAGAGGAAAAAAATTGAAATTTCGCTAAAATTATTCGTTTTTCTTGCTTTTTTCGGTCAAATCTCGATAAAGTAAGGAAAATTAAGGGAAAAAAAGAAGAAAAAATTGAAATTTCGCTAAAATTATTCGTTTTTCTTGCTTTTTTCGGACAAATCTCGATAAAATAAAGGAAAATTATGGGAAAAAAAGAGGATAAAAATTTTTAATTCGATAAAATTATTCGTTTTTCTTGCTTTTTTCGGTCAAATCTCGTTAAATGAGGAGAATGAAGGAAAAAAAGAGGGAAAAATTTGAAATTTCGCTAAAATTATTCGTTTTTCTTGCTTTTTTTGGTCAAATCTCGATAAAATAAGGAAAATTAAGGGAAAAAAGAGGATAAAAATTGATATTTCGCTAAAATTATTCGTTTTTCGTGCTTTTTTTCGGTCAAATCTCGATAAATTAAGGAAAATTAAGGGAAAAAAAGATGAGGAAAATTGAAATTTCGCTAAAATTATTCGTTTTTCTTGCTTTTTTCGGTCAAATCTCGATAAAATAAGGAAAATTAAGGGAAAAAAAGAGGAAAAAAATTGATATTTCGCTAAAATTATTCGTTTTTCTTGTTTTTTCCGGTCAAATCTCGATTAAATAAGGAAAATTAAGGGAAAAAAGAGGATAGAAATTGATATTTCGCTAAAATTATTCGTTTTTCTTGCTTTTTTCGGTCAAATCTCGAAAAAATAAGGGAAATTAAGGGAAAAAAAGAGGAAAAAAATTGAAATTTCGCTAAAATTATTCGTTTTTCTTGCTTTTTTCGGTCATATCTCGATAAAGTAAAGAAAATTAAGGGAAAAAGAAAAGAAAAATTGAAATTTCGCTAAAACTATTCGTTTTTCTTGCTTTTTTCGGTCAAATCTCGATAAAACAAGGAAAATTAAGGGAAAAAAGAGGATTAAAATTGATATTTCGATAAAATTATTCGTTTTTCTTGCTTTTTTCGGTCAAATCTCGTTAAATGAGGAGAATGAAGGAAAAAGGAGGAAAAAAATGGAAATTTCGCTAAAATTATTCGTTTTTCTTGCTTTTTTCGGTCAAACCTCGATAAAATAAGGAAAATTAAGGGAAAAAAAGAGGAAAAAAATTGCATTTTCGTTAAAATTATTCGTTTTTCTTGCTTTTTTTGGTCAAATCTCGATAAAATAAGGAAAATTCTGGGATAAAAAAAGAGGATAAAAATTGATATTTCGCTAAAATTTTCGTTTTTCTTGCTTTTTTCGGTCAAATCTCGATAAAATAAGGAAAATTAAGGGAAAAAAGAGGAAAAAAATTGAAATTTCGCTAAAATTATTCGTTTTTCTTGGATTTTTCGGAGAAATCTCGATAAAATAAGGAAAATTAAGGGAAAAAAAGAGGAAAAAAATTGAAATTTCGCTAAAATTATTCGTTTTTCTTGCTTTTTTCGGTCATATCTCGATAAAGTAAAGAAAATTAAGGGAAAAAGAAAAGAAAAATTGAAATTTCGCTAAAACTATTCGTTTTTCTTGCTTTTTTCAGTCAAATCTCGATAAAATAAGGAAAATCAAGGGAAAAAAGATGATAAAAATTGATATTTCGCTAAAATTATTCGTTTTTCTTGCTTTTTTCGGTCAAATCTCGATAAAATGATGAAAATTAAGGGAAAAAAAGAGGAAAAAAACTGAAATTTCGCTACAATTATTCATTTTTCTTGCTTTTTTCGGTCAAATCTCGATAAAATAAGGAAAATTAAGGGAAAAAAAGAGGAAGGAAATTGAAATTTCGCTAAAATTATTCATTTTTCTTGCTTTTTTCTGTCAAATCTCGATAAAATAAGGAAAATTAAGGGAAAAAAGAGGATAAAAATTGATATTTCGCTAAAATTATTCGTTTTTCTTACTTTTTTAGGTCAAATCTCCATAAAATAAGGAAAATTAAGGTAAAAAAAGAGGATAAAAATTGAAATTTCGCTAAAATTATTCGTTTTTTTTTGCTTTTTTCAAGCAAATCTCGATTAAATAAGGAAAATTAAGGGAAAAAAAGAGGAAAAATATTGAAATTTCGCAAAAATTATTCGTTTTTCTTGCTTTTTTCGGTCAAATCTTGATAAAATAAGGAAAATTAAGGGAAAAAAAGAGAATAAAAATTGATATTTTGCTAAAACTATTCGTTTTTCTTGCTTTTTTCGGTCAAATCTCGATAAAATAAGGGAGATTAAGGGAAAAAAAGAGGAAAAAAATTGAAATTTCGCTAAAATTTTTCGTTTTTCTTGCTTTTTTCGGTCAAGTCTCGATAAAATAAGGAAAATTAAGGGAAAAAAGAGGATAAAAATTGATATTTCGCTAAAATTATTCGTTTTTCTTGCTTTTTTCGGTCAAATCTCGATTAAATAAGGAAAATTAAGGGAAAAAAGGTTAGAAATTGAAATTTCGCTAAAATTATTCGTTTTTCTTGCTTTTTTCGGTCAAATATCGACAAAGTAAGGAAAATTAAGGGAAAAAAAGAAGAAAAAATTGAAATTTCGCTAAAATTATTCGTTTTTCTTGCTTTTTTCGGACAAATCTCGATAAAATAAAGGAAAATTATGGGAAAAAAAGAGGATAAAAATTTTTAATTCGATAAAATTATTCGTTTTTCGTGCTTTTTTTCGGTCAAATCTCGATAAAATAAGGAAAATTAAGGGAAAAAAAGATGAGGAAAATTGAAATTTCGCTAAAATTATTCGTTTTTCTTGCTTTTTTCGGTCAAATCTCGATAAAATAAGGAAAATTAAGGGAAAAAAAGAGGAAAAAAATTGATATTTCGCTAAAATTATTCGTTTTTCTTGTTTTTTCCGGTCAAATCTCGATTAAATAAGGAAAATTAAGGGAAAAAAGAGGATAGAAATTGATATTTCGCTAAAATTATTCGTTTTTCTTGCTTTTTTCGGTCAAATCTCGATAAAATAAGGGAAATTAAGGGAAAAAAAGAGGAAAAAAATTGAAATTTCGCTAAAATTATTCGTTTTTCTTGCTTTTTTTCGGTCAAATCTCGATAAAGTAAAGAAAATTAAGGGAAAAAGAAAAGAAAAATTGAAATTTCGCTAAAACTATTCGTTTTTCTTGCTTTTTTTCGGTCAAATCTCGATAAAACAAGGAAAATTAAGGGAAAAAAAGAGGATTTAAATTGATATTTCGATAAAATTATTCGTTTTTCTTGCTTTTTTTCGGTCAAATCTCGATTAAATAAGGAAAATTAAGGGAAAAAAAAGGATAGAAATTCATATTTCGCTAAAATTATTCGTTTTTCTTGCTTTTTTTTCGGTCAAATCACGATAAAATAAGGAAATTAAGGGAAAAAAAATGGAAAAAAATTGAAATTTCGCTAACATTATTCGTTTTTCTTGCTTTTTTCGGTCAAATCTCGATAAAATAAGGAAAATTAAGGGGAAAAAAAGGAAAAAAATTGAAATTTCGCTAAAATTATTCGTTTTTCTTGCTTTTTTCGGTGATATCTCGATAAAATAAGGAAAATTAAGGGAGAAAAGAGGATAAAAATTGATATTTCGCTAAAATTATTCGTTTTTCTTGCTTTTTTCGGTCAAATCTCGTTAAATGAGGAGAATGAAGGAAAAAAAAGAGGAAAAAAATTGAAAATTCGCTAAAATTATTCGTTTCTCTTGCTTTTTTCGGACAAACCTCGATAAAATAAGGAAAATTAAGGGAAAAAAAGAGGAAAAAAATTGCATTTTCGTTAAAATTATTCGTTTTTCTTGCTTTTTTTGGTCAAATCTCGATAAAATAAGGAAAATTCTGGGATAAAAAAAGAGGATAAAAATTGATATTTCGCTAAAATTTTCGTTTTTCTTGCTTTTTTCGGTCAAATCTCGATAAAATAAGGAAAATTAAGGGAAAAAAGAGGAAAAAAATTGAAATTTCGCTAAAATTATTCGTTTTTCTTGGATTTTTGGGAGAAATCTCGATAAAATAAGGAAAATTAAGGGAAAAAAAGAGGAAATAAATTAAAATTTCGCTAAAATTATTCGTTTTTCTTGCTTTTTTTCAGTCAAATCTCGTTGAATGAGGAGAATGAAGGAAAAAAAGAGGAAAAAAATTGAAATTTAGCAAAAATTATTCGTTTTTCTTGCTTTTTTCAGTCAAATCTCGATAAAATAAGGAAAATCAAGGGAAAAAAGATGATAAAAATTGATATTTCGCTAAAATTATTCGTTTTTCTTGCTTTTTTCGGTCAAATCTCGATAAAATGATGAAAATTAAGGGAAAAAAAGAGGAAAAAAACTGAAATTTCGCTACAATTATTCATTTTTCTTGCTTTTTTCGGTCAAATCTCGATAAAATAAGGAAAATTAAGGGAAAAAAAGAGGAAGGAAATTGAAATTTCGCTAAAATTATTCATTTTTCTTGCTTTTTTCTGTCAAATCTCGATAAAATAAGGAAAATTAAGGGAAAAAAGAGGATAAAAATTGATATTTCGCTAAAATTATTCGTTTTTCTTACTTTTTTAGGTCAAATCTCCATAAAATAAGGAAAATTAAGGTAAAAAAAGAGGATAAAAATTGAAATTTCGCTAAAATTATTCGTTTTTTTTTGCTTTTTTCAAGCAAATCTCGATAAAATAAGGAAAATTAAGGGAAAAAAAGAGGAAAAATATTGAAATTTCGCAAAAATTATTCGTTTTTCTTGCTTTTTTCGGTCAAATCTTGATAAAATAAGGAAAATTAAGGGAAAAAAAGAGAATAAAAATTGATATTTTGCTAAAACTATTCGTTTTTCTTGCTTTTTTCGGTCAAATCTCGATAAAATAAGGGAGATTAAGGGAAAAAAAGAGGAAAAAAATTGAAATTTCGCTAAAATTTTTCGTTTTTCTTGCTTTTTTCGGTCAAGTCTCGATAAAATAAGGAAAATTAAGGGAAAAAAGAGGATAAAAATTGATATTTCGCTAAAATTATTCGTTTTTCTTGCTTTTTTCGGTCAAATCTCGTTTAAATAAGGAAAATTAAGGGAAAAAAGGTTAGAAATTGATATTTCGCTAAAAATATTCGTTTTTCTTGCTAATTTCGGTCAAATCTCGATAATATAAGGGAAATTAAGGGAAAAAAAGAGGATAAAAATTGATATTTCGCTAAAATTATTCTTTTTTTCTTGCTTTTTTTCGGTCAAATCTCGATAAAATAAGGAAAATTAAGGGAAAAAAAGAGGAAAAAAATTGAAATTTCGCTAAAATTATTCGTTTTTTCTTGCTTTTTTTCGGTCAAATATCGATAAAGTAAGGAAAATTAAGGGAAAAAAAGAAGAAAAAATTGAAATTTCGCTAAAATTATTCGTTTTTCTTGCTTTTTTCGGACAAATCTCGATAAAATAAAGGAAAATTATGGGAAAAAAAGAGGATAAAAATTTTTAATTCGATAAAATTATTCGTTTTTCGTGCTTTTTTTCGGTCAAATCTCGATAAAATAAGGAAAATTAAGGGAAAAAAAGATGAGGAAAATTGAAATTTCGCTAAAATTATTCGTTTTTTCTTGCTTTTTTCGGTCAAATCTCGATAAAATAAGGTAAATTAAGGGAAAAAAAGAGGAAAAAAAATTGATATTTCGCTAAAATTATTCGTTTTTCTTGTTTTTTCCGGTCAAATCTCGATTAAATAAGGAAAATTAAGGGAAAAAAGAGGATAGAAATTGATATTTCGCTAAAATTATTCGTTTTTCTTGCTTTTTTCGGTCAAATCTCGATAAAATAAGGGAAATTAAGGGAAAAAAAAGAGGAAAAAAAATTGAAATTTCGCTAAAATTATTCGTTTTTTCTTGCTTTTTTTCGGTCAAATCTCGATAAAGTAAAGAAAATTAAGGGAAAAAGAAAAAGAAAAATTGAAATTTCGCTAAAACTATTCGTTTTTCTTGCTTTTTTTCGGTCAAATCTCGATAAAACAAGGAAAATTAAGGGAAAAAAAGAGGATTTAAATTGATATTTCGATAAAATTATTCGTTTTTCTTGCTTTTTTCGGTCAAATCTCGATTAAATAAGGAAAATTAAGGGAAAAAAAAGGATAGAAATTCATATTTCGCTAAAATTATTCGTTTTTCTTGCTTTTTTTCGGTCAAATCACGATAAAATAAGGAAATTAAGGGAAAAAAATGGAAAAAAATTGAAATTTCGCTAAAATTATTCGTTTTTCTTGCTTTTTTCGGTCAAATCTCGATAAAATAAGGAAAATTAAGGGGAAAAAAAGGAAAAAAATTGAAATTTCGCTAAAATTATTCGTTTTTTCTTGCTTTTTTCGGTGATATCTCGATAAAATAAGGAAAATTAAGGGAGAAAAGAGGATAAAAATTGATATTTCGCTAAAATTATTCGTTTTTCTTGCTTTTTTCGGTCAAATCTCGTTAAATGAGGAGAATAAGGAAAAAAAAGAGGAAAAAAATTGAAAATTCGCTAAAATTATTCGTTTCTCTTGATTTTTTCGGTCAAATCTCGATAAAATAAGGAAAATTAAGGGAAAAAAAGAGGAAGAAAATTGAAATATCGCTAAAATTATTCGTTTTTTCTTCCTTTTTTTCGGTCAAATCTCGATAAAATAAGGAAAAATAAGGGAAAAAAGAGGACAAAAATTGATATTTCGCTAAAATTATTCGTTTTTCTTGCTTTTTTTGTTCAAATCTCGATAAAATAAGGAAAATTAAGGGAAAAAAAGAGGAAAAAATATTGAAATTTCGCTAAAATTATTCGTTATTCTTGCTTTTTTCGGTCAAATCTCGATAAAATAAGGAAAATTAAGGGAAAAAAAGTGGATAAAAATTGAAATTTCGCTAAAATTATTCGTTTTTCTTGCTTTTTCCGGTCAAACCTCGATAAACTAAGGAAAATTAAGGGAAAAAAAGAGGAAAAAAATTGAAATTTCTCTAAACTTATTCGTTTTTCTTGCTTTTTTCGGTCAAATCTCGATAAAATAAGGAAAATTAAGGGAAAAAAGAGGATAAAAATTGATATTTCGCTAAAATTATTCGTTTTTCTTGCTTTTTTCGGTCAAATCTCGATTAAATAAGGAAAATTAAGGGAAAAAAGAGGATAGAAAATAATATTTCGCTAAAATTTTTCGTTTTTCTTGCTTTTTTCGGTCAAATCTCGATAAAATAAGGAAAATTAAGGGAAAAAAAGAGGATAAAAATTGATATTTCGCTAAAATTATTCGTTTTTCTTGCTTTTTTCGGTCAAATCTCGATAAAATAAGGAAAATTAAGGGAAAAAAAGAGGATAGAAATTGATATTTCGCTAAAATTATTCGTTTGTCTTGCTTTTTTCGGTCAAATCTCGTTAAATGAGGGAAATTAAGGGAAAAAAAGAGGAAAAAATTGAAATTTCGCTAAAATTATTCGTTTTTCTTGCTTTTTTCGGTCAAATCTCGATTAAGTAAGGAAAATTAAGGGAAAAAAAGAGGAAAAAAATTGAAATTTCGCTAAAATTATTCGTTTTTCTTGCTTTTTTCGGTGATATCTCGATAGAATAAGGAAAATTAAGGGAAAAAAGAGGATAAAAAAATATTTCGCTAAAATTATTCGTTTTTCTTGCTTTTTTCGGTCAAATCTCGTTAAATGAGGAGAATGAAGGAAAAAAAGAGGAAAAAAATTGAAAATTTGCTAAAATTATTCGTTTTTCTTGCTTTTTTCGGTCAAATCACGATAAAATAAGGAAAATTAAGGGAAAAAAAGAGGAAGAAATTTGAAATTTCGCTAAAATTATTCGTTTTTCTTGCTTTTTTCGGTCAAATCTCGATAAAATAAGGAAAATTAGGGGGAAAAAAGAGCATAAAAATTTATATTTCGCTAAAATTATTCGTTTTTCTTGCTTTTATCGGTCAAATCTCGATAAAATAAGGAAAATTAAGGGAAAAAAAGAGGATAAAAATTGATATTTCGCTAAAATTATTCTTTTTTCTTGCTTTTTTCGGTCAAATCTCGATAAAATAAGGAAAATTAAGGGAAAAAAAGAGGAAAAAAATTGAAATTTCGCTAAAATTATTCGTTTTTCTTGCTTTTTTCGGTCAAATCTCGATAAAGTAAGGAAAATTAAGGGAAAAAAAGAAGAAAAAATTGAAATTTTGCTAAAATTATTCGTTTTTCTTGCTTTTTTCGGACAAATCTCGATAAAATAAAGGAAAATTATGGGAAAAAAAGAGGATAAAAATTTTTAATTCGATAAAATTATTCGTTTTTCTTGCTTTTTTCGGTCAAATCTCGTTAAATGAGGAGAATGAAGGAAAAAAAGAGGGAAAAATTTGAAATTTCGCTAAAATTATTCGTTTTTCTTGCTTTTTTTGGTCAAATCTCGATAAAATAAGGAAAATTAAGGGAAAAAAGAGGATAAAAATTGATATTTCGCTAAAATTATTCGTTTTTCGTGCTTTTTTTCGGTCAAATCTCGATAAATTAAGGAAAATTAAGGGAAAAAAAGATGAGGAAAATTGAAATTTCGCTAAAATTATTCGTTTTTCTTGCTTTTTTCGGTCAAATCTCGATAAAATAAGGAAAATTAAGGGAAAAAAAGAGGAAAAAAATTGATATTTCGCTAAAATTATTCGTTTTTCTTGTTTTTTCCGGTCAAATCTCGATTAAATAAGGAAAATTAAGGGAAAAAAGAGGATAGAAATTGATATTTCGCTAAAATTATTCGTTTTTCTTGCTTTTTTCGGTCAAATCTCGATAAAATAAGGGAAATTAAGGGAAAAAAAGAGGAAAAAAATTGAAATTTCGCTAAAATTATTCGTTTTTCTTGCTTTTTTCGGTCAAATCTCGATAAAATAAAGAAAATTAAGGGAAAAAGAAAAGAAAAATTGAAATTTCGCTAAAACTATTCGTTTTTCTTGCTTTTTTCGGTCAAATCTCGATAAAACAAGGAAAATTAAGGGAAAAAAAGAGGATTAAAATTGATATTTCGATAAAATTATTCGTTTTTCTTGCTTTTTTCGGTCAAATCTCGTTAAATGAGGAGAATGAAGGAAAAAGGAGGAAAAAAATGGAAATTTCGCTAAAATTATTCGTTTTTCTTGCTTTTTTCGGTCAAACCTCGATAAAATAAGGAAAATTAAGGGAAAAAAAGAGTAAAAAAATTGCATTTTCGTTAAAATTATTCGTTTTTCTTGCTTTTTTTGGTCAAATCTCGATAAAATAAGGAAAATTCTGGGATAAAAAAAGAGGATAAAAATTGATATTTCGCTAAAATTTTCGTTTTTCTTGCTTTTTTCGGTCAAATCTCGATAAGATAAGGAAAATTAAGGGAAAAAAAGAGGAAAAAAATTGAAATTTCGCTAAAATTATTCGTTTTTCTTGCTTTTTTCGGTCAAATCTCGATAAAGTAAGGAAAATTAAGGGAAAAAAAGAAGAAAAAATTGAAATTTTGCTAAAATTATTCGTTTTTCTTGCTTTTTTCGGACAAATCTCGATAAAATAAAGGAAAATTATGGGAAAAAAAGAGGATAAAAATTTTTAATTCGATAAAATTATTCGTTTTTCTTGCTTTTTTCGGTCAAATCTCGTTAAATGAGGAGAATGAAGGAAAAAAAGAGGGAAAAATTTGAAATTTCGCTAAAATTATTCGTTTATCTTGCTTTTTTTGGTCAAATCTCGATAAAATAAGGAAAATTAACGGAAAAAAGAGGATAAAAATTGATATTTCGCTAAAATTATTCGTTTTTCGTGCTTTTTTTCGGTCAAATCTCGATAAATTAAGGAAAATTAAGGGAAAAAAAGATGAGGAAAATTGAAATTTCGCTAAAATTATTCGTTTTTCTTGCTTTTTTTGGTCAAATCTCGATAAAATAAGGAAAATTAAGGGAAAAAAAGAGGAAAAAAATTGATATTTCGCTAAAATTATTCGTTTTTCTTGTTTTTTCCGGTCAAATCTCGATTAAATAAGGAAAATTAAGGGAAAAAAGAGGATAGAAATTGATATTTCGCTAAAATTATTCGTTTTTCTTGCTTTTTTCGGTCAAATCTCGATAAAATAAGGGAAATTAAGGGAAAAAAAGAGGAAAAAAATTGAAATTTCGCTAAAATTATTCGTTTTTCTTGCTTTTTTTCGGTCAAATCTCGATAAAGTAAAGAAAATTAAGGGAAAAAGAAAAGAAAAATTGAAATTTCGCTAAAACTATTCGTTTTTCTTGTTTTTTCGGTCAAATCTCGATAAAACAAGGAAAATTAAGGGAAAAAAAGAGGATTAAAATTGATATTTCGATAAAATTATTCGTTTTTCTTGCTTTTTTCGGTCAAATCTCGTTAAATGAGGAGAATGAAGGAAAAAGGAGGAAAAAAATGGAAATTTCGCTAAAATTATTCGTTTTTCTTGCTTTTTTCGGTCAAACCTCGATAAAATAAGGAAAATTAAGGGAAAAAAAGAGGAAAAAAATTGCATTTTCGTTAAAATTATTCGTTTTTCTTGCTTTTTTTGGTCAAATCTCGATAAAATAAGGAAAATTCTGGGATAAAAAAAGAGGATAAAAATTGATATTTCGCTAAAATTTTCGTTTTTCTTGCTTTTTTCGGTCAAATCTCGATAAAATAAGGAAAATTAAGGGAAAAAAAGAGGAAAAAAATTGAAATTTCGCTAAAATTATTCGTTTTTCTTGGATTTTACGGAGAAATCTCGATAAAATAAGGAAAATTAAGGGAAAAAAAGAGGAAATAAATTAAAATTTCGCTAAAATTATTCGTTTTTCTTGCTTTTTTTCAGTCAAATCTCGTTGAATGAGGAGAATGAAGGAAAAAAAGAGGAAAAAAATTTAAATTTAGCGAAAATTGTTCGTTTTTCTTGCTTTTTTCAGTCAAATCTCGATAAAATAAGGAAAATCAAGGGAAAAAAGATGATAACAATTGATATTTCGCTAAAATTATTCGTTTTTCTTGCTTTTTTCGGTCAAATCTCGATAAAATGATGAAAATTAAGGGAAAAAAAGAGGAAAAAAACTGAAATTTCGCTACAATTATTCATTTTTCTTGCTTTTTTCGGTCAAATCTCGATAAAATAAGGAAAATTAAGGGAAAAAAAGAGGAAGGAAATTAAAATTTCGCTAAAATTATTCATTTTTCTTGCTTTTTTCTGTCAAATCTCGATAAAATAAGGAAAATTAAGGGAAAAAAGAGGATAAAAATTGATATTTCGCTAAAATTATTCGTTTTTCTTACTTTTTTAGGTCAAATCTCCATAAAATAAGGAAAATTAAGGTAAAAAAAGAGGATAAAAATTGAAATTTCGCTAAAATTATTCGTTTTTTTTGCTTTTTTCAAGCAAATCTTGATAAAATAAGGAAAATTAAGGGAAAAAAAGAGGAAGAAATTTGAAATTTCGCTAAAATTATTCGTTTTTCTTGCTTTTTTCGGTCAAATCTCGATAAAATAAGGAAAATTAGGGGGAGAAAAGAGCATAAAAATTTATATTTCGCTAAAATTATTCGTTTTTCTTGCTTTTATCGGTCAAATCTCGATAAAATAAGGAAAATTAAGGGAAAAAAAGAGGATAAAAATTGATATTTCGCTAAAATTATTCTTTTTTCTTGCTTTTTTCGGTCAAATCTCGATAAAATAAGGAAAATTAAGGGAAAAAAAGAGGAAAAAAATTGAAATTTCGCTAAAATTATTCGTTTTTCTTGCTTTTTTCGGTCAAATCTCGATAAAGTAAGGAAAATTAAGGGAAAAAAAGAAGAAAAAATTGAAATTTTGCTAAAATTATTCGTTTTTCTTGCTTTTTTCGGACAAATCTCGATAAAATAAAGGAAAATTATGGGAAAAAAAGAGGATAAAAATTTTTAATTCGATAAAATTATTCGTTTTTCTTGCTTTTTTCGGTCAAATCTCGTTAAATGAGGAGAATGAAGGAAAAAAAGAGGGAAAAATTTGAAATTTCGCTAAAATTATTCGTTTTTCTTGCTTTTTTTGGTCAAATCTCGATAAAATAAGGAAAATTAAGGGAAAAAAGAGGATAAAAATTGATATTTCGCTAAAATTATTCGTTTTTCGTGCTTTTTTTCGGTCAAATCTCGATAAATTAAGGAAAATTAAGGGAAAAAAAGATGAGGAAAATTGAAATTTCGCTAAAATTATTCGTTTTTCTTGCTTTTTTCGGTCAAATCTCGATAAAATAAGGAAAATTAAGGGAAAAAAAGAGGAAAAAAATTGATATTTCGCTAAAATTATTCGTTTTTCTTGTTTTTTCCGGTCAAATCTCGATTAAATAAGGAAAATTAAGGGAAAAAAGAGGATAGAAATTGATATTTCGCTAAAATTATTCGTTTTTCTTGCTTTTTTCGGTCAAATCTCGATAAAATAAGGGAAATTAAGGGAAAAAAAGAGGAAAAAAATTGAAATTTCGCTAAAATTATTCGTTTTTCTTGCTTTTTTCGGTCAAATCTCGATAAAGTAAAGAAAATTAAGGGAAAAAGAAAAGAAAAATTGAAATTTCGCTAAAACTATTCGTTTTTCTTGCTTTTTTCGGTCAAATCTCGATAAAACAAGGAAAATTAAGGGAAAAAAAGAGGATTAAAATTGATATTTCGATAAAATTATTCGTTTTTCTTGCTTTTTTCGGTCAAATCTCGATAAATGAGGAGAATGAAGGAAAAAGGAGGAAAAAAATGGAAATTTCGCTAAAATTATTCGTTTTTCTTGCTTTTTTCGGTCAAACCTCGATAAAATAAGGAAAATTAAGGGAAAAAAAGAGTAAAAAAATTGCATTTTCGTTAAAATTATTCGTTTTTCTTGCTTTTTTTGGTCAAATCTCGATAAAATAAGGAAAATTCTGGGATAAAAAAAGAGGATAAAAATTGATATTTCGCTAAAATTTTCGTTTTTCTTGCTTTTTTCGGTCAAATCTCGATAAGATAAGGAAAATTAAGGGAAAAAAAGAGGAAAAAATTGAAATTTCGCTAAAATTATTCGTTTTTCTTGCTTTTTTCGGTCAAATCTCGATAAAGTAAGGAAAATTAAGGGAAAAAAAGAAGAAAAAATTGAAATTTTGCTAAAATTATTCGTTTTTCTTGCTTTTTTCGGACAAATCTCGATAAAATAAAGGAAAATTATGGGAAAAAAAGAGGATAAAAATTTTTAATTCGATAAAATTATTCGTTTTTCTTGCTTTTTTCGGTCAAATCTCGTTAAATGAGGAGAATGAAGGAAAAAAAGAGGGAAAAATTTGAAATTTCGCTAAAATTATTCGTTTTTCTTGCTTTTTTTGGTCAAATCTCGATAAAATAAGGAAAATTAAGGGAAAAAAGAGGAAAAAAATTGAAATTTCGCTAAAATTATTCGTTTTTCGTGCTTTTTTTGGTCAAATCTCGATAAAATGATGAAAATTAAGGGAAAAAAAGAGGAAAAAAACTGAAATTTCGCTACAATTATTCATTTTTCTTGCTTTTTTCGGTCAAATCTCGATAAAATAAGGAAAATTAAGGGAAAAAAAGAGGAAGGAAATTAAAATTTCGCTAAAATTATTCATTTTTCTTGCTTTTTTCTGTCAAATCTCGATAAAATAAGGAAAATTAAGGGAAAAAAGAGGATAAAAATTGATATTTCGCTAAAATTATTCGTTTTTCTTACTTTTTTAGGTCAAATCTCCATAAAATAAGGAAAATTAAGGTAAAAAAAGAGGATAAAAATTGAAATTTCGCTAAAATTATTCGTTTTTTTTGCTTTTTTCAAGCAAATCTCGATAAAATAAGGAAAATTAAGGGAAAAAAAGAGGAAGAAATTTGAAATTTCGCTAAAATTATTCGTTTTTCTTGCTTTTTTCGGTCAAATCTCGATAAAATAAGGAAAATTAGGGGGAAAAAAGAGCATAAAAATTTATATTTCGCTAAAATTATTCGTTTTTCTTGCTTTTATCGGTCAAATCTCGATAAAATAAGGAAAATTAAGGGAAAAAAAGAGGATAAAAATTGATATTTCGCTAAAATTATTCTTTTTTCTTGCTTTTTTCGGTCAAATCTCGATAAAATAAGGAAAATTAAGGGAAAAAAAGAGGAAAAAAATTGAAATTTCGCTAAAATTATTCGTTTTTCTTGCTTTTTTCGGTCAAATCTCGATAAAGTAAGGAAAATTAAGGGAAAAAAAGAAGAAAAAATTGAAATTTTGCTAAAATTATTCGTTTTTCTTGCTTTTTTCGGACAAATCTCGATAAAATAAAGGAAAATTATGGGAAAAAAAGAGGATAAAAATTTTTAATTCGATAAAATTATTCGTTTTTCTTGCTTTTTTCGGTCAAATCTCGTTAAATGAGGAGAATGAAGGAAAAAAAGAGGGAAAAATTTGAAATTTCGCTAAAATTATTCGTTTTTCTTGCTTTTTTTGGTCAAATCTCGATAAAATAAGGAAAATTAAGGGAAAAAAGAGGATAAAAATTGATATTTCGCTAAAATTATTCGTTTTTCGTGCTTTTTTTCGGTCAAATCTCGATAAATTAAGGAAAATTAAGGGAAAAAAAGATGAGGAAAATTGAAATTTCGCTAAAATTATTCGTTTTTCTTGCTTTTTTCGGTCAAATCTCGATAAAATAAGGAAAATTAAGGGAAAAAAAGAGGAAAAAAATTGATATTTCGCTAAAATTATTCGTTTTTCTTGTTTTTTCCGGTCAAATCTCGATTAAATAAGGAAAATTAAGGGAAAAAAGAGGATAGAAATTGATATTTCGCTAAAATTATTCGTTTTTCTTGCTTTTTTCGGTCAAATCTCGATAAAATAAGGGAAATTAAGGGAAAAAAAGAGGAAAAAAATTGAAATTTCGCTAAAATTATTCGTTTTTCTTGCTTTTTTCGGTCAAATCTCGATAAAGTAAAGAAAATTAAGGGAAAAAGAAAAGAAAAATTGAAATTTCGCTAAAACTATTCGTTTTTCTTGCTTTTTTCGGTCAAATCTCGATAAAACAAGGAAAATTAAGGGAAAAAAAGAGGATTAAAATTGATATTTCGATAAAATTATTCGTTTTTCTTGCTTTTTTCGGTCAAATCTCGTTAAATGAGGAGAATGAAGGAAAAAGGAGGAAAAAAATGGAAATTTCGCTAAAATTATTCGTTTTTCTTGCTTTTTTCGGTCAAACCTCGATAAAATAAGGAAAATTAAGGGAAAAAAAGAGTAAAAAAATTGCATTTTCGTTAAAATTATTCGTTTTTCTTGCTTTTTTTGGTCAAATCTCGATAAAATAAGGAAAATTCTGGGATAAAAAAAGAGGATAAAAATTGATATTTCGCTAAAATTTTCGTTTTTCTTGCTTTTTTCGGTCAAATCTCGATAAGATAAGGAAAATTAAGGGAAAAAAAGAGGAAAAAAATTGAAATTTCGCTAAAATTATTCGTTTTTCTTGCTTTTTTCGGTCAAATCTCGATAAAGTAAGGAAAATTAAGGGAAAAAAAGAAGAAAAAATTGAAATTTTGCTAAAATTATTCGTTTTTCTTGCTTTTTTCGGACAAATCTCGATAAAATAAAGGAAAATTATGGGAAAAAAAGAGGATAAAAATTTTTAATTCGATAAAATTATTCGTTTTTCTTGCTTTTTTCGGTCAAATCTCGTTAAATGAGGAGAATGAAGGAAAAAAAGAGGGAAAAATTTGAAATTTCGCTAAAATTATTCGTTTTTCTTGCTTTTTTTGGTCAAATCTCGATAAAATAAGGAAAATTAACGGAAAAAAGAGGATAAAAATTGATATTTCGCTAAAATTATTCGTTTTTCGTGCTTTTTTTCGGTCAAATCTCGATAAATTAAGGAAAATTAAGGGAAAAAAAGATGAGGAAAATTGAAATTTCGCTAAAATTATTCGTTTTTCTTGCTTTTTTTGGTCAAATCTCGATAAAATAAGGAAAATTAAGGGAAAAAAGAGGATAGAAATTGATATTTCGCTAAAATTATTCGTTTTTCTTGCTTTTTTCGGTCAAATCTCGATAAAATAAGGGAAATTAAGGGAAAAAAAGAAGAAAAAAATTGAAATTTCGCTAAAATTATTCGTTTTTCTTGCTTTTTTCGGTCAAATCTCGATAAAGTAAAGAAAATTAAGGGAAAAAGAAAAGAAAAATTGAAATTTCGCTAAAACTATTCGTTTTTCTTGCTTTTTTCGGTCAAATCTCGATAAAACAAGGAAAATTAAGGGAAAAAAAGAGGATTAAAATTGATATTTCGATAAAATTATTCGTTTTTCTTGCTTTTTTCGGTCAAATCTCGTTAAATGAGGAGAATGAAGGAAAAAGGAGGAAAAAAATGGAAATTTCGCTAAAATTATTCGTTTTTCTTGCTTTTTTCGGTCAAACCTCGATAAAATAAGGAAAATTAAGGGAAAAAAAGAGGAAAAAAATTGCATTTTCGTTAAAATTATTCGTTTTTCTTGCTTTTTTTGGTCAAATCTCGATAAAATAAGGAAAATTCTGGGATAAAAAAAGAGGATAAAAATTGATATTTCGCTAAAATTTTCGTTTTTCTTGCTTTTTTCGGTCAAATCTCGATAAAATAAGGAAAATTAAGGGAAAAAAAGAGGAAAAAAATTGAAATTTCGCTAAAATTATTCGTTTTTCTTGGATTTTACGGAGAAATCTCGATAAAATAAGGAAAATTAAGGGAAAAAAAGAGGAAATAAATTAAAATTTCGCTAAAATTATTCGTTTTTCTTGCTTTTTTTCAGTCAAATCTCGTTGAATGAGGAGAATGAAGGAAAAAAAGAGGAAAAAAATTTAAATTTAGCGAACATTGTTCGTTTTTCTTGCTTTTTTCAGTCAAATCTCGATAAAATAAGGAAAATCAAGGGAAAAAAGATGATAAAAATTGATATTTCGCTAAAATTATTCGTTTTTCTTGCTTTTTTCGGTCAAATCTCGATAAAATGATGAAAATTAAGGGAAAAAAAGAGGAAAAAAACTGAAATTTCGCTACAATTATTCATTTTTCTTGCTTTTTTCGGTCAAATCTCGATAAAATAAGGAAAATTAAGGGAAAAAAAGAGGAAGGAAATTAAAATTTCGCTAAAATTATTCATTTTTCTTGCTTTTTTCTGTCAAATCTCGATAAAATAATGAAAATTAAGGGAAAAAAGAGGATAAAAATTGATATTTCGCTAAAATTATTCGTTTTTCTTACTTTTTTAGGTCAAATCTCCATAAAATAAGGAAAATTAAGGTAAAAAAAGAGGATAAAAATTGAAATTTCGCTAAAATTATTCGTTTTTTTTGCTTTTTTCAAGCAAATCTCGATAAAATAAGGAAAATTAAGGGAAAAAAAGAGGAAAAATATTGAAATTTCGCAAAAATTATTCGTTTTTCTTGCTTTTTTCGGTCAAATCTTGATAAAATAAGGAAAATTAAGGGAAAAAAAGAGAATAAAAATTGATATTTTGCTAAAACTATTCGTTTTTCTTGCTTTTTTCGGTCAAATCTCGATAAAATAAGGGAAATTAAGGGAAAAAAAGAGGAAAAAAATTGAAATTTCGCTAAAATTTTTCGTTTTTCTTGCTTTTTTCGGTCAAGTCTCGATAAAATAAGGAAAATTAAGGGAAAAAAGAGGATATAAATTGATATTTCGCTAAAATTATTCGTTTTTCTTGCTTTTTTCGGTCAAATCTCGATTAAATAAGGAAAATTAAGGGAAAAAATCTAATGTGGCCAGCACATGACTTTCTCCATATACATAAGATGTAAATATTTATCTACCGCAGTAATTTCGAACTCTATATTCCATCTAAACTTGGAATATGAGTGATTAATATATATATATTATTATCTTTGACGCCAAAAACATGAATAATAATGTTTTACGGAACATGATCGATGAAAAACGATTAAATTGGCATTTCGCCTATAGAGCCCAGAGCGCCCACAAAGTACATAATCAGCAACTACCGGTTTATCAGTATTTCATGAATAACTCCTACACAATCAGTGATACAAAAATATGTTTCAACCAAAAGTTATAGTAAATTTTATTTTCTAAAACTTTTATTTTTAATAGTATATACCTAAATATCATATTTATGGAGATATTTTGAAAACCGGAAATGAGCTTTGAAGAATACAATTCGACTTCCGGAAAACCGATTTACTCCAAAAACTAATCACTTCTTAAGAAACTAAATTAAGTACTATATATGAAATTTGGTGTTGATATAATGCATCGTTTTTAAGTTAGAGCGCCCACAAAGTACATAACGGCTACTTCCGGTTTATCGGTATTTCACGAATAACTCCTAATCAACCGGTGATACAAAAATATGTTAAATACAAAAGTTATAGTAAATTACATAATCTAAAACTTTTATAAGTAATACAATGCACGTATATATCATATTTATGGAGATATTTTGAAAACCGGAAATGAGCTATAATGAATGAAGCTCGACTTCCGGTAAACCGATTTACTCCTAAAACTAATCAACTCTGACAGCACACACCACAGTACTATATACGAAGTTTGGTATTAATACGACCAATAGTTTTCACGATAGAGCGCCCACTAACACACACACACATACAGACACACACACACACACACACACACACACACACACACACACATACACACAGACATCATTCCGAAAATGGTCAAAACGTGTTCTAGGGACCCCAAAACATGTATTTCCGTTGAAATCTCGAAGTCGAATTTTTTCATGAAAACAATACTTTCTCTATACTTCGTATATGGAGAAAGTAAAAAGGATAGAAATTGATATTTCGCTAAAAATATTCGTTTTTCTTGCTAATTTCGGTCAAATCTCGATAAAATAAGGGAAATTAAGGGAAAAAAAGAGGAAAAAAATTAAATTTTGCTAAAATTATTCGTTTTTCTTGCTTTTTTCGGTCAAATCTCGATAAAATAAGGAAAATTAAGGGAAAAAAAGAGGAATAAAATTGATATTTCGATAAAATTATTCGTTTTTCTTGCTTTTTTGGTCAAACCTCGATAAAATAAGGAAAATTAAGGGAAAAAAAGAGGAATAAAATTGAAATTTCGCTAAAATTATTCGTTTTTCTTGCTGTTTCGGTGAAATCTCGATAGAATAAGGAAAATTAAGGGAAAAAAGAGGATAAAAAAAATATATCGCTAAAATTATTCGTTTTTCATGCTTTTTTCGGTCAAATCTCGTTAGATGAGGAGAATGAAGGAAAAAAAGAGGAAAAAAATTGGAAAATTTTGCTAAAATTATTCGTTTTTCTTGCTTTTTTCGGTCAAATCTCGATAAAATAAGGAAATTTAAGGGAAAAAAAGAGGAAGAAAATTGAAATTTCGCTAAAATTATTCGTTTTTCTTGCTTCTTTCGGTCAAATCTCGATTAAATAAGGAAAATTAAGGGAAAAAAGAGCATAAAAATTGATATTTCGCTAAAATTATTCGTTTTTCTTGCTTTTTTCGGTCAAATCTCGATAAAATAAGGAAAATTAAGGGAAAAAAAGAGGAAAAAAATTGAAAATTCGCTAAAATTTTTCGTTTTTCTTGCTTTTTTCGAGTCAAATCTCGATAAAATAAGGAAAATAAAGGGAAAAAAAGAGGATAAAAATTGAAATTTCGCTAAAATTATACGTTTTTCTTGCTTTTTTCGGTCAAATCTCGATAAACTAAGGAAAATTAAGGGAAGAAAAGAGGAAAAAAATTGAAATTTCGCTAAAATTATTCGTTTTTCTTGCTGATTTCGGTCAAATCTTGATAAAATAAGGAAAATTAAGGGAAAAAAAGATGAAAAAAATTGAAATTTCGCTAAAATTATTCGGTTTTCTTGCTTTTTTCGGTCAAATCTCGATAAAATAAGGATAATTAAGGGAAAAAAAGAGGAAAAAAATTGAAATTTTGCTAAAATTATTCGTTTTTCTTGCTTTTTTCGGTCAAATCTCGATAAAATAAGGAAAATTAAGGGAAAAAAGAGGATAAAAATTGATATTTCGCTAAAATTATTCGTTTTTCTTGCTGTTTTCGGTCAAATCTTGATAAAATAAGGAAAATTAAGGGAAAAAAAGAAGAAAAAAATTGAAATTTCGCAAAAATTATTCGTTTTTCTTGCTTTTTTCGGTCAAATCTCGATACAATAAGGAAAATTAAGGGAAAAAAAGAGGATAAAAATTGATATTTCGCTAAAATTATTCGTTTTTCTTGCTTTTTTCGGTCAAATCTCGATTAAATAAGGAAAATTTAGGGAAAAAAGAGGATAAAAATTGTTATTTCGATAAAATTATTGGTTTTTCTAGCTTTTTTCGATCAAATCTCGTTAAATGAGGAGAATGAAGGAAAAAAAGAGGAAATAATTTGAAATTTCGCTAAAGTATTCGTTTTTCTTGCTTTTTTTGGTCAAATCTCGATAAAATAAGGAAAATTAAGGGAAAAAAGAGGATAAAATTGATATTTCGCTAAAATTATTCGTTTTTCTTGCTTTTTTTCGGTCAAATCACGATAAAATAAGGAAATTAAGGGAAAAAAATGGAAAAAAATTGAAATTTCGCTAAAATTATTCGTTTTTCTTGCTCTTTTCGGTCAAATCTCGATAAAATAAGGAAAATTAAGGGAAAAAAAGGAAAAAAATTGAAATTTCGCTAAAATTATTCGTTTTTCTTGCTTTTTTCGGTGAAATCTCGATAAAATAAGGAAAATTAAGGGAGAAAAGAGGATAAAAATTGATATTTCGCTAAAATTATTCGTTTTTCTTGCTTTTTTCGGTCAAATCTCGTTAAATGAGGAGAATGAAGGAAAAAAAGGAAAAAAATTGAAAATTCGCTAAAATTATTCGTTTCTCTTGCTTTTTTCGGTCAAATCTCGATAAAATAAGGAAAATTAAGGGAAAAAAAGAGGAAGAAAATTTAAATATCGCTAAAATTATTCGTTTTTCTTGCTGATTTCGGTCAAATCTTGATAAAATCAGGAAAATTAAGGGAAAAAAAGATGAAAAAAATTGAAATTTCGCTAAAATTATTCGTTTTTCTTGCTGATTTCGGTCAAATCTTGATAAAATAAGGAAAATTAAGGGAAAAAAAGATGAAAAAAATTGAAATTTCGCTAAAATTATTCGGTTTTCTTGCTTTTTTCGGTCAAATCTCGATAAAATAAGGATAATTAAGGGAAAAAAAGAGGAAAAAAATTGATATTTCGCTAAAATTATTCGTTTTTCTTGCTTTTTTCGGTCAAATCTCGTTAAATGAGGAGAGTGAAGGAAAAAAAGGAAAAAAATTGAAAATTCGCTAAAATTATTCGTTTCTCTTGCTTTTTTCGGTCAAATCTCGATAAAATAAGGAAAATTAAGGGAAAAAAAGAGGAAGAAAATTTAAATATCGCTAAAATTATTCGTTTTTCTTTCTTTTCTCGGTCAAATCTCGATAAAATAAGGAAAATTAAGGGAAAAAAGAGGACAAAAATTGATATTTCGCTAAAATTATTCGTTTTTCTTGCTTTTTTCGTTCAAATCTCGATAAAATAAGGAAAATTAAGGGAAAAAAAGAGGAAAAAAATTGAAATTTCGCTAAAATTATTCGTTTTTCTTGCTTTTTTCGGTCAAATCTCGATAAAATAAGGAAAATTAAGGGAAAAAAAGGGGATAAAAATTGATATTTCGCTAAAATTATTCGTTTTTCTTGCTTTTTTCGGTCAAATCTCGATTAAATAAGGAAAATTAAGGGAGAAAAGAGGATAGAAATTGATATTTCGCTAATAATTTTCGTTTTTCTTGCTTTTTTCGGTCATATCTCGATAAAATAAGGGAAATTAAGGGAAAAAAGAGGAAAAAAATTGAAATTTCGCTAAAATGTTTCGTTTTTCTTGCTTTTTTCGGTCAAATCTCGATAAAATAAGGAAAATTAAGGGAAAAAAAGAGGATAAAAATTGATATTTCGCTAAAATTATTCGTTTTTATTGCTTTTTTCGGTCAAATCTCGATTAAATAAGGAAAATTAAGGGAAAAAAAGGATAGAAATTGATATTTCGCTAAAATTATTCGTTTTTCTTGCTAATTTCGGTCAAATCTCGATAAAATACGGGAAATTAAGGGAAAAAAAGAGGAAAAAAATTGAAATTTCGCTAAAATTATTCGTTTTTCTTGCTTTTTTCGGTCAAATCTCGATAAAATAAGGAAAATTAAGGGTAAAAAAGAGGATAAAAATTGATATTTCGATAAAGTTATTCGTTTTTCTTGCTTTTTTCGGTCAAATCTCGTTAAATGAGGTGAATGAAGGAAAAAAAGAGAAAAAAAATTGAAATTTTGCTAAAATTATTCGTTTTTCTTGCTATTTTCGATCAAATCTCGATAAAATAAGGAAAGTTAAGGGAGAAAAAGAGGAAGAAAATTGAAATTTCGCTAAAATTATTCGTTTTTCTTGCTTTTTTTGGTCAAATCTCGATAAAATAAGGAAAATTTAGGGAAAAAAGAGCATAAAAATTTATATTTCGCTAAAATTATTCGTTTTTCTTGCTTTTTTCGGTCAAATCTTGAAAAATAAGGAAAATTAAGGGAAAAAAAGATGAAAAAAATTGAAATTTCGCTAAAATTATTCGTTTTTCTTGCTTTTTTCGGTCAAATCTCGATAAAATAAGGAAAATTAAGGGAAAAAAAGAGAATAAAAATTGATATTTCGCTAAAATTATCCTTTTTTCTTGCTTTTTTCGGTCAAATCTCGATAAAATAAGGAAAATTAAGGGAAAAAAAGAGGAAAAAAATTGAAATTTCGCTAAAATTATTCTTTTTTCTTGCTTTTTTCGGTCAAATCTCGACAAAGTAAGGAAAATTATGGGAAAAAAAGAGGATAAAAATTGTTAATTCGATAAAATTATTAATTTTTCTTGCTTTTTTCGGTCAAATCTCGATAAAATAAGGAAAATTAAGGGAAAAAAAGAGGAAAAAATTGAAATTTCGCTAAAATTATTCGTTTTTCTTGCTTTTTTCGGTCAAATCTCGATAAACTAAGGAAAATTAGGGAAAAAAAAGTGGAAAAAAATTGAAATTTCGCTAAAATTATTCGTTTTTCTTGCTTTTTGCGTTCAAATCTTGATAAAATAAGGTAAATTAAGGGAAAAAAAGATGAAAAAAATTGAAATTTCGCTAAAATTATTCGTTTCTCTTGCTTTTTTCGGTCAAATCTCGATAAAATAAGGAAAATTAAGGGAAAAAAAGAGGATAAAAATTGATATTTCGCTAAAATTATTCTTTTTTCTTGCTTTTTTCGGTCAAATCTCGATAAAATAAGGAAAATTAAGGGAAAAAAAGAGGAAAAAAATTGAAATTTCGCTAAAATTATTCGTTTTTCTTGCTTTTTTCGGTCAAATCTCGATAAAGTAAGGAAAATTAAGGGAAAAAAAGAGGAAAAAATTGAAATTTCGCTAAAATTATTCGTTTTTCTTGCTTTTTTTGGTCAAATCTCGATAAAATAAGGAAAATTAAGGGAAAAAAAGAGGAAAAAAATTGAAATTTCGCTAAAATTATTCGTTTTTCTTGCTTTTTTCGGTCAAATCTTGATAAAATAAGGAAAATTAAGGGAAAAAAAGATGAAAAAAATTGAAATTTCGCTAAAATTATTCGTTTTTCTTGCTTTTTTCGGTCAAATCTCGATAAAATAAGGAAAATTAAGGGAAAAAAAGAGGATAAAAATTGATATTTCGCTAAAATTATTCTTTTTTCTTGCTTTTTTCGGTCAAATCTCGATAAAATAAGGAAAATTAAGGGAAAAAAAGAGGAAGAAAATTGAAATTTCGCTAAAATTAGTCGTTTTTCTTGCTTTTTTCGGTCAAATCTCGATAAAATAAGGAAAATTAAGGGAAAAAAGAGCATAATAATTTATATTTCGATAAAATTATTCGTTTTTCTTGCTTTTTTCGGTCAAATCTCGATAAAGTAAGGAAAATTAAGGGAAAAAAAGAGGAAAAAATTGAAATTTCGCTAAAATTATTCGTTTTTCTTGCTTTTTTTGGTTAAATCTCGATAAAATAAGGAAAATTAAGGGAAAAAAAGAGGAAAAAAATTGAAATTTCGCTAAAATTATTCGTTTTTCTTGCTTTTTTCGGTCATATCTCGATAGAATAAGGAAAATTAAGGGAAAAAAGAGGATAAAAAAAATATTTCAATAAAATTATTCGTTTTTCTTGCTTTTTTCGGTCAAATCTCGTTAAATGAGGAGAATGAAGGAAAAAAAGAGGAAAAAAATTGAAAATTTGCTAAAATTATTCGTTTTTCTTGCTTTTTTCGGTCAAATCTCGATAAAATAAGGAAAATTAAGTGAAAAAAGAGCATAAAAATTTATATTTCGCTAAAATTATTCGTTTTTCTTGCTTTTTTCGGTCAAATCTCGATAAACTAAGGAAAATTAGGGAAAAAAAGAGGAAAAAAATTGAAATTTCGCTAAAATTATTCGTTTTTCTTGCTTTTTTTGGTCAAATCTCGATAAAATAAGGAAAATTAAGGGAAAAAAGATGAAAAAAATTGAAATTTCGCTAAATTATTCGTTTTTCTTGCTTTTTTCGGTCAAATCTCGATAAAATAAGGAAAATTAAGGGAAAAAAAGAGGATAAAAATTGATATTTCGCTAAAATTATTCTTTTTTCGGTCAAATCTCGATAAAATAAGGAAAATTAAGGGAAAAAAGAGGAAAAAAATTGAAATTTCGCTAAAATTATTCGTTTTTCTTGCTTTTTTCGGTCAAATCTCGAAAAAGTAAGGAAAATTAGGGGAAAAAAAGAGGAAAAAATTGAAATTTCGCTAAAATTATTCGTTTTTCTTGCTTTTTTCGGACAAATCTCGATAAAATAAGGAAAATTATGGGAAAGAAAGAGGATAAAAATTTTTAATTCGATAAAATTATTCGTTTTTCTTGCTTTTTTCGGTCAAATCTCGTTAAATGAGGAGAATGAAGGAAAAAAAGCGGAAAAAATTTGAAATTTCGCTAAAATTATTCGTTTTTCTTGCTTTTTTCGTTCAAATCTTGAAAAATAAGGAAAATTAAGGGAAAAAAAGATGAAAAAAATTGAAATTTCGCTAAAATTATTCGTTTTTCTTGCTTTTTTCGGTCAAATCTCGATAAAATAAGGAAAATTAAGGGAAAAAAAGAGAATAAAAATTGATATTTCGCTAAAATTATCCTTTTTTCTTGCTTTTTTCGGTCAAATCTCGATAAAATAAGGAAAATTAAGGGAAAAAAAGAGGAAAAAAATTGAAATTTCGCTAAAATTATTCGTTTTTCTTGCTTTTTTCGGTCAAATCTCGACAAAGTAAGGAAAATTATGAGAAAAAAAGAGGATAAAAATTGTTAATTCGATAAAATTATTAATTTTTCTTGCTTTTTTCGGTCAAATCTCGATAAAATAAGGAAAATTAAGGGAAAAAAAGAGGATAAAAATTGATATTTCGCTAATATTATTCGTTTTTCTTGCTTTTTTCGGTCAAATCTCGATAAAATAAGAAAATTATGGGAAAAAAGAGGATAGAAATTGATATTTCGCTATAATTATTCGTTTTTCTTGCTTTTTTTGGTCAAATCTCGATAAAATAAGGAAAATTAAGGGAAAAAAAGAGGAAAAAAATTGAAATTTTGCTAAAATTATTCGTTTTTCTTGCTTTTTTCGGTCAAATCTCGATTAAGTAAGGAAAATTAAGGGAAAAAAAGAGGAAAAAAATTGAAATTTCGCTAAAATTATTCGTTTTTCTTGCTTTTTTCGGTGATATCTCGATAGAATAAGGAAAATTAAGGGAAAAAAGAGGATAAAAAAAATATTGTGCTAAAATTATTCGTTTTTCTTGCTTTTTTCGGTCAAATCTCGTTAAATGAGGAGAATGAAGGAAAAAAAGAGGAATAAAATTGAAAATTTGCTAAAATTATTCGTTTTTCTTGCTTTTTTCGGTCAAATCTCGATAAAATAAGGAAAATTAAGGGAAAAAAAGAGGAACAAAATTGAAATTTCGCTAAAATTATTCGTTTTTCTTGCTTTTTTCGGTCAAATCTCGATAAAATAAGGAAAATTAAGGGAAAAAAGAGCATAAAAATTTATATTTCGCTAAAATTATTCGTTTTTCTTGCTTTTTTCGGTCAAATCTTGATAAACTAAGGAAAATTAGGGAAAAAAAAGAGGAAAAAAATTGAAATTTCGCCAAAATTATTCGTTTTTCTTGCTTTTTGCGTTCAAATCTTGATAAAATAAGGTAAATTAAGGGAAAAAAAGATGAAAAAAATTGAAATTTCGCTAAAATTATTCGTTTTTCTTGCTTTTTTCGGTCAAATCTCGATAAAATAAGGAAAATTAAGGGAAAAAAAGAGGATAAAAATTGATATTTCGCTAAAATTATTCTTTTTTATTGCTTTTTTCGGTCAAATCTCGATAAAATAAGGAAAATTAAGGGAAAAAAAGAGGAAAAAAATTGAAATTTCGCTAAAATTATTCGTTTTTCTTGCTTTTTTCGGTCAAATCTCGATAAAGTAAGGAAAATTAAGGGAAAAAAAGAGGAAAAAATTGAAATTTCGCTAAAATTATTCGTTTTTCTTGCTTTTTTTGGTCAAATCTCGATAAAATAAGGAAAATTAAGGGAAAAAAAGAGGAAAAAAATTGAAATTTCGCTAAAATTATTCGTTTTTCTTGCTTTTTTCGGTCAAATCTCGATAAAATAAGGATAATTAAGGGAAAAAAAGAGGAAGAAAATTGAAATTTCGCTAAAATTAGTCGTTTTTCTTGCTTTTTTCGGTCAAATCTCGATAAAATAAGGAAAATTAAGGGAAAAAAGAGCATAAAAATTTATATTTCGCTAAAATTATTCGTTTTTCTTGCTTTTTTCGGTCAAATCTCGATAAAGTAAGGAAAATTAAGGGAAAAAAAGAGGAAAAAATTGAAATTTCGCTAAAATTATTCGTTTTTCTTGCTTTTTTTGGTCGAATCTCGATAAAATAAGGAAAATTAAGGGAAAAAAAGAGGAAAAAAATTGAAATTTCGCTAAAATTATTCGTTTTTCTTGCTTTTTTCGGTCAAATCTCGATAAAATAAGGAAAATTAAGGGAAAAAAAGAGGAAGAAAATTGAAATTTCGCTAAAATTAGTCGTTTTTCTTGCTTTTTTCGGTCAAATCTCGATAAAATAAGGAAAATTAAGGGAAAAAAGAGCATAAAAATTTATATTTCGCTAAAATTATTCGTTTTTCTTGCTTTTTTCGGTCAAATCTCGATAAAGTAAGGAAAATTAAGGGAAAAAATTGAAATTTCGCTAAAATTATTCGTTTTTCTTGCTTTTTTTGGTTAAATCTCGATAAAATAAGGAAAATTAAGGGAAAAAAAGAGGAAAAAAATTGAAATTTCGCTAAAATTATTCGTTTTTCTTGCTTTTTTCGGTCATATCTCGATAGAATAAGGAAAATTAAGGGAAAAAAGAGGATCAAAAAAATATTTCAATAAAATTATTCGTTTTTCTTGCTTTTTTCGGTCAAATCTCGTTAAATGAGGAGAATGAAGGAAAAAAAGAGGAAAAAAATTGAAAATTTGCTAAAATTATTCGTTTTTCTTGCTTTTTTCGGTCAAATCTCGATAAAATAAGGAAAATTAAGGGAAAAAAAGAGGAAGAAAATTGAAATTTCGTTAAAATTATTCGTTTTTCTTGCTTTTTTCGGTCAAATCTCGATAAACTAAACAAAATTAGGGAAAAAAAGAGAAAAAAAATTGAAATTTCGCTAAAATTATTCGTTTTTCTTCCTTTTTTTGGTCAAATCTAGATAAAATAAGGAAAATTTAGGGAAAAAAAGATGAAAAAAATTGAAATTTCGCTAAATTATTCGTTTTTCTTGCTTTTTTCGGTCAAATCTCGATAAAATAAGGAAAATTAAGGGAAAAAAAGAGGATAAAAATTGATATTTCGCTAAAATTATTCTTTTTTCGGTCAAATCTCGATAAAATAAGGAAAATTAAGGGAAAAAAAAGAGGAAAAAAATTGAAATTTCGCTAAAATTATTCGTTTTTCTTGCTTTTTTCGGTCAAATCTCGAAAAAGTAAGGAAAATTAGGGGAAAAAAAGAGGAAAAAATTGAAATTTCGCTAAAATTATTCGTTTTTCTTGCTTTTTTCGGACAAATCTCGATAAAATAAGGAAAATTATGGGAAAAAAAGAGGATAAAAATTTTTAATTCGATAAAATTATTCGTTTTTCTTGCTTTTTTCGGTCAAATCTCGTTAAATGAGGAGAATGAAGGAAAAAAAGCGGAAAAAATTTGAAATTTCGCTAAAATTATTCGTTTTTCTTGCTTTTCTTGGTCAAATCTCGAAAAAATAAGGAAAATTAAGGGAAAAAAGAGGATAAAAATTGGTATTTCGCAAAAATTATTCGTTTTTCTTGCTTTTTTCGGTCAATTCTCGATAAAATAAGGAAAATTAAGGGAAAAAAAGATGAAAAAAATTGAAATTTTGCAAAAGTTATTCGTTTTTCTTGCTTTTTTCGGTCAAATCTCGATAAAATAAGGAAAATTAAGGGAAAAAAAAAAAGGATAAAAATTGATATTTCGCTAAAATTATTCTTTTTTCTTGCTTTTTTCGGTCAAATCTCGATAAAATAAGGAAAATTAAGGGAAAAAAAGAGGAAAAAAATTGAAATTTCGCTAAAATTATTCGTTTTTTCTTCTTTTTTCGGTCAAATCTCGATAAAGTAAGGAAAATTAAGGGAAAAAAAGAGGAAAAAATTGAAATTTCGCTAAAATTATTCGTTTTTCTTGCTTTTTTCGGACAAATCTCGATAAGATAAGGAAAATTATGGGAAAAAAAGAGGATAAAAATTTTCAATTCTATAAAATTATTCGTTTTTATTGCTTTTTTCGGTCAAATCTCGTTAAATGAGGAGAATGAAGGAAAAAAGAGGAAAAAATTTGAAATTTCGCTAAAATTATTCGTTTTTCTTGCTTTTTTTGGTCAAATCTCGATAAAATAAGGAAAATTAAGGGAAAAAAGAGGATAAAAATTGATATTTCGCAAAAATTATTCGTTTTTCTTGCTTTTTTTCGGTCAAATCTCGATAAAATAAGGAAAATTAAGGGAAAAAAAATGGAAAAAAATTGAAATTTCGCTAAAATTATTCGTTTTTCTTGCTTTTTTCGGTCAAATCTCGATAAAATAAGGAAAATTAAATGAAAAAAAGAGGAAAAAAATTGAAATTTCGCTAAAATTATTCGTTTTTCTTGATTTTTTCGGTGAAATCTCGATAAAATAAGGAAAATTAAGGGAGAAAAGAGGATAAAAATTGAAATTTCGCTAAAATTATTCGTTTTTCTTGCTTTTTTCGGTCAAAACTCGTTAAATGAGGAGAATGAAGGAAAAAAAGAGAAAAAAAATTGAAAATTCGCTAATATTATTCGTTTCTCTTGCTTTTTTCGGTCAAATCTCGATAAAATAAGGAAAATTAAGGGAAAAGAAGAGGAAGAAAATTGAAATTTCGCTAAAATTATTCGTTTTTCTTGCTTCTTTCGGTCAAATCTCGATAAAATAAGGAAAATTAAGGGAAAAAAGAGCATAAGAATTGATATTTCGCTAAAATTATTCGTTTTTCTTGCTTTTTTCGGTCAAATCTCGATAAAATAAGGAAAATTAAGGGAAAAAAAGAGGAAAAAAATTGAAAATTCGCTAAAATTATTCATTTTTCGGTCAAATCTCGATAAAATAAGGAAAATTAAGGGAAAAAAAGAGGATAGAAATTTTTAATTCGATAAAATTATTCGTTTTTCTTGCTTTTTTCGGTCAAATCTCGTTAAATGAGGAGAATGAAGGAAAAAAAGCGTAAAAAATTTGAAATTTCGCTAAAATTATTCGTTTTTCTTGCTTTTTTTGGTCAAATCTCGATAAAATAAGGAAAATTAAGGGAAAAAAGAGGATAAAAATTGATATTTCGCAAAAATTATTCGTTTTTCTTGCTTTTTTCGGTCAAATCTCGATAAAATAAGGAAAATTAAGGGAAAAAAAGATGAAAAAAATTGAAATTTCGCTAAAATTATTCGTTTTTCTTGCTTTTTTCGGTCAAATCTCGATAAAATAAGGAAAATTAAGGGAAAAAAAGAGGATAAAAATTGATATTTCGCTAAAATTATTCTTTTTTCTTGCTTTTCTCGGTCAAATCTCGATAAAATAAGGAAAATTAAGGGAAAAAAAGAGGAAAAAAATTGAAATTTCGCTAAAATTATTCGTTTTTCTTGCTTTTTTCGGTCAAATCTCGATAAAGTAAGGAAAATTAAGGGAAAAAAAGAGGAAAAAATTGAAATTTCGCTAAAATTATTCGTTTTTCTTGCTTTTTTCGGACAAATCTCGATAAGATAAGGAAAATTATGGGAAAAAAAGAGGATAAAAATTTTTAATTCGATAAAATTATTCGTTTTTCTTGCTTTTTTCGGTCAAATCTCGTTAAATGAGGAGAATGAAGGAAAAAATTTATATTTCGCTAAAATTGTTCGTTTTTCTTGCTTTTTTCGGTCAAATCTCGATAAACTAAGGAAAATTAGGGAAAAAAAAGGGGAAAAAAATTGAAATTTCGCTAAAATTATTCGTTTTTCTTGCTTTTTGAGTTCAAATCTTGATAAAATAAGGAAAATTAAGGGAAAAAAAGATGAAAAAAATTGAAATTTCGCTAAAATTATTCGTTTTTCTTGCTTTTTTCGGTCAAATCTCGATAAAATAAGGAAAATTAAGGGAAAAAAAGAGGATAAAAACTGATATTTCGCTAAAATTATTCTTTTTTCTTGCTTTTTTCGGTCAAATCTCGATAAAATAAGGAAAATTAAGGGAAAAAAGAGGAAAAAAATTGTAATTTCGCTAAAATTATTCGTTTTTCTTGCTTTTTTCGGTCAAATCTCGATAAAGTAAGGAAAATTAAGGGAAAAGAAGAGGAAGAAAATTGAAATTTCGCTAAAATTATTCGTTTTTCTTGCTTCTTTCGGTCAATTCTCGATAAAATAAGGAAAATTAAGGGAAAAAAAGATGAAAAAAATTGAAATTTTGCAAAAGTTATTCGTTTTTCTTGCTTTTTTCGGTCAAATCTCGATAAAATAAGGAAAATTAAGGGAAAAAAAAAAAGGATAAAAATTGATATTTCGCTAAAATTATTCTTTTTTCTTGCTTTTTTCGGTCAAATCTCGATAAAATAAGGAAAATTAAGGGAAAAAAAGAGGAAAAAAATTGAAATTTCGCTAAAATTATTCGTTTTTTCTTCTTTTTTCGGTCAAATCTCGATAAAGTAAGGAAAATTAAGGGAAAAAAAGAGGAAAAAATTGAAATTTCGCTAAAATTATTCGTTTTTCTTGCTTTTTTCGGACAAATCTCGATAAGATAAGGAAAATTATGGGAAAAAAAGAGGATAAAAATTTTCAATTCTATAAAATTATTCGTTTTTATTGCTTTTTTCGGTCAAATCTCGTTAAATGAGGAGAATGAAGGAAAAAAGAGGAAAAAATTTGAAATTTCGCTAAAATTATTCGTTTTTCTTGCTTTTTTTGGTCAAATCTCGATAAAATAAGGAAAATTAAGGGAAAAAAGAGGATAAAAATTGATATTTCGCAAAAATTATTCGTTTTTCTTGCTTTTTTTCGGTCAAATCTCGATAAAATAAGGAAAATTAAGGGAAAAAAAATGGAAAAAAATTGAAATTTCGCTAAAATTATTCGTTTTTCTTGCTTTTTTCGGTCAAATCTCGATAAAATAAGGAAAATTAAATGAAAAAAAGAGGAAAAAAATTGAAATTTCGCTAAAATTATTCGTTTTTCTTGATTTTTTCGGTGAAATCTCGATAAAATAAGGAAAATTAAGGGAGAAAAGAGGATAAAAATTGAAATTTCGCTAAAATTATTCGTTTTTCTTGCTTTTTTCGGTCAAAACTCGTTAAATGAGGAGAATGAAGGAAAAAAAGAGAAAAAAAATTGAAAATTCGCTAATATTATTCGTTTCTCTTGCTTTTTTCGGTCAAATCTCGATAAAATAAGGAAAATTAAGGGAAAAGAAGAGGAAGAAAATTGAAATTTCGCTAAAATTATTCGTTTTTCTTGCTTCTTTCGGTCAAATCTCGATAAAATAAGGAAAATTAAGGGAAAAAAGAGCATAAGAATTGATATTTCGCTAAAATTATTCGTTTTTCTTGCTTTTTTCGGTCAAATCTCGATAAAATAAGGAAAATTAAGGGAAAAAAAGAGGAAAAAAATTGAAAATTCGCTAAAATTATTCATTTTTCGGTCAAATCTCGATAAAATAAGGAAAATTAAGGGAAAAAAAGAGGATAGAAATTTTTAATTCGATAAAATTATTCGTTTTTCTTGCTTTTTTCGGTCAAATCTCGTTAAATGAGGAGAATGAAGGAAAAAAAGCGTAAAAAATTTGAAATTTCGCTAAAATTATTCGTTTTTCTTGCTTTTTTTGGTCAAATCTCGATAAAATAAGGAAAATTAAGGGAAAAAAGAGGATAAAAATTGATATTTCGCAAAAATTATTCGTTTTTCTTGCTTTTTTCGGTCAAATCTCGATAAAATAAGGAAAATTAAGGGAAAAAAAGATGAAAAAAATTGAAATTTCGCTAAAATTATTCGTTTTTCTTGCTTTTTTCGGTCAAATCTCGATAAAATAAGGAAAATTAAGGGAAAAAAAGAGGATAAAAATTGATATTTCGCTAAAATTATTCTTTTTTCTTGCTTTTCTCGGTCAAATCTCGATAAAATAAGGAAAATTAAGGGAAAAAAAGAGGAAAAAAATTGAAATTTCGCTAAAATTATTCGTTTTTCTTGCTTTTTTCGGTCAAATCTCGATAAAGTAAGGAAAATTAAGGGAAAAAAAGAGGAAAAAATTGAAATTTCGCTAAAATTATTCGTTTTTCTTGCTTTTTTCGGACAAATCTCGATAAGATAAGGAAAATTATGGGAAAAAAAGAGGATAAAAATTTTTAATTCGATAAAATTATTCGTTTTTCTTGCTTTTTTCGGTCAAATCTCGTTAAATGAGGAGAATGAAGGAAAAAATTTATATTTCGCTAAAATTGTTCGTTTTTCTTGCTTTTTTCGGTCAAATCTCGATAAACTAAGGAAAATTAGGGAAAAAAAAGGGGAAAAAAATTGAAATTTCGCTAAAATTATTCGTTTTTCTTGCTTTTTGAGTTCAAATCTTGATAAAATAAGGAAAATTAAGGGAAAAAAAGATGAAAAAAATTGAAATTTCGCTAAAATTATTCGTTTTTCTTGCTTTTTTCGGTCAAATCTCGATAAAATAAGGAAAATTAAGGGAAAAAAAGAGGATAAAAACTGATATTTCGCTAAAATTATTCTTTTTTCTTGCTTTTTTCGGTCAAATCTCGATAAAATAAGGAAAATTAAGGGAAAAAAGAGGAAAAAAATTGTAATTTCGCTAAAATTATTCGTTTTTCTTGCTTTTTTCGGTCAAATCTCGATAAAGTAAGGAAAATTAAGGGAAAAGAAGAGGAAGAAAATTGAAATTTCGCTAAAATTATTCGTTTTTCTTGCTTCTTTCGGTCAAATCTCGATAAAATAAGGAAAATTAAGGGAAAAAAGAGCATAAGAATTGATATTTCGCTAAAATTATTCGTTTTTCTTGCTTTTTTCGGTCAAATCTCGATAAAATAAGGAAAATTAAGGGAAAAAAAGAGGAAAAAAATTGAAATTTCGCTAAAATTATTCGTTTTTCTTGCTTTTTTCGGTGATATCTCGATAGAATAAGGAAAATTAAGGGAAAAAAGAGGATAAAAAAAATATTTCGCTAAAATTATTCGTTTTTCTTGCTTTTTTCGGTCAAATCTCGTTAAATGAGGAGAATGAAGGAAAAAAAGAGGAAAAAATTTATATTTCGCTAAAATTATTCGTTTTTCTTGCTTTTTTCGGTCAAATCTCGATAAACTAAGGAAAATTAGGGAAAAAAAAAGGAAAAAAATTGAAATTTCGCGAAAATTATTCGTTTTTCTTGCTTTTTGAGTTCAAATCTTGATAAAATAAGGAAAATTAAGGGAAAAAAAGATGAAAAAAATTGAAATTTCGCTAAAATTATTCGTTTTTCTTGCTTTTTTCGGTCAAATCTCGATAAAATAAGGAAAATTAAGGGAAAAAAAGAGGATAAAAATTGATATTTCGCTAAAATTATTCTTTTTTCTTGCTTTTTTCGGTCAAATCTCGATAAAATAAGGAAAATTAAGGGAAAAAAAGAGGAAAAAAATTGTAATTTCGCTAAAATTATTCGTTTTTCTTGCTTTTTTCGGTCAAATCTCGATAAAGTAAGGAAAATTAAGGGAAAAAAAGAGGAAAAAATTGAAATTTCGCTAAAATTATTCGTTTTTCTTGCTTTTTTTGGTCAAATCTCGATAAAATAAGGAAAATTAAGGGAAAAAAAGAGGAAAAAAATTGAAATTTCGCTAAAATTATTCGTTTTTCTTGCTTTTTTCGGTCAAATCTCGATAAAATAAGGAAAATTAAGGGAAAAAAGAGGAAAAAAATTGAAATTTCGCTAAAATTATTCGTTTTTCTTGCTTTTTTCGGTGATATCTCGATAGAATAAGGAAAATTAAGGGAAAAAAGAGGATAAAAAAAATATTTCGCTAAAATCATTCGTTTTTCTTGCTTTTTTCGGTCAAATCTCGTTTAATGAGGAGAATGAAGGAAAAAAAGAGGAAAAAAATTGAAAATTTGCTAAAATTATTCGTTTTTCTTGCTTTTTTCGGTCAAATCTCGATAAAATAAGGAAAATTAAGGGAAAAAAGAGCATAAAAATTTATATTTCGCTAAAATTATTCGTTTTTCTTGCTTTTTTCGGTCAAATCTCGATAAAGTAAGGAAAATTAAGGGAAAAAAAGAGGAAAAAATTGAAATTTCGCTAAAATTATTCGTTTTTCTTGCTTTTTTCGGTCAAATCTCGATAAAATAAGGAAAATTAAGGGAAAAAAAGAGGAAAAGAATTGAAATTTCGCTATAATTATTCGTTTTTCTTGCTTTTTTCGGTCAAATCTCGAAAAAGTAAGGAAAATTAGGGGAAAAAAAGAGGAAAAAATTGAAATTTCGCTAAAATTATTCGTTTTTCTTGCTTTTTTCGGACAAATCTCGATAAAATAAGGAAAATTATGGGAAAAAAGAGGATAAAAATTTTTAATTCGATAAAATTATTCGTTTTTCTTGCTTTTTTCGGTCAAATCTCGTTAAATGAGGAGAATGAAGGAAAAAAAGCGGAAAAAATTTGAAATTTCGCTAAAATTATTCGTTTTTCTTGCTTTTCTTGGTCAAATCTCGAAAAAATAAGGAAAATTAAGGGAAAAAAGAGGATAAAAATTGGTATTTCGCAAAAATTATTCGTTTTTCTTGCTTTTTTCGGTCAAATCTCGATAAAATAAGGAAAATTAAGGGAAAAAAAGATGAAAAAAATTGAAATTTTGCAAAAGTTATTCGTTTTTCTTGCTTTTTTCGGTCAAATCTCGATAAAATAAGGAAAATTAAGGGAAAAAAAGAGGATAAAAATTGATATTTCGCTAAAATTATTCTTTTTTCTTGCTTTTTTCGGTCAAATCTCGATAAAATAAGGAAAATTAAGGGAAAAAAAGAGGAAAAAAATTGAAATTTCGCTAAAATTATTCGTTTTTTCTTCTTTTTTCGGTCAAATCTCGATAAAGTAAGGAAAATTAAGGGAAAAAAAGAGGAAAAAATTGAAATTTCGCTAAAATTATTCGTTTTTCTTGCTTTTTTCGGACAAATCTCGATAAGATAAGGAAAATTATGGGAAAAAAAGAGGATAAAAATTTTTAATTCTATAAAATTATTCGTTTTTATTGCTTTTTTCGGTCAAATCTCGTTAAATGAGGAGAATGAAGGAAAAAAGAGGAAAAAATTTGAAATTTCGCTAAAATTATTCGTTTTTCTTGCTTTTTTTGGTCAAATCTCGATAAAATAAGGAAAATTAAGGGAAAAAAGAGGATAAAAATTGATATTTCGCAAAAATTATTCGTTTTTCTTGCTTTTTTTCGGTCAAATCTCGATAAAATAAGGAAAATTAAGGGAAAAAAAATGGAAAAAAATTGAAATTTCGCTAAAATTATTCGTTTTTCTTGCTTTTTTCGGTCAAATCTCGATAAAATAAGGAAAATTAAATGAAAAAAAGAGGAAAAAAATTGAAATTTCGCTAAAATTATTCGTTTTTCTTGATTTTTTCGGTGAAATCTCGATAAAATAAGGAAAATTAAGGGAGAAAAGAGGATAAAAATTGAAATTTCGCTAAAATTATTCGTTTTTCTTGCTTTTTTCGGTCAAATCTCGTTAAATGAGGAGAATGAAGGAAAAAAAGAGAAAAAAAATTGAAAATTCGCTAATATTATTCGTTTCTCTTGCTTTTTTTCGGTCAAATCTCGATAAAATAAGGAAAATTAAGGGAAAAGAAGAGGAAGAAAATTGAAATTTCGCTAAAATTATTCGTTTTTCTTGCTTCTTTCGGTCAAATCTCGATAAAATAAGGAAAATTAAGGGAAAAAAGAGCATAAGAATTGATATTTCGCTAAAATTATTCGTTTTTCTTGCTTTTTTCGGTCAAATCTCGATAAAATAAGGAAAATTAAGGGAAAAAAAGAGGAAAAAAATTGAAATTTCGCTAAAATTATTCGTTTTTCTTGCTTTTTTCGGTGATATCTCGATAGAATAAGGAAAATTAAGGGAAAAAAGAGGATAAAAAAAATATTTCGCTAAAATTATTCGTTTTTCTTGCTTTTTTCGGTCAAATCTCGTTAAATGAGGAGAATGAAGGAAAAAAAGAGGAAAAAATTTATATTTCGCTAAAATTATTCGTTTTTCTTCCTTTTTTCGGTCAAATCTCGATAAACTATGGAAAATTAGGGAAAAAAAAAGGAAAAAAATTGAAATTTCGCGAAAATTATTCGTTTTTCTTGCTTTTTGAGTTCAAATCTTGATAAAATAAGGAAAATTAAGGGAAAAAAAGATGAAAAAAATTGAAATTTCGCTAAAATTATTCGTTTTTCTTGCTTTTTTCGGTCAAATCTCGATAAAATAAGGAAAATTAAGGGAAAAAAAGAGGATAAAAATTGATATTTCGCTAAAATTATTCTTTTTTCTTGCTTTTTTCGGTCAAATCTCGATAAAATAAGGAAAATTAAGGGAAAAAAAGAGGAAAAAAATTGTAATTTCGCTAAAATTATTCGTTTTTCTTGCTTTTTTCGGTCAAATCTCGATAAAGTAAGGAAAATTAAGGGAAAAAAAGAGGAAAAAATTGAAATTTCGCTAAAATTATTCGTTTTTCTTGCTTTTTTTGGTCAAATCTCGATAAAATAAGGAAAATTAAGGGAAAAAAAGAGGAAAAAAATTGAAATTTCGCTAAAATTATTCGTTTTTCTTGCTTTTTTCGGTCAAATCTCGATAAAATAAGGAAAATTAAGGGAAAAAAGAGGAAAAAAATTGAAATTTCGCTAAAATTATTCGTTTTTCTTGCTTTTTTCGGTGATATCTCGATAGAATAAGGAAAATTAAGGGAAAAAAGAGGATAAAAAAATATTTCGCTAAAATCATTCGTTTTTCTTGCTTTTTTCGGTCAAATCTCGTTTAATGAGGAGAATGAAGGAAAAAAAGAGGAAAAAAATTGAAAATTTGCTAAAATTATTCGTTTTTCTTGCTTTTTTCGGTCAAATCTCGATAAAATAAGGAAAATTAAGGGAAAAAAGAGCATAAAAATTTATATTTCGCTAAAATTATTCGTTTTTCTTGCTTTTTTCGGTCAAATCTCGAAAAATTTAGGAAAATTAGAGGAAAAAAAAGAGGAAAAAATTGAAATTTCGCTAAAATTATTCGTTTTTCTTGCTTTTTTCGGACAAATCTCGATAAAATAAGGAAAATTATGGGAAAAAAGAGGATAAAAATTTTTAATTCGATAAAATTATTCGTTTTTCTTGCTTTTTTCGGTCAAATCTCGTTAAATGAGGAGAATGAAGGAAAAAAAGCGGAAAAAAATTTGAAATTTCGCTAAAATTATTCGTTTTTCTTGCATTTCTTGGTCAAATCTCGAAAAAATAAGGAAAATTAAGGGAGAAAAGAGGATAAAAATTGGTATTTCGCAAAAATTATTCGTTTTTCTTGCTTTTTTCGGTCAAATCTCGATAAAATAAGGAAAATTAAGGGAAAAAAAGATGAAAAAAATTGAAATTTTGCAAAAGTTATTCGTTTTTCTTGCTTTTTTCGGTCAAATCTCGATAAAATAAGGAAAATTAAGGGAAAAAAAGAGGATAAAAATTGATATTTCGCTAAAGTTATTCTTTTTTCTTGCTTTTTTCGGTCAAATCTCGATAAAATAAGGAAAATTAAGGGAAAAAAAGAGGAAAAAAATTGAAATTTCGCTAAAATTATTCGTTTTTTCTTCTTTTTTCGGTCAAATCTCGATAAAGTAAGGAAAATTAAGGGAAAAAAAGAGGAAAAAATTGAAATTTCGCTAAAATTATTCGTTTTTCTTGCTTTTTTCGGACAAATCTCGATAAGATAAGGAAAATTATGGGAAAAAAAGAGGATAAAAATTTTTAATTCTATAAAATTATTCGTTTTTATTGCTTTTTTCGGTCAAATCTCGTTAAATGAGGAGAATGAAGGAAAAAAGAGGAAAAAATTTGAAATTTCGCTAAAATTATTCGTTTTTCTTGCTTTTTTTGGTCAAATCTCGATAAAATAAGGAAAATTAAGGGAAAAAAGAGGATAAAAATTGATATTTCGCAAAAATTATTCGTTTTTCTTGCTTTTTTTCGGTCAAATCTCGATAAAATAAGGAAAATTAAGGGAAAAAAAATGGAAAAAAAATTGAAATTTCGCTAAAATTATTCGTTTTTCTTGCTTTTTTCGGTCAAATCTCGATAAAATAAGGAAAATTAAATGAAAAAAAAGAGGAAAAAAATTGAAATTTCGCTAAAATTATTCGTTTTTCTTGATTTTTTCGGTGAAATCTCGATAAAATAAGGAAAATTAAGGGAGAAAAGAGGATAAAAATTGAAATTTCGCTAAAATTATTCGTTTTTCTTGCTTTTTTCGGTCAAATCTCGTTAAATGAGGAGAATGAAGGAAAAAAAGAGAAAAAAAATTGAAAATTCGCTAATATTATTCGTTTCTCTTGCTTTTTTCGGTCAAATCTCGATAAAATAAGGAAAATTAAGGGAAAAGAAGAGGAAGAAAATTGAAATTTCGCTAAAATTATTCGTTTTTCTTGCTTCTTTCGGTCAAATCTCGATAAAATAAGGAAAATTAAGGGAAAAAAGAGCATAAGAATTGATATTTCGCTTAAATTATTCGTTTTTCTTGCTTTTATCGGTCAAATCTCGATAAAATAAGGAAAATTAAGGGAAAAAAAGTGGAAAAAAAATTGAAAATTCGCTAAAATTATTCGTTTTTCTTGGTTTTTCCGGTCAAATCTCGATAAACTAAGGAAAATTAAGGGAAAAAAAGATGAAAAAAATTGAAATTTCGCTAAATTATTCGTTTTTCTTGCTTTTTTCGGTCAAATCTCGATAAAATAAGGAAAATTAAGGGAAAAAAAGGGGATAAAAATTGATATTTCGCTAAAATTATTCATTCTTCGGTCAAATCTCGATAAAATAAGGAAAATTAAGGGAAAAAAAGAGGATAAAAATTTTTAATTCGATAAAATTATTCGTTTTTCTTGCTTTTTTCGGTCAAATCTCGTTAAATGAGGAGAATGAAGGAAAAAAAGCGTAAAAAATTTGAAATTTCGCTAAAATTATTCGTTTTTCTTGCTTTTTTTGGTCAAATCTCGATAAAATAAGGAAAATTAAGGGAAAAAAGAGGATAAAAATTGATATTTCGCAAAAATTATTCGTTTTTCTTGCTTTTTTCGGTCAAATCTCGATAAAATAAGGAAAATTAAGGGAAAAAAAGATGAAAAAAATTGAAATTTCGCTAAAATTATTCGTTTTTCTTGCTTTTTTCGGTCAAATCTCGATAAAATAAGGAAAATTAAGGGAAAAAAAGAGGATAAAAATTGATATTTCGCTAAAATTATTCTTTTTTCTTGCTTTTCTCGGTCAAATCTCGATAAAATAAGGAAAATTAAGGGAAAAAAAGAGGAAAAAAATTGAAATTTCGCTAAAATTATTCGTTTTTCTTGCTTTTTTCGGTCAAATCTCGATAAAGTAAGGAAAATTAAGGGAAAAAAAGAGGAAAAAATTGAAATTTCGCTGAAATTATTCGTTTTTCTTCCTTTTTTCGGACAAATCTCGATAAGATAAGGAAAATTATGGGAAAAAAAGAGGATAAAAATTTTTAATTCGATAAAATTATTCGTTTTTCTTGCTTTTTTCGGTCAAATCTCGTTAAATGAGGAGAATGAAGGAAAAAAAGAGGAAAAAATTTATATTTCGCTAAAATTGTTCGTTTTTCTTGCTTTTTTCGGTCAAATCTCGATAAACTAAGGAAAATTAGGGAAAAAAAAGAGGAAAAAAATTGAAATTTCGCTAAAATTATTCGTTTTTCTTGCTTTTTGAGTTCAAATCTTGATAAAATAAGGAAAATTAAGGGAAAAAAAGATGAAAAAAATTGAAATTTCGCTAAAATTATTCGTTTTTCTTGCTTTTTTCGGTCAAATCTCGATAAAATAAGGAAAATTAAGGGAAAAAAAGAGGATAAAAATTGATATTTCGCTAAAATTATTCTTTTTTCTTGCTTTTTTCGGTCAAATCTCGATAAAATAAGGAAAATTAAGGGAAAAAAAGAGGAAAAAAATTGAAATTTCGCTAAAATTATTCGTTTTTCTTGCTTTTTTCGGTCAAATCTCGATATAATAAGGAAAATTAAGGGAAAAAAAATGGAAAAAAAATTGAAATTTCGCTAAAATTATTCGTTTTTCTTGCTTTTTTCGGTCAAATCTCGATAAAATAAGGAAAATTAAATGAAAAAAAGAGGAAAAAATTGAAATTTCGCTAAAATTATTCGTTTTTCTTGCTTTTTTTGGTCAAATCTCGATAAAATAAGGAAAATTAAGGGAAAAAAAGAGGAAAAAAATTGAAATTTCGCTAAAATTATTCGTTTTTCTTGCTTTTTTCGGTGATATCTCGATAGAATAAGGAAAATTAAGGGAAAAAAGAGGATAAAAAAAATATTTCGCTAAAATTATTCGTTTTTCTTGCTTTTTTCGGTCAAATCTCGATAAACTAAGGAAAATTAGGGAAAAAAAAAGGAAAAAAATTGAAATTTCGCGAAAATTATTCGTTTTTCTTGCTTTTTGAGTTCAAATCTTGATAAAATAAGGAAAATTAAGGGAAAAAAAGATGAAAAAAATTGAAATTTCGCTAAGATTATTCGTTTTTCTTGCTTTTTTCGGTCAAATCTCGATAAAATAAGGAAAATTAAGGGAAAAAAAGAGGATAAAAATTGATATTTCGCTAAAATTATTCTTTTTTCTTGCTTTTTTCGGTCAAATCTCGATAAAATAAGGAAAATTAAGGGAAAAAAAGAGGAAAAAAATTGTAATTTCGCTAAAATTATTCGTTTTTCTTGCTTTTTTCGGTCAAATCTCGATAAAGTAAGGAAAATTAAGGGAAAAAAAGAGGAAAAAATTGAAATTTCGCTAAAATTATTCGTTTTTCTTGCTTTTTTTGGTCAAATCTCGATAAAATAAGGAAAATTAAGGGAAAAAAAGAGGAAAAAAATTGAAATTTCGCTAAAATTATTCGTTTTTCTTGCTTTTTTCGGTCAAATCTCGATAAAATAAGGAAAATTAAGGGAAAAAAGAGGAAAAAAATTGAAATTTCGCTAAAATTATTCGTTTTTCTTGCCTTTTTCGGTGATATCTCGATAGAATAAGGAAAATTAAGGGAAAAAAGAGGATAAAAAAAATATTTCGCTAAAATCATTCGTTTTTCTTGCTTTTTTCGGTCAAATCTCGTTTAATGAGGAGAATGAAGGAAAAAAAGAGGAAAAAAATTGAAAATTTGCTAAAATTATTCGTTTTTCTTGCTTTTTTCGGTCAAATCTCGATAAAATAAGGAAAATTAAGGGAAAAAAGAGCATAAAAATTTATATTTCGCTAAAATTATTCGTTTTTCTTGCTTTTTTCGGTCAAATCTCGATAAAGTAAGGAAAATTAAGGGAAAAAAAGAGGAAAAAATTGAAATTTCGCTAAAATTATTCGTTTTTCTTGCTTTTTTCGGTCAAATCTCGATAAAATAAGGAAAATTAAGGGAAAAAAAGAGGAAAAAAATTGAAATTTCGCTATAATTATTCGTTTTTCTTGCTTTTTTCGGTCAAATCTCGAAAAAGTAAGGAAAATTAGGGGAAAAAAAGAGGAAAAAATTGAAATTTCGCTAAAATTATTCGTTTTTCTTGCTTTTTTCGGACAAATCTCGATAAAATAAGGAAAATTATGGGAAAAAAGAGGATAAAAATTTTTAATTCGATAAAATTATTCGTTTTTCTTGCTTTTTTCGGTCAAATCTCGTTAAATGAGGAGAATGAAGGAAAAAAAGCGGAAAAAATTTGAAATTTCGCTAAAATTATTCGTTTTTCTTGCTTTTCTTGGTCAAATCTCGAAAAAATAAGGAAAATTAAGGGAAAAAAGAGGATAAAAATTGGTATTTCGCAAAAATTATTCGTTTTTCTTGCTTTTTTCGGTCAAATCTCGATAAAATAAGGAAAATTAAGGGAAAAAAAGATGAAAAAAATTGAAATTTTGCAAAAGTTATTCGTTTTTCTTGCTTTTTTCGGTCAAATCTCGATAAAATAAGGAAAATTAAGGGAAAAAAAGAGGATAAAAATTTATATTTCGCTAAAATTGTTCGTTTTTCTTGCTTTTTTCGGTCAAATCTCGATAAACTAAGGAAAATTAGGGAAAAAAAAGAGGAAAAAAATTGAAATTTCGCTAAAATTATTCGTTTTTCTTGCTTTTTGAGTTCAAATCTTGATAAAATAAGGAAAATTAAGGGAAAAAAAGATGAAAAAAATTGAAATTTCGCTAAAATTATTCGTTTTTCTTGCTTTTTTCGGTCAAATCTCGATAAAATAAGGAAAATTAAGGGAAAAAAAGAGGATAAAAATTGATATTTCGCTAAAATTATTCTTTTTTCTTGCTTTTTTCGGTCAAATCTCGATAAAATAAGGAAAATTAAGGGAAAAAAAGAGGAAAAAAATTGAAATTTCGCTAAAATTATTCGTTTTTCTTGCTTTTTTCGGTCAAATCTCGATATAATAAGGAAAATTAAGGGAAAAAAAATGGAAAAAAATTGAAATTTCGCTAAAATTATTCGTTTTTCTTGCTTTTTTCGGTCAAATCTCGATAAAATAAGGAAAATTAAATGAAAAAAAGAGGAAAAAATTGAAATTTCGCTAAAATTATTCGTTTTTCTTGCTTTTTTTGGTCAAATCTCGATAAAATAAGGAAAATTAAGGGAAAAAAAGAGGAAAAAAATTGAAATTTCGCTAAAATTATTCGTTTTTCTTGCTTTTTTCGGTGATATCTCGATAGAATAAGGAAAATTAAGGGAAAAAAGAGGATAAAAAAAATATTTCGCTAAAATTATTCGTTTTTCTTGCTTTTTTCGGTCAAATCTCGATAAACTAAGGAAAATTAGGGAAAAAAAAGGAAAAAAATTGAAATTTCGCGAAAATTATTCGTTTTTCTTGCTTTTTGAGTTCAAATCTTGATAAAATAAGGAAAATTAAGGGAAAAAAAGATGAAAAAAATTGAAATTTCGCTAAAATTATTCGTTTTTCTTGCTTTTTTCGGTCAAATCTCGATAAAATAAGGAAAATTAAGGGAAAAAAAGAGGATAAAAATTGATATTTCGCTAAAATTATTCTTTTTTCTTGCTTTTTTCGGTCAAATCTCGATAAAATAAGGAAAATTAAGGGAAAAAAAGAGGAAAAAAATTGTAATTTCGCTAAAATTATTCGTTTTTCTTGCTTTTTTCGGTCAAATCTCGATAAAGTAAGGAAAATTAAGGGAAAAAAAGAGGAAAAAATTGAAATTTCGCTAAAATTATTCGTTTTTCTTGCTTTTTTTGGTCAAATCTCGATAAAATAAGGAAAATTAAGGGAAAAAAAGAGGAAAAAAATTGAAATTTCGCTAAAATTATTCGTTTTTCTTGCTTTTTTCGGTCAAATCTCGAAAAAGTAAGGAAAATTAGGGGAAAAAAAGAGGAAAAAATTGAAATTTCGCTAAAATTATTCGTTTTTCTTGCTTTTTTCGGACAAATCTCGATAAAATAAGGAAAATTATGGGAAAAAAGAGGATAAAAATTTTTAATTCGATAAAATTATTCGTTTTTCTTGCTTTTTTCGGTCAAATCTCGTTAAATGAGGAGAATGAAGGAAAAAAAGCGGAAAAAATTTGAAATTTCGCTAAAATTATTCGTTTTTCTTGCTTTTCTTGGTCAAATCTCGAAAAAATAAGGAAAATTAAGGGAAAAAAGAGGATAAAAATTGGTATTTCGCAAAAATTATTCGTTTTTCTTGCTTTTTTCGGTCAAATCTCGATAAAATAAGGAAAATTAAGGGAAAAAAAGATGAAAAAAATTGAAATTTTGCAAAAGTTATTCGTTTTTCTTGCTTTTTTCGGTCAAATCTCGATAAAATAAGGAAAATTAAGGGAAAAAAAGAGGATAAAAATTGATATTTCGCTAAAATTATTCTTTTTTCTTGCTTTTTTCGGTCAAATCTCGATAAAATAAGGAAAATTAAGGGAAAAAAAGAGGAAAAAAATTGAAATTTCGCTAAAATTATTCGTTTTTTCTTCTTTTTTCGGTCAAATCTCGATAAAGTAAGGAAAATTAAGGGAAAAAAAGAGGAAAAAATTGAAATTTCGCTAAAATTATTCGTTTTTCTTGCTTTTTTCGGACAAATCTCGATAAGATTAGGAAAATTATGGGAAAAAAAGAGGATAAAAATTTTTAATTCTATAAAATTATTCGTTTTTATTGCTTTTTTCGGTCAAATCTCGTTAAATGAGGAGAATGAAGGAAAAAAGAGGAAAAAATTTGAAATTTCGCTAAAATTATTCGTTTTTCTTGCTTTTTTTGGTCAAATCTCGATAAAATAAGGAAAATTAAGGGAAAAAAGAGGATAAAAATTGATATTTCGCAAAAATTATTCGTTTTTCTTGCTTTTTTTCGGTCAAATCTCGATAAAATAAGGAAAATTAAGGGAAAAAAAATGGAAAAAAATTGAAATTTCGCTAAAATTATTCGTTTTTCTTGCTTTTTTCGGTCAAATCTCGATAAAATAAGGAAAATTAAATGAAAAAAAGAGGAAAAAAATTGAAATTTCGCTAAAATTATTCGTTTTTCTTGATTTTTTCGGTGAAATCTCGATAAAATAAGGAAAATTAAGGGAGAAAAGAGGATAAAAATTGAAATTTCGCTAAAATTATTCGTTTTTCTTGCTTTTTTCGGTCAAATCTCGTTAAATGAGGAGAATGAAGGAAAAAAAGAGAAAAAAAATTGAAAATTCGCTAATATTATTCGTTTCTCTTGCTTTTTTCGGTCAAATCTCGATAAAATAAGGAAAATTAAGGGAAAAGAAGAGGAAGAAAATTGAAATTTCGCTAAAATTATTCGTTTTTCTTGCTTCTTTCGGTCAAATCTCGATAAAATAAGGAAAATTAAGGGAAAAAAGAGCATAAGAATTGATATTTCGCTAAAATTATTCGTTTTTCTTGCTTTTTTCGGTCAAATCTCGATAAAATAAGGAAAATTAAGGGAAAAAAAGAGGAAAAAAATTGAAAATTCGCTAAAATTATTCGTTTTTCTTGGTTTTTCCGGTCAAATCTCGATAAACTAAGGAAAATTAAGGGAAAAAAAGATGAAAAAAATTGAAATTTCGCTAAATTATTCGTTTTTCTTGCTTTTTTCGGTCAAATCTTGATAAAATAAGGAAAATTAAGGGAAAAAAAGAGGATAAAAATTGATATTTCGCTAAAATTATTCATTTTTCGGTCAAATCTCGATAAAATAAGGAAAATTAAGGGAAAAAAAGAGGATAAAAATTTTTAATTCGATAAAATTATTCGTTTTTCTTGCTTTTTTCGGTCAAATCTCGTTAAATGAGGAGAATGAAGGAAAAAAAGCGTAAAAAATTTGAAATTTCGCTAAAATTATTCGTTTTTCTTGCTTTTTTTGGTCAAATCTCGATAAAATAAGGAAAATTAAGGGAAAAAAGAGGATAAAAATTGATATTTCGCAAAAATTATTCGTTTTTCTTGCTTTTTTCGGTCAAATCTCGATAAAATAAGGAAAATTAAGGGAAAAAAAGATGAAAAAAATTGAAATTTCGCTAAAATTATTCGTTTTTCTTGCTTTTTTCGGTCAAATCTCGATAAAATAAGGAAAATTAAGGGAAAAAAAGAGGATAAAAATTGATATTTCGCTAAAATTATTCTTTTTTCTTGCTTTTCTCGGTCAAATCTCGATAAAAAAGGAAAATTAAGGGAAAAAAAGAGGAAAAAAATTGAAATTTCGCTAAAATTATTCGTTTTTCTTGCTTTTTTCGGTCAAATCTCGATAAAGTAAGGAAAATTAAGGGAAAAAAAAAGGAAAAAATTGAAATTTCGCTAAAATTATTCGTTTTTCTTGCTTTTTTCGGACAAATCTCGATAAGATAAGGAAAATTATGGGAAAAAAAGAGGATAAAAATTTTTAATTCGATAAAATTATTCGTTTTTCTTGCTTTTTTCGGTCAAATCTCGTTAAATGAGGAGAATGAAGGAAAAAAAGAGGAAAAAATTTATATTTCGCTAAAATTGTTCGTTTTTCTTGCTTTTTTCGGTGATATCTCGATAGAATAAGGAAAATTAAGGGAAAAAAGAGGATAAAAAAAATATTTCGCTAAAATCATTCGTTTTTCTTGCTTTTTTCGGTCAAATCTCGATAAAGTAAGGAAAATTAAGGGAAAAAAAGAGGAAAAAATTGAAATTTCGCTAAAATTATTCGTTTTTCTTGCTTTTTTCGGTCAAATCTCGATAAAATAAGGAAAATTAAGGGAAAAAAAGAGGAAAAAAATTGAAATTTCGCTATAATTATTCGTTTTTCTTGCTTTTTTCGGTCAAATCTCGAAAAAGTAAGGAAAATTAGGGGAAAAAAAGAGGAAAAAATTGAAATTTCGCTAAAATTATAAGTTTTTCTTGCTTTTTTCGGACAAATCTCGATAAAATAAGGAAAATTATGGGAAAAAAGAGGATAAAAATTTTTAATTCGATAAAATTATTCGTTTTTCTTGCTTTTTTCGGTCAAATCTCGTTAAATGAGGAGAATGAAGGAAAAAAAGCGGAAAAAATTTGAAATTTCGCTAAAATTATTCGTTTTTCTTGCTTTTCTTGGTCAAATCTCGAAAAAATAAGGAAAATTAAGGGAAAAAAGAGGATAAAAATTGGTATTTCGCAAAAATTATTCGTTTTTCTTGCTTTTTTCGGTCAAATCTCGATAAAGTAAGGAAAATTAAGGGAAAAAAAGAGGAAAAAATTGAAATTTCGCTAAAATTATTCGTTTTTCTTGCTTTTTTTGGTCAAATCTCGATAAAATAAGGAAAATTAAGGGAAAAAAAGAGGAAAAAAATTGAAATTTCGCTAAAATTATTCGTTTTTCTTGCTTTTTTCGGTCAAATCTCGATAAAATAAGGAAAATTAAGGGAAAAAAGAGGAAAAAAATTGAAATTTCGCTAAAATTATTCGTTTTTCTTGCCTTTTTCGGTGATATCTCGATAGAATAAGGAAAATTAAGGGAAAAAAGAGGATAAAAATAATATTTCGCTAAAATCATTCGTTTTTCTTGCTTTTTTCGGTCAAATCTCGTTTAATGAGGAGAATGAAGGAAAAAAAGAGGAAAAAAATTGAAAATTTGCTAAAATTATTCGTTTTTCTTGCTTTTTTCGGTCAAATCTCGATAAAATAAGGAAAATTAAGGGAAAAAAGAGCATAAAAATTTATATTTCGCTAAAATTATTCGTTTTTCTTGCTTTTTTCGGTCAAATCTCGATAAAGTAAGGAAAATTAAGGGAAAAAAAGAGGAAAAAATTGATATTTCGCTAAAATTATTCTTTTTTCTTGCTTTTCTCGGTCAAATCTCGATAAAAAAGGAAAATTAAGGGAAAAAAAGAGGAAAAAAATTGAAATTTCGCTAAAATTATTCGTTTTTCTTGCTTTTTTCGGTCAAATCTCGATAAAGTAAGGAAAATTAAGGGAAAAAAAGAGGAAAAAATTGAAATTTCGCTAAAATTATTCGTTTTTCTTGCTTTTTTCGGACAAATCTCGATAAGATAAGGAAAATTATGGGAAAAAAAGAGGATAAAAATTTTTAATTCGATAAAATTATTCGTTTTTCTTGCTTTTTTCGGTCAAATCTCGTTAAATGAGGAGAATGAAGGAAAAAAAGAGGAAAAAATTTATATTTCGCTAAAATTGTTCGTTTTTCTTGCTTTTTTCGGTGATATCTCGATAGAATAAGGAAAATTAAGGGAAAAAAGAGGATAAAAAAAATATTTCGCTAAAATCATTCGTTTTTCTTGCTTTTTTCAGTCAAATCTCGATAAAGTAAGGAAAATTAAGGGAAAAAAAAGGAAAAAATTGAAATTTCGCTAAAATTATTCGTTTTTCTTGCTTTTTTCGGTCAAATCTCGATAAAATAAGGAAAATTAAGGGAAAAAAAGAGGAAAAAAATTGAAATTTCGCTATAATTATTCGTTTTTCTTGCTTTTTTCGGTCAAATCTCGAAAAAGTAAGGAAAATTAGGGGAAAAAAAGAGGAAAAAATTGAAATTTCGCTAAAATTATTCGTTTTTCTTGCTTTTTTCGGACAAATCTCGATAAAATAAGGAAAATTATGGGAAAAAAGAGGATAAAAATTTTTAATTCGATAAAATTATTCGTTTTTCTTGCTTTTTTCGGTCAAATCTCGTTAAATGAGGAGAATGAAGGAAAAAAAGCGGAAAAAATTTGAAATTTCGCTAAAATTATTCGTTTTTCTTGCTTTTCTTGGTCAAATCTCGAAAAAATAAGGAAAATTAAGGGAAAAAAGAGGATAAAAATTGGTATTTCGCAAAAATTATTCGTTTTTCTTGCTTTTTTTGGTCAAATCTCGATAAAATAAGGAAAATTAAGGGAAAAAAAGAGGAAAAAAATTGAAATTTCGCTAAAATTATTCGTTTTTCTTGCTTTTTTCGGTCAAATCTCGATAAAATAAGGAAAATTAAGGGAAAAAAGAGGAAAAAAATTGAAATTTCGCTAAAATTATTCGTTTTTCTTGCCTTTTTCGGTGATATCTCGATAGAATAAGGAAAATTAAGGGAAAAAAGAGGATAAAAAAAATATTTCGCTAAAATCATTCGTTTTTCTTGCTTTTTTCGGTCAAATCTCGTTTAATGAGGAGAATGAAGGAAAAAAAGAGGAAAAAAATTGAAAATTTGCTAAAATTATTCGTTTTTCTTGCTTTTTTCGGTCAAATCTCGATAAAATAAGGAAAATTAAGGGAAAAAAGAGCATAAAAATTTATATTTCGCTAAAATTATTCGTTTTTCTTGCTTTTTTCGGTCAAATCTCGATAAAGTAAGGAAAATTAAGGGAAAAAAAGAGGAAAAAATTGAAATTTCGCTAAAATTATTCGTTTTTCTTGCTTTTTTTGGTCAAATCTCGATAAAATAAGGAAAATTAAGGGAAAAAAAGAGGAAAAAAATTGAAATTTCGCTATAATTATTCGTTTTTCTTGCTTTTTTCGGTCAAATCTCGAAAAAGTAAGGAAAATTAGGGGAAAAAAAGAGGAAAAAATTGAAATTTCGCTAAAATTATTCGTTTTTCTTGCTTTTTTCGGACAAATTTCGATAAAATAAGGAAAATTATGGGAAAAAAGAGGATAAAAATTTTTAATTCGATAAAATTATTCGTTTTTCTTGCTTTTTTCGGTCAAATCTCGTTAAATGAGGAGAATGAAGGAAAAAAAGCGGAAAAAATTTGAAATTTCGCTAAAATTATTCGTTTTTCTTGCTTTTCTTGGTCAAATCTCGAAAAAATAAGGAAAATTAAGGGAAAAAAGAGGATAAAAATTGGTATTTCGCAAAAATTATTCGTTTTTCTTGCTTTTTTCGGTCAAATCTCGATAAAATAAGGAAAATTAAGGGAAAAAAAGATGAAAAAAATTGAAATTTTGCAAAAGTTATTCGTTTTTCTTGCTTTTTTCGGTCAAATCTCGATAAAATAAGGAAAATTAAGGGAAAAAAAGAGGATAAAAATTGATATTTCGCTAAAATTATTCTTTTTTCTTGCTTTTTTCGGTCAAATCTCGATAAAATAAGGAAAATTAAGGGAAAAAAAGAGGAAAAAAATTGAAATTTCGCTAAAATTATTCGTTTTTTCTTCTTTTTTCGGTCAAATCTCGATAAAGTAAGGAAAATTAAGGGAAAAAAAGAGGAAAAAATTGAAATTTCGCTAAAATTATTCGTTTTTCTTGCTTTTTTCGGACAAATCTCGATAAGATAAGGAAAATTATGGGAAAAAAAGAGGATAAAAATTTTTAATTCTATAAAATTATTCGTTTTTATTGCTTTTTTCGGTCAAATCTCGTTAAATGAGGAGAATGAAGGAAAAAAGAGGAAAAAATTTGAAATTTCGCTAAAATTATTCGTTTTTCTTGCTTTTTTTGGTCAAATCTCGATAAAATAAGGAAAATTAAGGGAAAAAAGAGGATAAAAATTGATATTTCGCAAAAATTATTCGTTTTTCTTGCTTTTTTTCGGTCAAATCTCGATAAAATAAGGAAAATTAAGGGAAAAAAAAATGGAAAAAAATTGAAATTTCGCTAAAATTATTCGTTTTTCTTGCTTTTTTCGGTCAAATCTCGATAAAATAAGGAAAATTAAATGAAAAAAAGAGGAAAAAAATTGAAATTTCGCTAAAATTATTCGTTTTTCTTGATTTTTTCGGTGAAATCTCGATAAAATAAGGAAAATTAAGGGAGAAAAGAGGATAAAAATTGAAATTTCGCTAAAATTATTCGTTTTTCTTGCTTTTTTCGGTCAAATCTCGTTAAATGAGGAGAATGAAGGAAAAAAAGAGAAAAAAAATTGAAAATTCGCTAATATTATTCGTTTCTCTTGCTTTTTTCGGTCAAATCTCGATAAAATAAGGAAAATTAAGGGAAAAGAAGAGGAAGAAAATTGAAATTTCGCTAAAATTATTCGTTTTTCTTGCTTCTTTCGGTCAAATCTCGATAAAATAAGGAAAATTAAGGGAAAAAAGAGCATAAGAATTGATATTTCGCTAAAATTATTCGTTTTTCTTGCTTTTTTCGGTCAAATCTCGATAAAATAAGGAAAATTAAGGGAAAAAAAGAGGAAAAAAATTGAAAATTCGCTAAAATTATTCGTTTTTCTTGGTTTTTCCGGTCAAATCTCGATAAACTAAGGAAAATTAAGGGAAAAAAAGATGAAAAAAATTGAAATTTCGCTAAATTATTCGTTTTTCTTGCTTTTTTCGGTCAAATCTCGATAAAATAAGGAAAATTAAGGGAAAAAAAGAGGATAAAAATTGATATTTCGCTAAAATTATTCATTTTTCGGTCAAATCTCGATAAAATAAGGAAAATTAAGGGAAAAAAAGAGGATAAAAATTTTTAATTCGATAAAATTATTCGTTTTTCTTGCTTTTTTCGGTCAAATCTCGTTAAATGAGGAGAATGAAGGAAAAAAAGCGTAAAAAATTTGAAATTTCGCTAAAATTATTCGTTTTTCTTGCTTTTTTTGGTCAAATCTCGATAAAATAAGGAAAATTAAGGGAAAAAAGAGGATAAAAATTGATATTTCGCAAAAATTATTCGTTTTTCTTGCTTTTTTCGGTCAAATCTCGATAAAATAAGGAAAATTAAGGGAAAAAAAGATGAAAAAAATTGAAATTTCGCTAAAATTATTCGTTTTTCTTGCTTTTTTCGGTCAAATCTCGATAAAATAAGGAAAATTAAGGGAAAAAAAGAGGATAAAAATTGATATTTCGCTAAAATTATTCTTTTTTCTTGCTTTTCTCGGTCAAATCTCGATAAAATAAGGAAAATTAAGGGAAAAAAAGAGGAAAAAAATTGAAATTTCGCTAAAATTATTCGTTTTTCTTGCTTTTTTCGGTCAAATCTCGATAAAGTAAGGAAAATTAAGGGAAAAAAAGAGGAAAAAATTGAAATTTCGCTAAAATTATTCGTTTTTCTTGCTTTTTTCGGACAAATCTCGATAAGATAAGGAAAATTATGGGAAAAAAAGAGGATAAAAATTTTTAATTCGATAAAATTATTCGTTTTTCTTGCTTTTTTCGGTCAAATCTCGTTAAATGAGGAGAATGAAGGAAAAAAAGCGTAAAAAATTTGAAATTTCGCTAAAATTATTCGTTTTTCTTGCTTTTTTTGGTCAAATCTCGATAAAATAAGGAAAATTAAGGGAAAAAAGAGGATAAAAATTGATATTTCGCAAAAATTATTCGTTTTTCTTGCTTTTTTCGGTCAAATCTCGATAAAATAAGGAAAATTAAGGGAAAAAAAGATGAAAAAAATTGAAATTTCGCTAAAATTATTCGTTTTTCTTGCTTTTTTCGGTCAAATCTCGATAAAATAAGGAAAATTAAGGGAAAAAAAGAGGATAAAAATTGATATTTCGCTAAAATTATTCTTTTTTCTTGCTTTTCTCGGTCAAATCTCGATAAAAAAGGAAAATTAAGGGAAAAAAAGAGGAAAAAAATTGAAATTTCGCTAAAATTATTCGTTTTTCTTGCTTTTTTCGGTCAAATCTCGATAAAGTAAGGAAAATTAAGGGAAAAAAAAAGGAAAAAATTGAAATTTCGCTAAAATTATTCGTTTTTCTTGCTTTTTTCGGACAAATCTCGATAAGATAAGGAAAATTATGGGAAAAAAAGAGGATAAAAATTTTTAATTCGATAAAATTATTCGTTTTTCTTGCTTTTTTCGGTCAAATCTCGTTAAATGAGGAGAATGAAGGAAAAAAAGAGGAAAAAATTTATATTTCGCTAAAATTGTTCGTTTTTCTTGCTTTTTTCGGTGATATCTCGATAGAATAAGGAAAATTAAGGGAAAAAAGAGGATAAAAAAAATATTTCGCTAAAATCATTCGTTTTTCTTGCTTTTTTCGGTCAAATCTCGATAAAGTAAGGAAAATTAAGGGAAAAAAAGAGGAAAAAATTGAAATTTCGCTAAAATTATTCGTTTTTCTTGCTTTTTTCGGTCAAATCTCGATAAAATAAGGAAAATTAAGGGAAAAAAAGAGGAAAAAAATTGAAATTTCGCTATAATTATTCGTTTTTCTTGCTTTTTTCGGTCAAATCTCGAAAAAGTAAGGAAAATTAGGGGAAAAAAAGAGGAAAAAATTGAAATTTCGCTAAAATTATAAGTTTTTCTTGCTTTTTTCGGACAAATCTCGATAAAATAAGGAAAATTATGGGAAAAAAGAGGATAAAAATTTTTAATTCGATAAAATTATTCGTTTTTCTTGCTTTTTTCGGTCAAATCTCGTTAAATGAGGAGAATGAAGGAAAAAAAGCGGAAAAAATTTGAAATTTCGCTAAAATTATTCGTTTTTCTTGCTTTTCTTGGTCAAATCTCGAAAAAATAAGGAAAATTAAGGGAAAAAAGAGGATAAAAATTGGTATTTCGCAAAAATTATTCGTTTTTCTTGCTTTTTTCGGTCAAATCTCGATAAAGTAAGGAAAATTAAGGGAAAAAAAGAGGAAAAAATTGAAATTTCGCTAAAATTATTCGTTTTTCTTGCTTTTTTTGGTCAAATCTCGATAAAATAAGGAAAATTAAGGGAAAAAAAGAGGAAAAAAATTGAAATTTCGCTAAAATTATTCGTTTTTCTTGCTTTTTTCGGTCAAATCTCGATAAAATAAGGAAAATTAAGGGAAAAAAGAGGAAAAAAATTGAAATTTCGCTAAAATTATTCGTTTTTCTTGCCTTTTTCGGTGATATCTCGATAGAATAAGGAAAATTAAGGGAAAAAAGAGGATAAAAATAATATTTCGCTAAAATCATTCGTTTTTCTTGCTTTTTTCGGTCAAATCTCGTTTAATGAGGAGAATGAAGGAAAAAAAGAGGAAAAAAATTGAAAATTTGCTAAAATTATTCGTTTTTCTTGCTTTTTTCGGTCAAATCTCGATAAAATAAGGAAAATTAAGGGAAAAAAGAGCATAAAAATTTATATTTCGCTAAAATTATTCGTTTTTCTTGCTTTTTTCGGTCAAATCTCGATAAAGTAAGGAAAATTAAGGGAAAAAAAGAGGAAAAAATTGAAATTTCGCTAAAATTATTCGTTTTTCTTGCTTTTTTCGGTCAAATCTCGATAAAATAAGGAAAATTAAGGGAAAAAAAGAGGATAAAAATTGATATTTCGCTAAAATTATTCTTTTTTCTTGCTTTTCTCGGTCAAATCTCGATAAAAAAGGAAAATTAAGGGAAAAAAAGAGGAAAAAAATTGAAATTTCGCTAAAATTATTCGTTTTTCTTGCTTTTTTCGGTCAAATCTCGATAAAGTAAGGAAAATTAAGGGAAAAAAAGAGGAAAAAATTGAAATTTCGCTAAAATTATTCGTTTTTCTTGCTTATTTCGGACAAATCTCGATAAGATAAGGAAAATTATGGGAAAAAAAGAGGATAAAAATTTTTAATTCGATAAAATTATTCGTTTTTCTTGCTTTTTTCGGTCAAATCTCGTTAAATGAGGAGAATGAAGGAAAAAAAGAGGAAAAAATTTATATTTCGCTAAAATTGTTCGTTTTTCTTGCTTTTTTCGGTGATATCTCGATAGAATAAGGAAAATTAAGGGAAAAAAGAGGATAAAAAAAATATTTCGCTAAAATCATTCGTTTTTCTTGCTTTTTTCAGTCAAATCTCGATAAAGTAAGGAAAATTAAGGGAAAAAAAGAGGAAAAAATTGAAATTTCGCTAAAATTATTCGTTTTTCTTGCTTTTTTCGGTCAAATCTCGATAAAATAAGGAAAATTAAGGGAAAAAAAGAGGAAAAAAATTGAAATTTCGCTATAATTATTCGTTTTTCTTGCTTTTTTCGGTCAAATCTCGAAAAAGTAAGGAAAATTAGGGGAAAAAAAGAGGAAAAAATTGAAATTTCGCTAAAATTATTCGTTTTTCTTGCTTTTTTCGGACAAATCTCGATAAAATAAGGAAAATTATGGGAAAAAAGAGGATAAAAATTTTTAATTCGATAAAATTATTCGTTTTTCTTGCTTTTTTCGGTCAAATCTCGTTAAATGAGGAGAATGAAGGAAAAAAAGCGGAAAAAATTTCGCTAAAATTATTCGTTTTTCTTGCTTTTCTTGGTCAAATCTCGAAAAAATAAGGAAAATTAAGGGAAAAAAGAGGATAAAAATTGGTATTTCGCAAAAATTATTCGTTTTTCTTGCTTTTTTCGGTCAAATCTCGATAAAAAAAGGAAAATTAAGGGAAAAAAAGAGGAAAAAATTGAAATTTCGCTAAAATTATTCGTTTTTCTTGCTTTTTTTGGTCAAATCTCGATAAAATAAGGAAAATTAAGGGAAAAAAAGAGGAAAAAAATTGAAATTTCGCTAAAATTATTCGTTTTTCTTGCTTTTTTCGGTCAAATCTCGATAAAATAAGGAAAATTAAGGGAAAAAAGAGGAAAAAAATTGAAATTTCGCTAAAATTATTCGTTTTTCTTGCTTTTTTCGGTCAAATCTCGTTTAATGAGGAGAATGAAGGAAAAAAAGAGGAAAAAAATTGAAATTTCGCTAAAATTATTCGTTTTTCTTGCCTTTTTCGGTGATATCTCGATAGAATAAGGAAAATTAAGGGAAAAAAGAGGATAAAAATAATATTTCGCTAAAATCATTCGTTTTTCTTGCTTTTTTCGGTCAAATCTCGTTTAATGAGGAGAATGAAGGAAAAAAAGAGGAAAAAAATTGAAAATTTGCTAAAATTATTCGTTTTTCTTGCTTTTTTCGGTCAAATCTCGATAAAATAAGGAAAATTAAGGGAAAAAAGAGCATAAAAATTTATATTTCGCTAAAATTATTCGTTTTTCTTGCTTTTTTCGGTCAAATCTCGATAAAGTAAGGAAAATTAAGGGAAAAAAAGAGGAAAAAATTGAAATTTCGCTAAAATTATTCGTTTTTCTTGCTTTTTTCGGTCAAATCTCGATAAAATAAGGAAAATTAAGGGAAAAAAAGAGGATAAAAATTGATATTTCGCTAAAATTATTCTTTTTTCTTGCTTTTCTCGGTCAAATCTCGATAAAAAAGGAAAATTAAGGGAAAAAAAGAGGAAAAAAATTGAAATTTCGCTAAAATTATTCGTTTTTCTTGCTTTTTTCGGTCAAATCTCGATAAAGTAAGGAAAATTAAGGGAAAAAAAGAGGAAAAAATTGAAATTTCGCTAAAATTATTCGTTTTTCTTGCTTATTTCGGACAAATCTCGATAAGATAAGGAAAATTATGGGAAAAAAAGAGGATAAAAATTTTTAATTCGATAAAATTATTCGTTTTTCTTGCTTTTTTCGGTCAAATCTCGTTAAATGAGGAGAATGAAGGAAAAAAAGAGGAAAAAATTTATATTTCGCTAAAATTGTTCGTTTTTCTTGCTTTTTTCGGTGATATCTCGATAGAATAAGGAAAATTAAGGGAAAAAAGAGGATAAAAAAAATATTTCGCTAAAATCATTCGTTTTTCTTGCTTTTTTCAGTCAAATCTCGATAAAGTAAGGAAAATTAAGGGAAAAAAAGAGGAAAAAATTGAAATTTCGCTAAAATTATTCGTTTTTCTTGCTTTTTTCGGTCAAATCTCGATAAAATAAGGAAAATTAAGGGAAAAAAAGAGGAAAAAAATTGAAATTTCGCTATAATTATTCGTTTTTCTTGCTTTTTTCGGTCAAATCTCGAAAAAGTAAGGAAAATTAGGGGAAAAAAAGAGGAAAAAATTGAAATTTCGCTAAAATTATTCGTTTTTCTTGCTTTTTTCGGACAAATCTCGATAAAATAAGGAAAATTATGGGAAAAAAGAGGATAAAAATTTTTAATTCGATAAAATTATTCGTTTTTCTTGCTTTTTTCGGTCAAATCTCGTTAAATGAGGAGAATGAAGGAAAAAAAGCGGAAAAAATTTCGCTAAAATTATTCGTTTTTCTTGCTTTTCTTGGTCAAATCTCGAAAAAATAAGGAAAATTAAGGGAAAAAAGAGGATAAAAATTGGTATTTCGCAAAAATTATTCGTTTTTCTTGCTTTTTTCGGTCAAATCTCGATAAAAAAAGGAAAATTAAGGGAAAAAAAGAGGAAAAAATTGAAATTTCGCTAAAATTATTCGTTTTTCTTGCTTTTTTTGGTCAAATCTCGATAAAATAAGGAAAATTAAGGGAAAAAAAGAGGAAAAAAATTGAAATTTCGCTAAAATTATTCGTTTTTCTTGCTTTTTTCGGTCAAATCTCGATAAAATAAGGAAAATTAAGGGAAAAAAGAGGAAAAAAATTGAAATTTCGCTAAAATTATTCGTTTTTCTTGCTTTTTTCGGTCAAATCTCGTTTAATGAGGAGAATGAAGGAAAAAAAGAGGAAAAAAATTGAAAATTTGCTAAAATTATTCGTTTTTCTTGCTTTTTTCGGTCAAATCTCGATAAAATAAGGAAAATTAAGGGAAAAAAGAGCATAAAAATTTATATTTCGCTAAAATTATTCGTTTTTCTTGCTTTTTTCGGTCAAATCTCGATAAAGTAAGGAAAATTAAGGGAAAAAAAGAGGAAAAAATTGAAATTTCGCTAAAATTATTCGTTTTTCTTGCTTTTTTTGGTCAAATCTCGATAAAATAAGGAAAATTAAGGGAAAAAAAGAGGAAAAAAATTGAAATTTCGCTATAATTATTCGTTTTTCTTGCTTTTTTCGGTCAAATCTCGAAAAAGTAAGGAAAATTAGGGGAAAAAAAGAGGAAAAAATTGAAATTTCGCTAAAATTATTCGTTTTTCTTGCTTTTTTCGGACAAATTTCGATAAAATAAGGAAAATTATGGGAAAAAAGAGGATAAAAATTTTTAATTCGATAAAATTATTCGTTTTTCTTGCTTTTTTCGGTCAAATCTCGTTAAATGAGGAGAATGAAGGAAAAAAAGCGGAAAAAATTTGAAATTTCGCTAAAATTATTCGTTTTTCTTGCTTTTCTTGGTCAAATCTCGAAAAAATAAGGAAAATTAAGGGAAAAAAGAGGATAAAAATTGGTATTTCGCAAAAATTATTCGTTTTTCTTGCTTTTTTCGGTCAAATCTCGATAAAATAAGGAAAATTAAGGGAAAAAAAGATGAAAAAAATTGAAATTTTGCAAAAGTTATTCGTTTTTCTTGCTTTTTTCGGTCAAATCTCGATAAAATAAGGAAAATTAAGGGAAAAAAAGAGGATAAAAATTGATATTTCGCTAAAATTATTCTTTTTTCTTGCTTTTTTCGGTCAAATCTCGATAAAATAAGGAAAATTAAGGGAAAAAAAGAGGAAAAAAATTGAAATTTCGCTAAAATTATTCGTTTTTTCTTCTTTTTTCGGTCAAATCTCGATAAAGTAAGGAAAATTAAGGGAAAAAAAGAGGAAAAAATTGAAATTTCGCTAAAATTATTCGTTTTTCTTGCTTTTTTCGGACAAATCTCGATAAGATAAGGAAAATTATGGGAAAAAAAGAGGATAAAAATTTTTAATTCTATAAAATTATTCGTTTTTATTGCTTTTTTCGGTCAAATCTCGTTAAATGAGGAGAATGAAGGAAAAAAGAGGAAAAAATTTGAAATTTCGCTAAAATTATTCGTTTTTCTTGCTTTTTTTGGTCAAATCTCGATAAAATAAGGAAAATTAAGGGAAAAAAGAGGATAAAAATTGATATTTCGCAAAAATTATTCGTTTTTCTTGCTTTTTTTCGGTCAAATCTCGATAAAATAAGGAAAATTAAGGGAAAAAAAAATGGAAAAAAATTGAAATTTCGCTAAAATTATTCGTTTTTCTTGCTTTTTTCGGTCAAATCTCGATAAAATAAGGAAAATTAAATGAAAAAAAGAGGAAAAAAATTGAAATTTCGCTAAAATTATTCGTTTTTCTTGATTTTTTCGGTGAAATCTCGATAAAATAAGGAAAATTAAGGGAAAAGAAGAGGAAGAAAATTGAAATTTCGCTAAAATTATTCGTTTTTCTTGCTTCTTTCGGTCAAATCTCGATAAAATAAGGAAAATTAAGGGAAAAAAGAGCATAAGAATTGATATTTCGCTAAAATTATTCGTTTTTCTTGCTTTTTTCGGTCAAATCTCGATAAAATAAGGAAAATTAAGGGAAAAAAAGAGGAAAAAAATTGAAAATTCGCTAAAATTATTCGTTTTTCTTGGTTTTTCCGGTCAAATCTCGATAAACTAAGGAAAATTAAGGGAAAAAAAGATGAAAAAAATTGAAATTTCGCTAAATTATTCGTTTTTCTTGCTTTTTTCGGTCAAATCTCGATAAAATAAGGAAAATTAAGGGAAAAAAAGAGGATAAAAATTGATATTTCGCTAAAATTATTCATTTTTCGGTCAAATCTCGATAAAATAAGGAAAATTAAGGGAAAAAAAGAGGATAAAAATTTTTAATTCGATAAAATTATTCGTTTTTCTTGCTTTTTTCGGTCAAATCTCGTTAAATGAGGAGAATGAAGGAAAAAAAGCGTAAAAAATTTGAAATTTCGCTAAAATTATTCGTTTTTCTTGCTTTTTTTGGTCAAATCTCGATAAAATAAGGAAAATTAAGGGAAAAAAGAGGATAAAAATTGATATTTCGCAAAAATTATTCGTTTTTCTTGCTTTTTTCGGTCAAATCTCGATAAAATAAGGAAAATTAAGGGAAAAAAAGATGAAAAAAATTGAAATTTCGCTAAAATTATTCGTTTTTCTTGCTTTTTTCGGTCAAATCTCGATAAAATAAGGAAAATTAAGGGAAAAAAAGAGGATAAAAATTGATATTTCGCTAAAATTATTCTTTTTTCTTGCTTTTCTCGGTCAAATCTCGATAAAATAAGGAAAATTAAGGGAAAAAAAGAGGAAAAAAATTGAAATTTCGCTAAAATTATTCGTTTTTCTTGCTTTTTTCGGTCAAATCTCGATAAAGTAAGGAAAATTAAGGGAAAAAAAGAGAAAAAAATTGAAATTTCGCTAAAATTATTCGTTTTTCTTGCTTTTTTCGGACAAATCTCGATAAGATAAGGAAAATTATGGGAAAAAAAGAGGATAAAAATTTTTAATTCGATAAAATTATTCCTTTTTCTTGCTTTTTTCGGTCAAATCTCGTTAAATGAGGAGAATGAAGGAAAAAAAGAGGAAAAAATTTATATTTCGCTAAAATTGTTCGTTTTTCTTGCTTTTTTCGGTCAAATCTCGATAAACTAAGGAAAATTAGGGAAAAAAAAGAGGAAAAAAATTGAAATTTCGCTAAAATTATTCGTTTTTCTTGCTTTTTGAGTTCAAATCTTGATAAAATAAGGAAAATTAAGGGAAAAAAAGATGAAAAAAATTGAAATTTCGCTAAAATTATTCGTTTTTCTTGCTTTTTTCGGTCAAATCTCGATAAAATAAGGAAAATTAAGGGAAAAAAAGAGGATAAAAATTGATATTTCGCTAAAATTATTCTTTTTTCTTGCTTTTTTCGGTCAAATCTCGATAAAATAAGGAAAATTAAGGGAAAAAAAGAGGAAAAAAATTGAAATTTCGCTAAAATTATTCGTTTTTCTTGCTTTTTTCGGTCAAATCTCGATAAAATAAGGAAAATTAAGGGAAAAAAAATGGAAAAAAATTGAAATTTCGCTAAAATTATTCGTTTTTCTTGCTTTTTTCGGTCAAATCTCGATAAAATAAGGAAAATTAAATGAAAAAAAGAGGAAAAAATTGAAATTTCGCTAAAATTATTCGTTTTTCTTGCTTTTTTTGGTCAAATCTCGATAAAAAAAGGAAAATTAAGGGAAAAAAAGAGGAAAAAAATTGAAATTTCGCTAAAATTATTCGTTTTTCTTGCTTTTTTCGGTGATATCTCGATAGAATAAGGAAAATTAAGGGAAAAAAGAGGATAAAAAAAATATTTCGCTAAAATTATTCGTTTTTCTTGCTTTTTTCGGTCAAATCTCGTTAAATGAGGAGAATGAAGGAAAAAAAGAGGAAAAAATTTATATTTCGCTAAAATTATTCGTTTTTCTTGCTTTTTTCGGTCAAATCTCGATAAACTAAGGAAAATTAGGGAAAAAAAAGGAAAAAAATTGAAATTTCGCGAAAATTATTCGTTTTTCTTGCTTTTTGAGTTCAAATCTTGATAAAATAAGGAAAATTAAGGGAAAAAAAGATGAAAAAAATTGAAATTTCGCTAAAATTATTCGTTTTTCTTGCTTTTTTCGGTCAAATCTCGATAAAATAAGGAAAATTAAGGGAAAAAAAGAGGATAAAAATTGATATTTCGCTAAAATTATTCTTTTTTCTTGCTTTTTTCGGTCAAATCTCGATAAAATAAGGAAAATTAAGGGAAAAAAAGAGGAAAAAAATTGTAATTTCGCTAAAATTATTCTTTTTTCTTGCTTTTTTCGGTCAAATCTCGATAAAGTAAGGAAAATTAAGGGAAAAAAAGAGGAAAAAATTGAAATTTCGCTAAAATTATTCGTTTTTCTTGCTTTTTTTGGTCAAATCTCGATAAAATAAGGAAAATTAAGGGAAAAAAAGAGGAAAAAAATTGAAATTTCGCTAAAATTATTCGTTTTTCTTGCTTTTTTCGGTCAAATCTCGATAAAATAAGGAAAATTAAGGGAAAAAAGAGGAAAAAAATTGAAATTTCGCTAAAATTATTCGTTTTTCTTGCTTTTTTCGGTGATATCTCGATAGAATAAGGAAAATTAAGGGAAAAAAGAGGATAAAAAAAATATTTCGCTAAAATCATTCGTTTTTCTTGCTTTTTTCGGTCAAATCTCGTTTAATGAGGAGAATGAAGGAAAAAAAGAGGAAAAAAATTGAAAATTTGCTAAAATTATTCGTTTTTCTTGCTTTTTTCGGTCAAATCTCGATGAAATAAGGAAAATTAAGGGAAAAAAGAGCATAAAAATTTATATTTCGCTAAAATTATTCGTTTTTCTTGCTTTTTTCGGTCAAATCTCGATAAAGTAAGGAAAATTAAGGGAAAAAAAGAGGAAAAAATTGAAATTTCGCTAAAATTATTCGTTTTTCTTGCTTTTTTCGGACAAATCTCGATAAAATAAGGAAAATTATTGGAAAAATAGAGGATAAAAATTTTTAATTCGATAATATTATTCGTTTTTCTTGCTTTTTTCGGTCAAATCTCGTTAAATGAGGAGAATGAAGGAAAAAAAGGTGGAAAAAATTTGAAATTTCGCTAAAATTATTCGTTTTTCTTGCTTTTTTTGGTCAAATCTCGATAAAATAAGGAAAATTAAGGGAAAAAAGAGGATAAAAATTGATATTTCGCAAAAATTATTCGTTTTTCTTGCTTTTTTCGGTCAAATCTCGATAAAATAAGGAAAATTAAGGGAAAAAAAGATGAAAAAAATTGAAATTTCGCTAAAATTATTCGTTTTTCTTGCTTTTTTCGGTCAAATCTCGATAAAATAAGGAAAATTAAGGGAAAAAAGAGCATAAAAATTTATATTTCGCTAAAATTATTCGTTTTTCTTGCTTTTTTCGGTCAAATCTCGATAAACTAAGGAAAATTAGGGAAAAAAAAGAGGAAAAAAATTGAAATTTCGCTAAAATTATTCGTTTTTCTTGCTTTTTTCGGTCAAATCTCGATAAAATAAGGAAAATTAAGGGAAAAAAAGAGGATAAAAATTGATATTTCGCTAAAATTATTCTTTTTTCGGTCAAATCTCGATAAAATAAGGAAAATTAAGGGAAAAAAAGAGGAAAAAAATTGAAATTTCGCTAAAATTATTCGTTTTTCTTGCTTTTTTCGGACAAATCTCGATAAAATAAGGAAAATTATGGGAAAAAAAGAGGATAAAAATTTTTAATTCGATAAAATTATTCGTTTTTCTTGCTTTTTTCGGTCAAATCTCGTTAAATGAGGAGAATGAAGGAAAAAAAGCGGAAAAAATTTGAAATTTCGCTAAAATTATTCGTTTTTCTTGCTTTTTTTGGTCAAATCTCGATAAAATAAGGAAAATTAAGGGAAAAAAAGAGGAAAAAAATTGAAATTTCGCTAAAATTAATCGTTTTTCTTGCTTTTTTCGGTGATATCTCGATAGAATAAGGAAAATTAAGGGAAAAAAGAGGATAAAAAAAATATTTCGCTAAAATTATTCGTTTTTCTTGCTTTTTTCGGTCAAATCTCGTTAAATGAGGAGAATGAAGGAAAAAAAGAGGAAAAAAATTGAAAATTTGCTAAAATTATTCGTTTTTCTTGCTTTTTTCGGTCAAATCTCGATAAAATAAGGAAAATTAAGGGAAAAAAATAGGAAGTAAATTGAAATTTCGCAAAAATTATTCGTTTTTCTTGTTTTTTTCGGTCAAGTCTCGATAAACTAAGGAAAATTAGGGAAAAAAAGAGGAAAAAATTTGAAATTTCGCTAAAATTATTCGTTTTTCTTGCTTTTTTCGGTCAAATCTCGATAAAATAAGGAAAATTAAGGGAAAAAAAGAGGATAAAAATTGATATTTCGCTAAAATTATTCTTTTTTCGGTCAAATCTCGATAAAATAAGGAAAATTAAGGGAAAAAAAGAGGAAAAAAATTGAAATTTCGCTAAAATTATTCGTTTTTCTTGCTTTTTTCGGTCAAATCTCGTTAAATGAGGAGAATGAAGGAAAAAAAGCGTAAAAAATTTGAAATTTCGCTAAAATTATTCGTTTTTCTTGCTTTTTTTGGTCAAATCTCGATAAAATAAGGAAAATTAAGGGAAAAAAGAGGATAAAAATTGATATTTCGCAAAAATTATTCGTTTTTCTTGCTTTTTTCGGTCAAATCTCGATAAAATAAGGAAAATTAAGGGAAAAAAAGATGAAAAAAATTGAAATTTCGCTAAAATTATTCGTTTTTCTTGCTTTTTTCGGTCAAATCTCGATAAAATAAGGAAAATTAAGGGAAAAAAAGAGGATAAAAATTGATATTTCGCTAAAATTATTCTTTTTTCTTGCTTTTCTCGGTCAAATCTCGATAAAATAAGGAAAATTAAGGGAAAAAAAGAGGAAAAAAATTGAAATTTCGCTAAAATTATTCGTTTTTCTTGCTTTTTTCGGTCAAATCTCGATAAAGTAAGGAAAATTAAGGGAAAAAAAGAGGAAAAAATTGAAATTTCGCTAAAATTATTCGTTTTTCTTGCTTTTTTCGGACAAATCTCGATAAGATAAGGAAAATTATGGGAAAAAAAGAGGATAAAAATTTTTAATTCGATAAAATTATTCGTTTTTCTTGCTTTTTTCGGTCAAATCTCGTTAAATGAGGAGAATGAAGGAAAAAAAGAGGAAAAAATTTATATTTCGCTAAAATTGTTCGTTTTTCTTGCTTTTTTCGGACAAATCTCGATAAACTAAGGAAAATTAGGGAAAAAAAAGGGGAAAAAAATTGAAATTTCGCTAAAATTATTCGTTTTTCTTGCTTTTTGAGTTCAAATCTTGATAAAATAAGAAAAAAAAAAATTGAAATTTCGCTAAAATTATTCGTTTTTCTTGCTTTTTTCGGTGATATCTCGATAGAATAAGGAAAATTAAGGGAAAAAAGAGGATAAAAAAAATATTTCGCTAAAATTATTCGTTTTTCTTGCTTTTTTCGGTCAAATCTCGTTAAATGAGGAGAATGAAGGAAAAAAAGAGGAAAAAATTTATATTTCGCTAAAATTATTCGTTTTTCTTGCTTTTTTTCGGTCAAATCTCGATAAACTAAGGAAAATTAGGGAAAAAAAAAGGAAAAAAATTGAAATTTCGCGAAAATTATTCGTTTTTCTTGCTTTTTGAGTTCAAATCTTGATAAAATAAGGAAAATTAAGGGAAAAAAAGATGAAAAAAATTGAAATTTCGCTAAAATTATTCGTTTTTCTTGCTTTTTTCGGTCAAATCTCGATAAAATAAGGAAAATTAAGGGAAAAAAAGAGGATAAAAATTGATATTTCGCTAAAATTATTCTTTTTTCTTGCTTTTTTCGGTCAAATCTCGATAAAATAAGGAAAATTAAGGGAAAAAAAGAGGAAAAAAATTGTAATTTCGCTAAAATTATTCTTTTTTCTTGCTTTTTTCGGTCAAATCTCGATAAAGTAAGGAAAATTAAGGGAAAAAAAGAGGAAAAAATTGAAATTTCGCTAAAATTATTCGTTTTTCTTGCTTTTTTTGGTCAAATCTCGATAAAATAAGGAAAATTAAGGGAAAAAAAGAGGAAAAAAATTGAAATTTCGCTAAAATTATTCGTTTTTCTTGCTTTTTTCGGTCAAATCTCGATAAAATAAGGAAAATTAAGGGAAAAAAGAGGAAAAAAATTGAAATTTCGCTAAAATTATTCGTTTTTCTTGCTTTTTTCGGTGATATCTCGATAGAATAAGGAAAATTAAGGGAAAAAAGAGGATAAAAAAAATATTTCGCTAAAATCATTCGTTTTTCTTGCTTTTTTCGGTCAAATCTCGTTTAATGAGGAGAATGAAGGAAAAAAAGAGGAAAAAAATTGAAAATTTGCTAAAATTATTCGTTTTTCTTGCTTTTTTCGGTCAAATCTCGATGAAATAAGGAAAATTAAGGGAAAAAAGAGCATACAAATTTATATTTCGCTAAAATTATTCGTTTTTCTTGCTTTTTTCGGTCAAATCTCGATAAAGTAAGGAAAATTAAGGGAAAAAAAGAGGAAAAAATTGAAATTTCGCTAAAATTATTCGTTTTTCTTGCTTTTTTCGGACAAATCTCGATAAAATAAGGAAAATTATTGGAGAAATAGAGGATAAAAATTTTTAATTCGATAATATTATTCGTTTTTCTTGCTTTTTTCGGTCAAATCTCGTTAAATGAGGAGAATGAAGGAAAAAAGGTGGAAAAAATTTGAAATTTCGCTAAAATTATTCGTTTTTCTTGCTTTTTTTGGTCAAATCTCGATAAAATAAGGAAAATTAAGGGAAAAAAGAGGATAAAAATTGATATTTCGCAAAAATTATTCGTTTTTCTTGCTTTTTTCGGTCAAATCTCGATAAAATAAGGAAAATTAAGGGAAAAAAAGATGAAAAAAATTGAAATTTCGCTAAAATTATTCGTTTTTCTTGCTTTTTTCGGTCAAATCTCGATAAAATAAGGAAAATTAAGGGAAAAAAGAGCATAAAAATTTATATTTCGCTAAAATTATTCGTTTTTCTTGCTTTTTTCGGTCAAATCTCGATAAACTAAGGAAAATTAGGGAAAAAAAAGAGGAAAAAAATTGAAATTTCGCTAAAATTATTCGTTTTTCTTGCTTTTTTCGGTCAAATCTCGATAAAATAAGGAAAATTAAGGGAAAAAAAGAGGATAAAAATTGATATTTCGCTAAAATTATTCTTTTTTCGGTCAAATCTCGATAAAATAAGGAAAATTAAGGGAAAAAAAGAGGAAAAAAAATTGAAATTTCGCTAAAATTATTCGTTTTTCTTGCTTTTTTCGGACAAATCTCGATAAAATAAGGAAAATTATGGGAAAAAAAGAGGATAAAAATTTTTAATTCGATAAAATTATTCGTTTTTCTTGCTTTTTTCGGTCAAATCTCGTTAAATGAGGAGAATGAAGGAAAAAAAGCGGAAAAAATTTGAAATTTCGCTAAAATTATTCGTTTTTCTTGCTTTTTTTGGTCAAATCTCGATAAAATAAGGAAAATTAAGGGAAAAAAAGAGGAAAAAAATTGAAATTTCGCTAAAATTAATCGTTTTTCTTGCTTTTTTCGGTGATATCTCGATAGAATAAGGAAAATTAAGGGAAAAAAGAGGATAAAAAAAATATTTCGCTAAAATTATTCGTTTTTCTTGCTTTTTTCGGTCAAATCTCGTTAAATGAGGAGAATGAAGGAAAAAAAGAGGAAAAAAATTGAAAATTTGCTAAAATTATTCGTTTTTCTTGCTTTTTTCGGTCAAATCTCGATAAAATAAGGAAAATTAAGGGAAAAAAATAGGAAGTAAATTGAAATTTCGCTAAAATTATTCGTTTTTCTTGTTTTTTTCGGTCAAGTCTCGATAAACTAAGGAAAATTAGGGAAAAAAAAGAGGAAAAAATTTGAAATTTCGCTAAAATTATTCGTTTTTCTTGCTTTTTTCGGTCAAATCTCGATAAAATAAGGAAAATTAAGGGAAAAAAAGAGGATAAAAATTGATATTTCGCTAAAATTATTCTTTTTTCGGTCAAATCTCGATAAAATAAGGAAAATTAAGGGAAAAAAAGAGGAAAAAAATTGAAATTTCGCTAAAATTATTCGTTTTTCTTGCTTTTTTCGGTCAAATCTCGTTAAATGAGGAGAATGAAGGAAAAAAAGCGTAAAAAATTTGAAATTTCGCTAAAATTATTCGTTTTTCTTGCTTTTTTTGGTCAAATCTCGATAAAATAAGGAAAATTAAGGGAAAAAAGAGGATAAAAATTGATATTTCGCAAAAATTATTCGTTTTTCTTGCTTTTTTCGGTCAAATCTCGATAAAATAAGGAAAATTAAGGGAAAAAAAGATGAAAAAAATTGAAATTTCGCTAAAATTATTCGTTTTTTCTTGCTTTTTTCGGTCAAATCTCGATAAAATAAGGAAAATTAAGGGAAAAAAAGAGGATAAAAATTGATATTTCGCTAAAATTATTCTTTTTTCTTGCTTTTCTCGGTCAAATCTCGATAAAATAAGGAAAATTAAGGGAAAAAAAGAGGAAAAAAATTGAAATTTCGCTAAAATTATTCGTTTTTCTTGCTTTTTTCGGTCAAATCTCGATAAAGTAAGGAAAATTAAGGGAAAAAAAGAGGAAAAAATTGAAATTTCGCTAAAATTATTCGTTTTTCTTGCTTTTTTCGGACAAATCTCGATAAGATAAGGAAAATTATGGGAAAAAAAGAGGATAAAAATTTTTAATTCGATAAAATTATTCGTTTTTCTTGCTTTTTTCGGTCAAATCTCGTTAAATGAGGAGAATGAAGGAAAAAAAGAGGAAAAAATTTATATTTCGCTAAAATTGTTCGTTTTTCTTGCTTTTTTCGGTCAAATCTCGATAAACTAAGGAAAATTAGGGGAAAAAAAGGGGAAAAAAATTGAAATTTCGCTAAAATTATTCGTTTTTCTTGCTTTTTGAGTTCAAATCTTGATAAAATAAGGAAAATTAAGGGAAAAAAAGATGAAAAAAATTGAAATTTCGCTAAAATTATTCGTTTTTCTTGCTTTTTTCGGTCAAATCTCGATAAAATAAGGAAAATTAAGGGAAAAAAAGAGGATAAAAATTGATATTTCACTAAAATTATTCTTTTTTCTTGCTTTTTTCGGTCAAATCTCGATAAAATAAGGAAAATTAAGGGAAAAAAAGAGGAAAAAAATTGTAATTTCGCTAAAATTATTCGTTTTTCTTGCTTTTTTCGGTCAAATCTCGATAAAGTAAGGAAAATTAAGGGAAAAAAAGAGGAAAAAATTGAAATTTCGCTAAAATTATTCGTTTTTCTTGCTTTTTTTGGTCAAATCTCGATAAAATAAGGAAAATTAAGGGAAAAAAAGAGGAAAAAAATTGAAATTTCGCTAAAATTATTCGTTTTTCTTGCTTTTTTCGGTCAAATCTCGATAAAATAAGGAAAATTAAGGGAAAAAAGAGGAAAAAAATTGAAATTTCGCTAAAATTATTCGTTTTTCTTGCTTTTTTCGGTGATATCTCGATAGAATAAGGAAAATTAAGGGAAAAAAGAGGATAAAAAAAATATTTCGCTAAAATCATTCGTTTTTCTTGCTTTTTTCGGTCAAATCTCGTTAAATGAGGAGAATGAAGGAAAAAAAGAGGAAAAAAATTGAAAATTTGCTAAAGTTATTCGTTTTTCTTGCTTTTTTCGGTCAAATCTCGATAAAATAAGGAAAATTAAGGGAAAAAAGAGCATAAAAATTTATATTTCGCTAAAATTATTCGTTTTTCTTGCTTTTTTCGGTCAAATCTCGATAAAGTAAGGAAAATTAAGGGAAAAAAAGAGGAAAAAATTGAAATTTCGCTAAAATTATTCGTTTTTCTTGCTTTTTTTGGTCAAATCTCGATAAAATAAGGAAAATTAAGGGAAAAAAAGAGGAAAAAAATTGAAATTTCGCTAAAATTAATCGTTTTTCTTGCTTTTTTCGGTGATATCTCGATAGAATAAGGAAAATTAAGGGAAAAAAGAGGATAAAAAAAATATTTCGCTAAAATTATTCGTTTTTCTTGCTTTTTTCGGTCAAATCTCGTTAAATGAGGAGAATGAAGGAAAAAAAGAGGAAAAAAATTGAAAATTTGCTAAAATTATTCGTTTTTCTTGCTTTTTTCGGTCAAATCTCGATAAAATAAGGAAAATTAAGGGAAAAAAAGAGGAAGAAAATTGAAATTTCGCTAAAATTATTCGTTTTTCTTGTTTTTTTCGGTCAAGTCTCGATAAACTAAGGAAAATTAGGGAAAAAAAAGAGGAAAAAATTTGAAATTTCGCTAAAATTATTCGTTTTTCTTGCTTTTTTCGGTCAAATCTCGATAAAATAAGGAAAATTAAGGGAAAAAAAGAGGATAAAAATTGATATTTCGCTAAAATTATTCTTTTTTCGGTCAAATCTCGATAAAATAAGGAAAATTAAGGGAAAAAAAGAGGAAAAAATTGAAATTTCGCTAAAATTATTCGTTTTTCTTGCTTTTTTCGGTCAAATCTCGAAAAAGTTAGGAAAATTAAGGGAAAAAAAGAGGAAAAATTGAAATTTCGCTAAAATTATTCGTTTTTCTTGCTTTTTTATGACAAATCTCGTTAAAATAAGGAATTTTATGGGAAAAAAAGAGGATAAAAATTTTTAATTCGATAAAATTATTCGTTTTTCTTGCTTTTTTCGGTCAAATCTCGTTAAATGAGGAGAATGAAGGAAAAAAAGGTGGAAAAAATTTGAAATTTCGCTAAAATTATTCGTTTTTCTTGCTTTTTTTGGTCAAATCTCGATAAAATAAGGAAAATTAAGGGAAAAAAGAGGATAAAAATTGATATTTCGCAAAAATTATTCGTTTTTCTTGCTTTTTTCGGTCAAATCTCGATAAAATAAGGAAAATTAAGGGAAGAAAAGATGAAAAAAATTGAAATTTCGCTAAAATTATTCGTTTTTCTTGCTTTTTTCGGTCAAATCTCGATAAAATAAGGAAAATTAAGGGAAAAAAGAGCATAAAAATTTATATTTCGCTAAAATTATTCGTTTTTCTTGCTTTTTTCGGTCAAATCTCGATAAACTAAGGAAAATTAGGGAAAAAAAAGAGGAAAAAAATTGAAATTTCGCTAAAATTATTCGTTTTTCTTGCTTTTTTCGGTCAAATCTCGATAAAATAAGGAAAATTAAGGGAAAAAAAGAGGATAAAAATTGATATTTCGCTAAAATTATTCTTTTTTCGGTCAAATCTCGATAAAATAAGGAAAATTAAGGGAAAAAAAGAGGAAAAAAATTGAAATTTCGCTAAAATTATTCGTTTTTCTTGCTTTTTGAGTTCAAATCTTGATAAAATAAGGAAAATTAAGGGAAAAAAAGATGAAAAAAATTGAAATTTCGCTAAAATTATTCGTTTTTCTTGCTTTTTTCGGTCAAATCTCGATAAAATAAGGAAAATTAAGGGAAAAAAAGAGGATAAAAATTGATATTTCGCTAAAATTATTCTTTTTTCTTGCTTTTTTCGGTCAAATCTCGATAAAATAAGGAAAATTAAGGGAAAAAAAGAGGAAAAAAATTGAAATTTCGCTAAAATTATTCGTTTTTCTTGCTTTTTTCGGTCAAATCTCGATAAAGTAAGGAAAATTAAGGGAAAAAAAGAGGAAAAAATTGAAATTTCGCTAAAATTATTCGTTTTTCTTGCTTTTTTTGGTCAAATCTCGATAAAATAAGGAAAATTAAGGGAAAAAAGAGGAAAAAAATTGAAATTTCGCTAAAATTATTCGTTTTTCTTGCTTTTTTCGGTCAAATCTCGATAAAATAAGGAAAATTAAGGGAAAAAAGAGGAAAAAAAATGTAAAATTCGCTAAAATTATTCGTTTTTCTTGCTTTTTTCGGTGATATCTCGATAGAATAAGGAAAATTAAGGGAAAAAAGAGGATAAAAAAAATATTTCGCTGAAATCATTCGTTTTTCTTGCTTTTTTCGGTCAAATCTCGTTAAATGAGGAGAATGAAGGAAAAAAAGAGGAAAAAAATTGAAAATTTGCTAAAATTATTCGTTTTTCTTGCTTTTTTCGGTCAAATCTCGATAAAATAAGGAAAATTAAGGGAAAAAAATAGGAAGTAAATTGAAATTTCGCTAAAATTATTCGTTTTTCTTGTTTTTTTCGGTCAAGTCTCGATAAACTAAGGAAAATTAGGGAAAAAAAAGAGGAAAAAATTTGAAATTTCGCTAAAATTATTCGTTTTTCTTGCTTTTTTCGGTCAAATCTCGATAAAATAAGGAAAATTAAGGGAAAAAAAGAGGATAAAAATTGATATTTCGCTAAAATTATTCTTTTTTCGGTCAAATCTCGATAAAATAAGGAAAATTAAGGGAAAAAAAGAGGAAAAAAATTGAAATTTCGCTAAAATTATTCGTTTTTCTTGCTTTTTTCGGTCAAATCTCGTTAAATGAGGAGAATGAAGGAAAAAAAGCGTAAAAAATTTGAAATTTCGCTAAAATTATTCGTTTTTCTTGCTTTTTTTGGTCAAATCTCGATAAAATAAGGAAAATTAAGGGAAAAAAGAGGATAAAAATTGATATTTCGCAAAAATTATTCGTTTTTCTTGCTTTTTTCGGTCAAATCTCGATAAAATAAGGAAAATTAAGGGAAAAAAAGATGAAAAAAATTGAAATTTCGCTAAAATTATTCGTTTTTCTTGCTTTTTTCGGTCAAATCTCGATAAAATAAGGAAAATTAAGGGAAAAAAAGAGGATAAAAATTGATATTTCGCTAAAATTATTCTTTTTTCTTGCTTTTCTCGGTCAAATCTCGATAAAATAAGGAAAATTAAGGGAAAAAAAAGAGGAAAAAAATTGAAATTTCGCTAAAATTATTCGTTTTTCTTGCTTTTTTCGGTCAAATCTCGATAAAGTAAGGAAAATTAAGGGAAAAAAAGAGGAAAAAATTGAAATTTCGCTAAAATTATTCGTTTTTCTTGCTTTTTTCGGACAAATCTCGATAAGATAAGGAAAATTATGGGAAAAAAAGAGGATAAAAATTTTTAATTCGATAAAATTATTCGTTTTTCTTGCTTTTTTCGGTCAAATCTCGTTAAATGAGGAGAATGAAGGAAAAAAAGAGGAAAAAATTTATATTTCGCTAAAATTGTTCGTTTTTCTTGCTTTTTTCGGTCAAATCTCGATAAACTAAGGAAAATTAGGGGAAAAAAAGGGGAAAAAAATTGAAATTTCGCTAAAATTATTCGTTTTTCTTGCTTTTTGAGTTCAAATCTTGATAAAATAAGGAAAATTAAGGGAAAAAAAGATGAAAAAAATTGAAATTTCGCTAAAATTATTCGTTTTTCTTGCTTTTTTCGGTCAAATCTCGATAAAATAAGGAAAATTAAGGGAAAAAAAGAGGATAAAAATTGATATTTCGCTAAAATTATTCTTTTTTCTTGCTTTTTTCGGTCAAATCTCGATAAAATAAGGAAAATTAAGGGAAAAAAAGAGGAAAAAAATTGTAATTTCGCTAAAATTATTCGTTTTTCTTGCTTTTTTCGGTCAAATCTCGATAAAGTAAGGAAAATTAAGGGAAAAAAAGAGGAAAAAATTGTAATTTCGCTAAAATTATTCGTTTTTCTTGCTTTTTTTGGTCAAATCTCGATAAAATAAGGAAAATTAAGGGAAAAAAAGAGGAAAAAAATTGAAATTTCGCTAAAATTATTCGTTTTTCTTGCTTTTTTCGGTCAAATCTCGATAAAATAAGGAAAATTAAGGGAAAAAAGAGGAAAAAAATTGAAATTTCGCTAAAATTATTCGTTTTTCTTGCTTTTTTCGGTGATATCTCGATAGAATAAGGAAAATTAAGGGAAAAAAGAGGATAAAAAAAATATTTCGCTAAAATCATTCGTTTTTCTTGCTTTTTTCGGTCAAATCTCGTTAAATGAGGAGAATGAAGGAAAAAAAGAGGAAAAAAATTGAAAATTTGCTAAAATTATTCGTTTTTCTTGCTTTTTTCGGTCAAATCTCGATAAAATAAGGAAAATTAAGGGAAAAAAGAGCATAAAAATTTATATTTCGCTAAAATTATTCGTTTTTCTTGCTTTTTTCGGTCAAATCTCGATAAAGTAAGGAAAATTAAGGGAAAAAAAGAGGAAAAAATTGAAATTTCGCTAAAATTATTCGTTTTTCTTGCTTTTTTTGGTCAAATCTCGATAAAATAAGGAAAATTAAGGGAAAAAAAGAGGAAAAAAATTGAAATTTCGCTAAAATTAATCGTTTTTCTTGCTTTTTTCGGTGATATCTCGATAGAATAAGGAAAATTAAGGGAAAAAAGAGGATAAAAAAAATATTTCGCTAAAATTATTCGTTTTTCTTGCTTTTTTCGGTCAAATCTCGTTAAATGAGGAGAATGAAGGAAAAAAAGAGGAAAAAAATTGAAAATTTGCTAAAATTATTCGTTTTTCTTGCTTTTTTCGGTCAAATCTCGATAAAATAAGGAAAATTAAGGGAAAAAAAGAGGAAGAAAATTGAAATTTCGCTAAAATTATTCGTTTTTCTTGTTTTTTTCGGTCAAGTCTCGATAAACTAAGGAAAATTAGGGAAAAAAAAGAGGAAAAAATTTGAAATTTCGCTAAAATTATTCGTTTTTCTTGCTTTTTTCGGTCAAATCTCGATAAAATAAGGAAAATTAAGGGAAAAAAAGAGGATAAAAATTGATATTTCGCTAAAATTATTCTTTTTTCGGTCAAATCTCGATAAAATAAGGAAAATTAAGGGAAAAAAAGAGGAAAAAATTGAAATTTCGCTAAAATTATTCGTTTTTCTTGCTTTTTTCGGTCAAATCTCGAAAAAGTTAGGAAAATTAAGGGAAAAAAAGAGGAAAAATTGAAATTTCGCTAAAATTATTCGTTTTTCTTGCTTTTTTATGACAAATCTCGTTAAAATAAGGAATTTTATGGGAAAAAAAGAGGATAAAAATTTTTAATTCGATAAAATTATTCGTTTTTCTTGCTTTTTTCGGTCAAATCTCGTTAAATGAGGAGAATGAAGGAAAAAAAGGTGGAAAAAATTTGAAATTTCGCTAAAATTATTCGTTTTTCTTGCTTTTTTTGGTCAAATCTCGATAAAATAAGGAAAATTAAGGGAAAAAAGAGGATAAAAATTGATATTTCGCAAAAATTATTCGTTTTTCTTGCTTTTTTCGGTCAAATCTCGATAAAATAAGGAAAATTAAGGGAAGAAAAGATGAAAAAAATTGAAATTTCGCTAAAATTATTCGTTTTTCTTGCTTTTTTCGGTCAAATCTCGATAAAATAAGGAAAATTAAGGGAAAAAAGAGCATAAAAATTTATATTTCGCTAAAATTATTCGTTTTTCTTGCTTTTTTCGGTCAAATCTCGATAAACTAAGGAAAATTAGGGAAAAAAAAGAGGAAAAAAATTGAAATTTCGCTAAAATTATTCGTTTTTCTTGCTTTTTTCGGTCAAATCTCGATAAAATAAGGAAAATTAAGGGAAAAAAAGAGGATAAAAATTGATATTTCGCTAAAATTATTCTTTTTTCGGTCAAATCTCGATAAAATAAGGAAAATTAAGGGAAAAAAAGAGGAAAAAAATTGAAATTTCGCTAAAATTATTCGTTTTTCTTGCTTTTTGAGTTCAAATCTTGATAAAATAAGGAAAATTAAGGGAAAAAAAGATGAAAAAAATTGAAATTTCGCTAAAATTATTCGTTTTTCTTGCTTTTTTCGGTCAAATCTCGATAAAATAAGGAAAATTAAGGGAAAAAAAGAGGATAAAAATTGATATTTCGCTAAAATTATTCTTTTTTCATGCTTTTTTCGGTCAAATCTCGATAAAATAAGGAAAATTAAGGGAAAAAAAGAGGAAAAAAATTGAAATTTCGCTAAAATTATTCGTTTTTCTTGCTTTTTTCGGTCAAATCTCGATAAAGTAAGGAAAATTAAGGGAAAAAAAGAGGAAAAAATTGAAATTTCGCTAAAATTATTCGTTTTTCTTGCTTTTTTTGGTCAAATCTCGATAAAATAAGGAAAATTAAGGGAAAAAAAGAGGAAAAAAATTGAAATTTCGCTAAAATTATTCGTTTTTCTTGCTTTTTTCGGTCAAATCTCGATAAAATAAGGAAAATTAAGGGAAAAAAGAGGAAAAAAATTGAAAATTCGCTAAAATTATTCGTTTTTCTTGCTTTTTTCGGTGATATCTCGATAGAATAAGGAAAATTAAGGGAAAAAAGAGGATAAAAAAAATATTTCGCTAAAATCATTCGTTTTTCTTGCTTTTTTCGGTCAAATCTCGTTAAATGAGGAGAATGAAGGAAAAAAAGAGGAAAAAAATTGAAAATTTGCTAAAATTATTCGTTTTTCTTGCTTTTTTCGGTCAAATCTCGATAAAATAAGGAAAATTAAGGGAAAAAAGAGCATAAAAATTTATATTTCGCTAAAATTATTCGTTTTTCTTGCTTTTTTCGGTCAAATGTCGATAAAGTAAGGAAAATTAAGGGAAAAAAAGAGGAAAAAATTGAAATTTCGCTAAAATTATTCGTTTTTCTTGCTTTTTTTGGTCAAATCTCGATAAAATAAGGAAAATTAAGGGAAAAAAAGAGGAAAAAAATTGAAATTTCGCTAAAATTAATCGTTTTTCTTGCTTTTTTCGGTGATATCTCGATAGAATAAGGAAAATTAAGGGAAAAAAGAGGATAAAAAAAATATTTCGCTAAAATTATTCGTTTTTCTTGCTTTTTTCGGTCAAATCTCGTTAAATGAGGAGAATGAAGGAAAAAAAGAGGAAAAAAATTGAAAATTTGCTAAAATTATTCGTTTTTCTTGCTTTTTTCGGTCAAATCTCGATAAAATAAGGAAAATTAAGGGAAAAAAAGAGGAAGAAAATTAAAATTTCGCTAAAATTATTCGTTTTTCCTGCTTTTTTCGGTCAAGTCTCGATAAACTAAGGAAAATTAGGGAAAAAAAAGAGGAAAAAATTTGAAATTTCGCTAAAATTATTCGTTTTTCTTGCTTTTTTCGGTCAAATCTCGATAAAATAAGGAAAATTAAGGGAAAAAAAGAGGATAAAAATTGATATTTCGCTAAAATTATTCTTTTTTCGGTCAAATCTCGATAAAATAAGGAAAATTAAGGGAAAAAAAGAGGAAAAAAATTCAAATTACGCTAAAATTATTCGTTTTTCTTGCTTTTTTCGGTCAAATCTCGAAAAAGTAAGGAAAATTTAGGGAAAAAAAGAGGAAAAAATTGAAATTTCGCTAAAATTATTCGTTTTTCTTGCTTTTTTATGACATATCTCGATAAAATAAGGAATTTTATGGGAAAAAAAGAGGATAAAAATTTTTAATTCGATAAAATTATTCGTTTTTCTTGCTTTTTTCGGTCAAATCTCGTTAAATGAAGAGAATGAAGGAAAAAAAGGTGGAAAAAATTTGAAATTTCGCTAAAATTATTCGTTTTTCTTGCTTTTTTTGGTCAAATCTCGATAAAATAAGGAAAATTAAGGGAAAAAAGAGGATAAAATTGATATTTCGCAAAAATTATTCGTTTTTTCTTGCTTTTTTCGGTCAAATCTCGATAAAATAAGGAAAATTAAGGGAAAAAAAGATGAAAAAAATTGAAATTTCGCTAAAATTATTCGTTTTTCTTGCTTTTTTCGGTCAAATCTCGATAAAATAAGGAAAATTAAGGGAAAAAAGAGCATAAAAATTTATATTTCGCTAAAATTATTCGTTTTTCTTGCTTTTTTCGGTCAAATCTCGATAAACTAAGGAAAATTAGGGAAAAAAAAGAGGAAGAAAATTGAAATTTCGCTAAAATTATTCGTTTTTCTTGCTTTTTTCGGTCAAATCTCGATAAAATAAGGAAAATTAAGGGAAAAAAAGAGGATAAAAATTGATATTTCGCTAAAATTATTCTTTTTTCGGTCAAATCTCGATTAAATAAGGAAAATTAAGGGAAAAAAAGAGGAAAAAATTGAAATTTCGCTAAAATTATTCGTTTTTCTTGCTTTTTTTGGTCAAATCTCGATAAAATAAGGAAAATTAAGGGAAAAAAAGAGGAAAAAAATTGAAATTTCGCTAAAATTATTCGTTTTTCTTGCTTTTTTCGGTCAAATCTCGATAAAATAAGGAAAATTAAGGGAAAAAAGAGGAAAAAAATTGAAAATTCGCTAAAATTATTCGTTTTTCTTGCTTTTTTCGGTGATATCTCGATAGAATAAGGAAAATTAAGGGAAAAAAGAGGATAAAAAAAATATTTCGCTAAAATCATTCGTTTTTCTTGCTTTTTTCGGTCAAATCTCGTTAAATGAGGAGAATGAAGGAAAAAAAGAGGAAAAAAATTGAAAATTTGCTAAAATTATTCGTTTTTCTTGCTTTTTTCGGTCAAATCTCGATAAAATAAGGAAAATTAAGGGAAAAAAGAGCATAAAAATTTATATTTCGCTAAAATTATTCGTTTTTCTTGCTTTTTTCGGTCAAATGTCGATAAAGTAAGGAAAATTAAGGGAAAAAAAGAGGAAAAAATTGAAATTTCGCTAAAATTATTCGTTTTTCTTGCTTTTTTTGGTCAAATCTCGATAAAATAAGGAAAATTAAGGGAAAAAAAGAGGAAAAAAATTGAAATTTCGCTAAAATTAATCGTTTTTCTTGCTTTTTTCGGTGATATCTCGATAGAATAAGGAAAATTAAGGGAAAAAAGAGGATAAAAAAAATATTTCGCTAAAATTATTCGTTTTTCTTGCTTTTTTCGGTCAAATCTCGTTAAATGAGGAGAATGAAGGAAAAAAAGAGGAAAAAAATTGAAAATTTGCTAAAATTATTCGTTTTTCTTGCTTTTTTCGGTCAAATCTCGATAAAATAAGGAAAATTAAGGGAAAAAAAGAGGAAGAAAATTAAAATTTCGCTAAAATTATTCGTTTTTCCTGCTTTTTTCGGTCAAGTCTCGATAAACTAAGGAAAATTAGGGAAAAAAAAGAGGAAAAAATTTGAAATTTCGCTAAAATTATTCGTTTTTCTTGCTTTTTTCGGTCAAATCTCGATAAAATAAGGAAAATTAAGGGAAAAAAAGAGGATAAAAATTGATATTTCGCTAAAATTATTCTTTTTTCGGTCAAATCTCGATAAAATAAGGAAAATTAAGGGAAAAAAAGAGGAAAAAAATTCAAATTACGCTAAAATTATTCGTTTTTCTTGCTTTTTTCGGTCAAATCTCGAAAAAGTAAGGAAAATTTAGGGAAAAAAAGAGGAAAAAATTGAAATTTCGCTAAAATTATTCGTTTTTCTTGCTTTTTTATGACATATCTCGATAAAATAAGGAATTTTATGGGAAAAAAAGAGGATAAAAATTTTTAATTCGATAAAATTATTCGTTTTTCTTGCTTTTTTCGGTCAAATCTCGTTAAATGAGGAGAATGAAGGAAAAAAAGGTGGAAAAAATTTGAAATTTCGCTAAAATTATTCGTTTTTCTTGCTTTTTTTGGTCAAATCTCGATGAAATAAGGAAAATTAAGGGAAAAAAGAGGATAAAATTGATATTTCGCAAAAATTATTCGTTTTTCTTGCTTTTTTCGGTCAAATCTCGATAAAATAAGGAAAATTAAGGGAAAAAAAGATGAAAAAAATTGAAATTTCGCTAAAATTATTCGTTTTTCTTGCTTTTTTCGGTCAAATCTCGATAAAATAAGGAAAATTAAGGGAAAAAAGAGCATAAAAATTTATATTTCGCTAAAATTATTCGTTTTTCTTGCTTTTTTCGGTCAAATCTCGATAAACTAAGGAAAATTAGGGAAAAAAAAGAGGAAGAAAATTGAAATTTCGCGAAAATTATTCGTTTTTCTTGCTTTTTTCGGTCAAATCTCGATAAAATAAGGAAAATTAAGGGAAAAAAAGAGGATAAAAATTGATATTTCGCTAAAATTATTCTTTTTTCGGTCAAATCTCGATTAAATAAGGAAAATTAAGGGAAAAAAAGAGGAAAAAAATTGAAATTTCGCTAAAATTATTCGTTTTTCTTGCTTTTTTCGGTCAAATCTCGAAAAAGTAAGGAAAATTAAGGGAAAAAAAGAGGAAAAAATTGAAATTTCGCTAAAATTATTCGTTTTTCTTGCTTTTTTCGGACAAATCTCGATAAAATAAGGAAAATTATGGGAAAAAAAGAGGATAAAAATTGAAATTTCGCTAAAATTATTCGTTTTTCTTGCTTTTTTCGGTCAAATCTCGATAAAATAAGGAAAATTAAGGGAAAAAAAAGAGGATAAAAATTGATATTTCGCTAAAATTATTCTTTTTTCTTGCTTTTTTCGGTCAAATCTCGTTAAATGAGGAGAATGAAGGAAAAAAAGCGGAAAAAATTTGAAATTTCGCTAAAATTATTCGTTTTTCTTGCTTTTTTTGGTCAAATCTCGATAAAATAAGGAAAATTAAGGGAAAAAAAGATGAAAAAAATTGAAATTTCGCTAAAATTATTCGTTTTTCTTGCTTTTTTCGGTCAAATCTCGATAAAATAAGGAAAATTAAGGGAAAAAAAAGAGGATAAAAATTGATATTTCGCTAAAATTATTCTTTTTTCTTGCTTTTTTCGGTCAAATCTCGATAAAATAAGGAAAATTAAGGGAAAAAAAGAGGAAAAAAATTGAAATTTCGCTAAAATTATTCGTTTTTCTTGCTTTTTTCGATCAAATCTCGATAAAGTAAGGAAAATTAAGGGAAAAAAAGAGGAAAAAATTGAAATTTCGCTAAAATTATTCTTTTTTCTTGCTTTTTTTGGTCAAATCTCGATAAAATAAGGAAAATTAAGGGAAAAAAAGAGGAAAAAAATTGAAATTTCGCTAAAATTATTCGTTTTTCTTGCTTTTTTCGGTGATATCTCGATAGAATAAGGAAAATTAAGGGAAAAAAGAGGATAAAAAAAATATTTCGCCTAAATTATTCGTTTTTCTTGCTTTTTTCGGTCAAATCTCGTTAAATGAGGAGAATGAAGGAAAAAAAGAGGAAAAAAATTGAAAATTTGCTAAAATTATTCGTTTTTCTTGCTTTTTTCGGTCAAATCTCGATAAAATAAGGAAAATTAAGGGAAAAAAAGAAGAAGAAAATTGAAATTTCGCTAAAATTATTCGTTTTTCTTGCTTTTTTCGGTCAAATCTCGATAAACTAAGGAAAATTAGGGGAAAAAAAGAGGAAAAAATTTGAAATTTCGCTAAAATTATTCGTTTTTCTTGCTTTTTTCGGTCAAATCTCGATAAAATAAGGAAAATTAAGGGAAAAAAAGAGGATAAAAATTGATATTTCGCTAAAATTATTCTTTTTTCGGTCAAATCTCGATAAAATAAGGAAAATTAAGGGAAAAAAAGAGGAAAAAAATTTAAATTTCGCTAAAATTATTCGTTTTTCTTGCTTTTTTTGGTCAAATCTCGAAAAAGTAAGGAAAATTAAGGGAAAAAAAGAGGAAAAAATTGAAATTTCGCTAAAATTATTCGTTTTTCTTGCTTTTTTCGGACAAATCTCGATAAAATAAGGAAAATTATTGGAAAAATAGAGGATAAAAATTTTTAATTCGATAATATTATTCGTTTTTCTTGCTTTTTTCGGTCAAATCTCGTTAAATGAGGAGAATGAAGGAAAAAAAGGTGGAAAAAATTTGAAATTTCGCTAAAATTATTCGTTTTTCTTGCTTTTTTTGGTCAAATCTCGATAAAATAAGGAAAATTAAGGGAAAAAAGAGGATAAAAATTGATATTTCGCAAAAATTATTCGTTTTTCTTGCTTTTTTCGGTCAAATCTCGATAAAATAAGGAAAATTAAGGGAAAAAAAGATGAAAAAAATTGAAATTTCGCTAAAATTATTCGTTTTTCTTGCTTTTTTCGGTCAAATCTCGATAAAATAAGGAAAATTAAGGGAAAAAAGAGCATAAAAATTTATATTTCGCTAAAATTATTCGTTTTTCTTGCTTTTTTCGGTCAAATCTCGATAAACTAAGGAAAATTAGGGAAAAAAAAGAGGAAAAAAATTGAAATTTCGCTAAAATTATTCGTTTTTCTTGCTTTTTTCGGTCAAATCTCGATAAAATAAGGAAAATTAAGGGAAAAAAAGAGGATAAAAATTGATATTTCGCTAAAATTATTCTTTTTTCGGTCAAATCTCGATAAAATAAGGAAAATTAAGGGAAAAAAAGAGGAAAAAAATTGAAATTTCCCAAAAATTTTTCGTTTTTCTTGCTTTTTTCGGACAAATCTCGATAAAATAAGTAAAATTATGGGAAAAAAAGAGGATAAAAATTTTTAATTCGATAAAATTATTCGTTTTTCTTGCTTTTTTCGGTCAAATCTCGTTAAATGAGGAGAATGAAGGAAAAAAAGCGGAAAAAATTTGAAATTTCGCTAAAATTTTTCGTTTTTCTTGCTTTTTTTGGTCAAATCTCGATAAAATAAGGAAAATTAAGGGAAAAAAAGATGAAAAAAATTGAAATTTCGCTAAAATTATTCGTTTTTCTTGCTTTTTTCGGTCAAATCTCGATAAAATAAGGAAAATTAAGGGAAAAAAAAGGGGATAAAAATTGATATTTCGCTAAAATTATTCTTTTTTCTTGCTTTTTTCGGTCAAATCTTGATAAAATAAGAAAAATTAAGGGAAAAAAAGAGGAAAAAAATTGAAATTTCGCAAAAATTATTCGTTTTTCTTGTTTTTTTCAGTCAAATCTCGATAAAGTAAGGAAAATTAACGGAAAAAAAGAGGAAAAAATTGAAATTTCGCTAAAATTATTCTTTTTTCTTGCTTTTTTTGGTCAAATCTCGATAAAATAAGGAAAATTAAGGGAAAAAAAGAGGAAAAAAATTGAAATTTCGCTAAAATTATTCGTTTTTCTTGCTTTTTTCGGTGATATCTCGATAGAATAAGGAAAATTAAGGGAAAAAAGAGGATAAAAAAAATATTTTGCTAAAATTATTCGTTTTTCTTGCATTTTTCGGTCAAATCTCGTTAAATGAGGAGAATGAAGGAAAAAAAGAGGAAAAAAATTGAAAATTTGCTAAAATTGTTTGTTTTTCTTGCTTTTTTCGGTCAAATCTCGATAAAATAAGGAAAATTAAGGGAAAAAAAGAGGAAGAAAATTGAAATTTCGCTAAAATTATTCGTTTTTCTTGCTTTTTTCGGTCAAATCTCGATAAACTAAGGAAAATAAGGGAAAAAAAAGAGGAAAAAATTTGAAATTTCGCTAAAATTATTCGTTTTTCTTGCTTTTTTCGGTCAAATCTCGATAAAATAAGGAAAATTAAGGGAAAAAAAGAGGATAAAAATTGATATTTCGCTAAAATTATTCTTTTTTCTTGCTTTTTTCGGTCAAATCTCGATAAAATAAGAAAAATTAAGGGAAAAAAAGAGGAAAAAAATTGAAATTTCGCAAAAATTATTCGTTTTTCTTGTTTTTTTCAGTCAAATCTCGATAAAGTAAGGAAAATTAACGGAAAAAAAGAGGAAAAAATTGAAATTTCGCAAAAATTATTCTTTTTTCTTGCTTTTTTTGGTCAAATCTCGATAAAATAAGGAAAATTAAGGGAAAAAAAGAGGAAAAAAATTGAAATTTCGCTAAAATTATTCGTTTTTCTTGCTTTTTTCGGTGATATCTCGATAGAATAAGGAAAATTAAGGGAAAAAAGAGGATAAAAAAAATATTTTGCTAAAATTATTCGTTTTTCTTGCATTTTTCGGTCAAATCTCGTTAAATGAGGAGAATGAAGGAAAAAAAGAGGAAAAAAATTGAAAATTTGCTAAAATTGTTTGTTTTTCTTGCTTTTTTCGGTCAAATCTCGATAAAATAAGGAAAATTAAGGGAAAAAAAGAGGAAGAAAATTGAAATTTCGCTAAAATTATTCGTTTTTCTTGCTTTTTTCGGTCAAATCTCGATAAACTAAGGAAAATAAGGGAAAAAAAAGAGGAAAAAATTTGAAATTTCGCTAAAATTATTCGTTTTTCTTGCTTTTTTCGGTCAAATCTCGATAAAATAAGGAAAATTAAGGGAAAAAAAGAGGATAAAAATTGATATTTCGCTAAAATTATTCTTTTTTCGGTCAAATCTCGATAAAATAAGGAAAATTAAGGGAAAAAAAGAGGAAAAAAATTGAAATTTCGCTAAAATTATTCGTTTTTCTTGCTTTTTTCGGTCAAATCTCGAAAAAGTAAAGAAAATTAAGGGAAAAAAAGAGGAAAAAATTGAAATTTCGCTAAAATTATTCGTTTTTCTTGCTTTTTTCGGACAAATCTCGATAAAATAAGGAAAATTATGGGAAAAAAAGAGGATAAAAATTTTTAATTCGATAAAATTATTCGTTTTTCTTGCTTTTTTCGGTCAAATCTCGTTAAATGAGGAGAATGAAGGAAAAAAAGGTGGAAAAAATTTGAAATTTCGCTAAAATTATTCGTTTTTCTTGCTTTTTTTGGTCAAATCTCGATAAAATAAGGAAAATTAAGGGAAAAAAGAGGATAAAAATTGATATTTCGCAAAAATTATTCGTTTTTCTTGTTTTTTCGGTCAAATCTCGATAAAATAAGGAAAATTAAGGGAAAAAAAGATGAAAAAAATTGAAATTTCGCTAAAATTTTTCGTTTTTCTTGCTTTTTTCGGTCAAATCTCGATAAAATAAGGAAAATTAAGGGAAAAAAGAGCATAAAAATTGATATTTCGCTAAAATTATTCGTTTTTCTTGCTTTTTTCGGTCAAATCTCGATAAACTAAGGAAAATTAGGGAAAAAAAAGAGGAAAAAAATTGAAATTTCGCTAAAATTATGCGTTTTTCTTGCTTTTTTCGGTCAAATCTCGATAAAATAAGGAAAATTAAGGGAAAAAAAGAGGATAAAAATTGATATTTCGCTAAAATTATTCTTTTTTCGGTCAAATCTCGAAAAAGTAAGGAAAATTAAGGGAAAAAAAGAGGAAAAAATTGAAATTTCGCTAAAATTATTCGTTTTTCTTGCTTTTTTCGGACAAATCTCGATAAAATAAGGAAAATTATGGGAAAAAAAGAGGATAAAAATTTTTAATTCGATAAAATTATTCGTTTTTCTTGCTTTTTTCGGTCAAATCTCGTTAAATGAGGAGAATGAAGGAAAAAAAGCGGAAAAAATTTGAAATTTCGCTAAAATTATTCGTTTTTCTTGCTTTTTTTGGTCAAATCTCGATAAAATAAGGAAAATTAAGGGAAAAAAGAGGATAAAAATTGATATTTCGCAAAAATTATTCGTTTTTCTTGCTTTTTTCGGTCAATTCTCGATAAAATAAGAAAAATTAAGGGAAAAAAAGATGAAAAAAATTGAAATTTCGCTAAAATTATTCGTTTTTCTTGCTTTTTTCGGTCAAATCTCGATAAAATAAGGAAAATTAAGGGAAAAAAAGAGGATAAAAATTGATATTTCGCTAAAATTATTCTTTTTTCTTGCTTTTTTCGGTCAAATCTCGATAAAATAAGGAAAATTAAGGGAAAAAAAGAGAAAAAAAATTGAAATTTCGCTAAAATTATTCGTTTTTCTTGCTTTTTTCGGTCAAATCTCGATAAAGTAAGGAAAATTAAGGGAAAAAAAGAGGAAAAAATTGAAATTTCGCTAAAATTATTCGTTTTTCTTGCTTTTTTCGGACAAATCTCGATAAGATAAGGAAAATTATGGGAAAAAAAGAGGATAAAAATTTTTAATTCGATAAAATTATTCGTTTTTCTTGCTTTTTTCGGTCAAATCTCGTTAAATGAGGAGAATGAAGGAAAAAAAGAGGAAAAAATTTGAAATTTCGCTAAAATTATTCGTTTTTCTTGCTTTTTTTGGTCAAATCTCGATAAAATAAGGAAAATTAAGGGAAAAAAGAGGATAAAAATTGATATTTCGCAAAAATTATTCGTTTTTCTTGCTTTTTTTCGGTCAAATCTCGATAAAATAAGGAAAATTAAGGGAAAAAAATGGAAAAAAATTGAAATTTCGCTAAAATTATTCGTTTTTCCTGCTTCTTTCGGTCAAATCTCGATAAAATAAGGAAAATTAAATGAAAAAAAGAGGAAAAAAATTGAAATTTTGCTAAAATTATTCGTTTTTCTTGCTTTTTTCGGTGAAATCTCGATAAAATAAGGAAAATTAAGGGAGTAAAGAGGATAAAAATTGAAATTTCGCTAAAATTATTCGTTTTTCTTGCTTTTTTCGGTCAAATCTCGTTAAATGAGTAGAATGAAGGAAAAAAAGAGGAAAAAAATTGAAAATTCGCTATTATTATTCGTTTCTCTTGCTTTTTTCGGTCAAATCTCGATAAAATAAGGAAAATTAAGGGAAAAGAATAGGAAGAAAATTGAAATTTCGCTAAAATTATTCGTTTTTCTTGCTTCTTTCGGTCAAATCTCGATAAAATAAGGAAAATTAAGGGAAAAAAGAGCATAAAAATTGATATTTTGCTAAAATTATTCGTTTTTCTTGCTTTTTTCGGTCAAATCTCGATAAAATAAGGAAAATTAAGGGAAAAAAAGAGGATAAAAATTGAAATTTCGCTATAATTATTCTTTTTTCTTGCTTTTTTCGGTCAAATCTCGATAAACTAAGGAAAATTAAGGGAAGAAAAGAGGAAAAAAATTGAAATTTCGCTAAAATTATTCGTTTTTCTTGCTGATTTCGGTCAAATCTTGATAAAATAAGGAAAATTAAGGGAAAAAAGATTAAAAAAATTGAAATTTAGCTAAAATTATTCGGTTTTCTTGCTTTTTTCGGTCAAATCTCGATTAAATAAGGATAATTAAGGGAAAAAAAGAGGAAAAAAATTGAAATTTTGCTAAAATTATTCGTTTTTCTTGCTTTTTTCGGTCAAATCTCGATAAAATAAGGAAAATTAAGGGAAAAAAGAGGATAAAAATTGATATTTCGCTAAAATTATTCGTTTTTCTTGCTGTTTTCGGTCAAATCTTGATAAAATAAGGAAAATTAACGGAAAAAAAGAAGAAAAAAATTGAAATTTCGCAAAAATTATTCGTTTTTCTTGCTTTTTTCGGTAAAATCTCGATAAAATAAGGAAAATTAAGGGAAAAAAAGAGGAAAAAAATTGAAATTTCGCTAAAAGTATTCGTTTTTCTTGCTTTTTTTGGACAAATCTCGATAAAATAAGGAAAATTAAGGGAAAAAAGAGGATAAAAATTGATACTTCGCTAAAATTATTCGTTTTTCTTGCTTTTTTTCGGTCAAATCACGATAAAATAAGGAAATTAAGGGAAAAAAAATGGAAAAAAATTGAAATTTCGCTAAAATTATTCGTTTTTCTTGCTCTTTTCGGTCAAATCTCGATAAAATAAGGAAAATTAAGGGAAAAGAAAGGAAAAAAATTGAAATTTCGCTAAAATTATTCGTTTTTCTTGCTTTTTTCGGTCAAATCTCGATAAAGTTAGGAAAATTAAGGGAAAAAAATAGGAAAAAAATTGAAATTTCGCTAAAATTATTCATTTTTCTTGCTTTTTTCGGACAAATCTCGATAAAATAAGGAAAATTATGGGAAACAAAGAGGATAAAAATTGTTATTTCGATACAATTATTCGTTTTTCTTGCTTTTTTCGGTCAAATCTCGTTAAATGAGGAGAATGAAGGAAAAAAAGCGGAAAAAATTTGAAATTTCGCTAAAATTATTCGTTTTTCTTGCTTTTTTTGGTCAAATCTCGATAAAATAAGGAAAATTAAGGGAAAAAAGAGGATAAAAATTGATATTTCGCAAAAATTATTCGTTTTTCTTGCTTTTTTCGGTCAATTCTCGATAAAATAAGAAAAATTAAGGGAAAAAAAGATGAAAAAAATTGAAATTTCGCTAAAATTATTCGTTTTTCTTGCTTTTTTCGGTCAAATCTCGATAAAATAAGGAAAATTAAGGGAAAAAAAGAGGATAAAAATTGATATTTCGCTAAAATTATTCTTTTTTCTTGCTTTTTTCGGACAAATCTCGATAAAATAAGGAAAATTATGGGAAAAAAAGAGGATAAAAATTTTTAATTCGATAAAATTATTCGTTTTTCTTGCTTTTTTCGGTCAAATCTCGTTAAATGAGGAGAATGAAGGAAAAAAAGCGGAAAAAATTTGAAATTTCGCTCAAATTATTCGTTTTTCTTGCTTTTTTTGGTCAAATCTCGATAAAATAAGGAAAATTAAGGGAAAAAAGAGGATAAAAATTGATATTTCGCAAAAATTATTCGTTTTTCTTGCTTTTTTCGGTCAATTCTCGATAAAATAAGAAAAATTAAGGGAAAAAAAGATGAAAAAAATTGAAATTTCGCTAAAATTATTCGTTTTTCTTGCTTTTTTCGGTCAAATCTCGATAAAATAAGGAAAATTAAGGGAAAAAAAGAGGATAAAAATTGATATTTCGCTAAAATTATTCTTTTTTCTTGCTTTTTTCGGTCAAATCTCGATAAAATAAGGAAAATTAAGGGAAAAAAAGAGAAAAAAAATTGAAATTTCGCTAAAATTATTCGTTTTTCTTGCTTTTTTCGGTCAAATCTCGATAAAGTAAGGAAAATTAAGGGAAAAAAAGAGGAAAAAATTGAAATTTCGCTAAAATTATTCGTTTTTCTTGCTTTTTTCGGACAAATCTCGATAAGATAAGGAAAATTATGGGAAAAAAAGAGGATAAAAATTTTTAATTCGATAAAATTATTAGTTTTTCTTGCTTTTTTCGGTCAAATCTCGTTAAATGAGGAGAATGAAGGAAAAAAAGAGGAAAAAATTTGAAATTTCGCTAAAATTATTCGTTTTTCTTGCTTTTTTTGGTCAAATCTCGATAAAATAAGGAAAATTAAGGGAAAAAAGAGGATAAAAATTGATATTTCGCAAAAATTATTCGTTTTTCTTGCTTTTTTTCGGTCAAATCTCGATAAAATAAGGAAAATTAAGGGAAAAAAATGGAAAAAAATTGAAATTTCGCTAAAATTATTCGTTTTTCCTGCTTCTTTCGGTCAAATCTCGATAAAATAAGGAAAATTAAATGAAAAAAAGAGGAAAAAAATTGAAATTTTGCTAAAATTATTCGTTTTTCTTGCTTTTTTCGGTGAAATCTCGATAAAATAAGGAAAATTAAGGGAGTAAAGAGGATAAAAATTGAAATTTCGCTAAAATTATTCGTTTTTCTTGCTTTTTTCGGTCAAATCTCGTTAAATGAGTAGAATGAAGGAAAAAAAGAGGAAAAAAATTGAAAATTCGCTATTATTATTCGTTTCTCTTGCTTTTTTCGGTCAAATCTCGATAAAATAAGGAAAATTAAGGGAAAAGAATAGGAAGAAAATTGAAATTTCGCTAAAATTATTCGTTTTTCTTGCTTCTTTCGGTCAAATCTCGATAAAATAAGGAAAATTAAGGGAAATAAGAGCATAAAAATTGATATTTTGCTAAAATTATTCGTTTTTCTTGCTTTTTTCGGTCAAATCTCGATAAAATAAGGAAAATTAAGGGAAAAAAAGAGGATAAAAATTGAAATTTCGCTATAATTATTCTTTTTTCTTGCTTTTTTCGGTCAAATCTCGATAAACTAAGGAAAATTAAGGGAAGAAAAGAGGAAAAAAATTGAAATTTCGCTAAAATTATTCGTTTTTCTTGCTGATTTCGGTCAAATCTTGATAAAATAAGGAAAATTAAGGGAAAAAAGATTAAAAAAATTGAAATTTAGCTAAAATTATTCGGTTTTCTTGCTTTTTTCGGTCAAATCTCGATTAAATAAGGATAATTAAGGGAAAAAAAGAGGAAAAAAATTGAAATTTTGCTAAAATTATTCGTTTTTCTTGCTTTTTTCGGTCAAATCTCGATAAAATAAGGAAAATTAAGGGAAAAAAGAGGATAAAAATTGATATTTCGCTAAAATTATTCGTTTTTCTTGCTGTTTTCGGTCAAATCTTGATAAAATAAGGAAAATTAACGGAAAAAAAGAAGAAAAAAATTGAAATTTCGCAAAAATTATTCGTTTTTCTTGCTTTTTTCGGTAAAATCTCGATAAAATAAGGAAAATTAAGGGAAAAAAAGAGGAAAAAAATTGAAATTTCGCTAAAAGTATTCGTTTTTCTTGCTTTTTTTGGACAAATCTCGATAAAATAAGGAAAATTAAGGGAAAAAAGAGGATAAAAATTGATACTTCGCTAAAATTATTCGTTTTTCTTGCTTTTTTTCGGTCAAATCACGATAAAATAAGGAAATTAAGGGAAAAAAAATGGAAAAAAATTGAAATTTCGCTAAAATTATTCGTTTTTCTTGCTCTTTTCGGTCAAATCTCGATAAAATAAGGAAAATTAAGGGAAAAGAAAGGAAAAAAATTGAAATTTCGCTAAAATTATTCGTTTTTCTTGCTTTTTTCGGTCAAATCTCTATAAAGTAAGGAAAATTAAGGGATAAAAATAGGAAAAAAATTGAAATTTCGCTAAAATTATTCATTTTTCTTGCTTTTTTCGGACAAATCTCGATAAAATAAGGAAAATTATGGGAAACAAAGAGGATAAAAATTGTTATTTCGATACAATTATTCGTTTTTCTTGCTTTTTTCGGTCAAATCTCGTTAAATGAGGAGAATGAAGGAAAAAAAGAGGAAAAAATTTGAAATTTCGCTAAAAGTATTCGTTTTTCTTGTTTTTTCGGTCAAATCTCGATAAAATAAGGAAAATTAAGGGAAAAAAAGATGAAAAAAATTGAAATTTCGCTAAAATTTTTCGTTTTTCTTGCTTTTTTCGGTCAAATCTCGATAAAATAAGGAAAATTAAGGGAAAAGAGCATAAAAATTGATATTTCGCTAAAATTATTCGTTTTTCTTGCTTTTTTCGGTCAAATCTCGATAAACTAAGGAAAATTAGGGAAAAAAAAGAGGAAAAAAATTGAAATTTCGCTAAAATTATGCGTTTTTCTTGCTTTTTTCGGTCAAATCTCGATAAAATAAGGAAAATTAAGGGAAAAAAAGAGGATAAAAATTGATATTTCGCTAAAATTATTCTTTTTTCGGTCAAATCTCGAAAAAGTAAGGAAAATTAAGGGAAAAAAAGAGGAAAAAATTGAAATTTCGCTAAAATTATTCGTTTTTCTTGCTTTTTTCGGACAAATCTCGATAAAATAAGGAAAATTATGGGAAAAAAAGAGGATAAAAATTTTTAATTCGATAAAATTATTCGTTTTTCTTGCTTTTTTCGGTCAAATCTCGTTAAATGAGGAGAATGAAGGAAAAAAAGCGGAAAAAATTTGAAATTTCGCTAAAATTATTCTTTTTTCTTGCTTTTTTTGGTCAAATCTCGATAAAATAAGGAAAATTAAGGGAAAAAAGAGGATAAAAATTGATATTTCGCAAAAATTATTCGTTTTTCTTGCTTTTTTCGGTCAATTCTCGATAAAATAAGGAAAATTATGGGAAAAAAAGATGAAAAAAATTGAAATTTCGCTAAAATTATTCGTTTTTCTTGCTTTTTTCGGTCAAATCTCGATAAAATAAGGAAAATTAAGGGAAAAAAAGAGGATAAAAATTGATATTTCGCTAAAATTATTCTTTTTTCTTGCTTTTTTCGGTCAAATCTCGATAAAATAAGGAAAATTAAGGGAAAAAAAGAGAAAAAAATTGAAATTTCGCTAAAATTATTCGTTTTTCTTGCTTTTTTCGGTCAAATCTCGATAAAGTAAGGAAAATTAAGGGAAAAAAAGAGGAAAAAATTGAAATTTCGCTAAAATTATTCGTTTTTCTTGCTTTTTTCGGACAAATCTCGATAAGATAAGGAAAATTATGGGAAAAAAAGATGATAAAAATTTTTAATTCGATAAAATTATTCGTTTTTCTTGCTTTTTTCGGTCAAATCTCGTTAAATGAGGAGAATGAAGGAAAAAAAGAGGAAAAAATTTGAAATTTCGCTAAAATTATTCGTTTTTCTTGCTTTTTTTGGTCAAATCTCGATAAAATAAGGAAAATTAAGGGAAAAAAGAGGATAAAAAATGATATTTCGCAAAAATTATTCGTTTTTCTTGCTTTTTTTCGGTCAAATCTCGATAAAATAAGGAAAATTAAGGGAAAAAAAATGGAAAAAAATTGAAATTTCGCTAAAATTATTCGTTTTTCCTGCTTCTTTCGGTCAAATCTCGATAAAATAAGGAAAATTAAATGAAAAAAAGAGGAAAAAAATTGAAATTTTGCTAAAATTATTCGTTTTTCTTGCTTTTTTCGGTGAAATCTCGATAAAATAAGGAAAATTAAGGGAGTAAAGAGCATAAAAATTGATATTTTGCTAAAATTATTCGTTTTTCTTGCTTTTTTCGGTCAAATCTCGATGAAATAAGGAAAATTAAGGGAAAAAAAGAGGATAAAAATTGAAATTTCGCTAAAATTATTAAAGTTTTTCTTGCTTTTTTCGGTCAAATCTCGATAAACTAAGGAAAATTAAGGGAAGAAAAGAGGAAAAAAATTGAAATTTCGCTAAAATTATTCGTTTTTCTTGCTGATTTCGGTCAAATCTTGATAAAATAAGGAAAATTAAGGGAAAAAAGATGAAAAAAATTGAAATTTAGCTAAAATTATTCGGTTTTCTTGCTTTTTTCGGTCAAATCTCGATAAAATAAGGATAATTAAGGGAAAAAAGTGGAAAAAAATTGAAATTTTGCTAAAATTATTCGTTTTTCTTGCTTTTTTCGGTCAAATCTCGATAAAATAAGGAAAATTAAGGGAAAAAAGAGGATAAAAATTGATATTTCGCTAAAATTATTCGTTTTTCTTGCTGTTTTCGGTCAAATCTCGATAAAATAAGGAAAATTAAGGGAAAAAAGAGGATAAAAATTGATATTTCGCTAAAATTATTCGTTTTTCTTGCTGTTTTCGGTCAAATCTTGATAAAATAAGGAAAATTAACGGAAAAAAAGAAGAAAAAAATTGAAATTTCGCAAAAATTATTCGTTTTTCTTGCTTTTTTCGGTAAAATCTCGATAAAATAAGGAAAATTAAGGGAAAAAAAGAGGAAAAAAATTGAAATTTCGCTAAAAGTGTTCGTTTTTCTTGCTTTTTTTGGTCAAATCTCGATAAAATAAGGAAAATTAAGGGAAAAAAGAGGATAAAAATTGATACTTCGCTAAAATTATTCGTTTTTCTTGCTTTTTTTCGGTCAAATCACGATAAAATAAGGAAATTAAGGGAAAAAAAATGGAAAAAAATTGAAATTTCGCTAAAATTATTCGTTTTTCTTGCTCTTTTCGGTCAAATCTCGATAAAATAAGGAAAATTAAGGGAAAAGAAAGGAAAAAAATTGAAATTTCGCTAAAATTATTCGTTTTTCTTGCTTTTTTCGGTCAAATCTCGATAAAGTAAGGAAAATTAAGGGAAAAAAATAGGAAAAAAATTGAAATTTCGCTAAAATTATTCGTTTTTCTTGCTTTTTTCGGACAAATCTCGATAAAATAAGGAAAATTAAGGGAGGAAAGAGGATAAAAATTGATATTTCGCTAAAATTATTCGTTTTTCTTGCTTTTTTCGGTCAAATCTCGTTAAATGAGGAGAATGAAGGAAAAAAAGGAAAAAAATTGAAAATTCGCAAAAATTATTCGTTTCTATTGCTTTTTTCGGTCAAATCTCGATAAAATAAGGAAAATTAAGGGGAAAAAAGAGGAAGAAAATTGAAATATCGCTAAAATTATTCGTTTTTCTTCCTTTTCTCGGTCAAATCTCGATAAAATAAGGAAAATTAAGGGAAAAAAGAGGACAAAAATTGATATTTCGCTAAAATTATTCGTTTTTCTTGCTTTTTTCTTTCAAATCTTGATAAAATAAGGAAAATTAAGGGAAAAAAAGAGGAAAAAAATTGAAATTTCGCTAAAATTATTCGTTTTTCTTGCTTTTTTCGGTCAAATCTCGATAAAATAAGGAAAATTAAGGGAAAAAAAGAGGATAAAAATTGAAATTTCGCTAAAATTATTCGTTTTTCTTGCTTTTTCCGGTCAAATCTCGATAAACTAAGGAAAATTAAGGGAAAAAAAGAGGAAAAAAATTGAAATTTCGCTAAAATTATTCGTTTTTCTTGCTTTTTTCGGTCAAATCTCGATAAAGTAAGGAAAATTAAGGGAAAAAAAGAGGAAAAAATTGAAATTTCGCTAAAATTATTCGTTTTTCTTGCTTTTTTTGGTCAAATCTCGATAAAATAAGGAAAATTAAGGGAAAAAAAGAGGAAAAAAATTGAAATTTCGCTAAAATTATTCGTTTTTCTTGCTTTTTTCGGTCAAATCTCGATAAAATAAGGAAAATTAAGGGAAAAAAGAGGAAAAAAATTGAAATTTCGCTAAAATTATTCGTTTTTCTTGCTTTTTTCGGTGATATCTCGATAGAATAAGGAAAATTAAGGGAAAAAAGAGGATAAAAAAAATATTTCGCTAAAATCATTCGTTTTTCTTGCTTTTTTCGGTCAAATCTCGTTAAATGAGGAGAATGAAGGAAAAAAAGAGGAAAAAAATTGAAATTTCGCTAAAATTATTCGTTTTTCTTGCTTTTTGAGTTCAAATCTTGATAAAATAAGGAAAATTAAGGGAAAAAAAGATGAAAAAAATTGAAATTTCGCTAAAATTATTCGTTATTCTTGCTTTTTTCGGTCAAATCTCGATATAATAAGGAAAATTAAGGGAAAAAAAGAGGATAAAAATTGATATTTCGCTAAAATTATTCTTTTCTCTTGCTTTTTTCGGTCAAATCTCGATAAAATAAGGAAAATTAAGGGAAAAAAAGAGGAAAAAAATTGAAATTTCGCTAAAATTATTCGTTTTTCTTGCTTTTTTCGGTCAAATCTCGATAAAGTAAGGAAAATTAAGGGAAAAAAAGAGGAAAAAATTGAAATTTCGCTAAAATTATTCGTTTTTCTTGCTTTTTTTGGTCAAATCTCGATAAAAAAAGGAAAATTAAGGGAAAAAAAGAGGAAAAAAATTGAAATTTCGCTAAAATTATTCGTTTTTCTTGCTTTTTTCGGTCAAATCTCGATAAAATAAGGAAAATTAAGGGAAAAAAGAGGAAAAAAATTGAAATTTCGCTAAAATTATTCGTTTTTCTTGCTTTTTTCGGTGATATCTCGATAGAATAAGGAAAATTAAGGGAAAAAAGAGGATAAAAAAAATATTTCGCTAAAATCATTCGTTTTTCTTGCTTTTTTCGGTCAAATCTCGTTAAATGAGGAGAATGAAGGAAAAAAAGAGGAAAAAAATTGAAAATTTGCTAAAATTATTCGTTTTTCTTGCTTTTTTCGGTCAAATCTCGATAAAATAAGGAAAATTAAGGGAAAAAAGAGCATAAAAAGTTATATTTCGCTAAAATTATTCGTTTTTCTTGCTTTTTTTGGTCAAATCTCGATAAAATAAGGAAAATTAAGGGAAAAAAAGAGGAAAAAAATTGAAATTTCGCTAAAATTAATCGTTTTTCTTGCTTTTTTCGGTGATATCTCGATAGAATAAGGAAAATTAAGGGAAAAAAGAGGATAAAAAAAATATTTCGCTAAAATTATTCGTTTTTCTTGTTTTTTTTGGTCAAATCTCGTTAAATGAGGAGAATGAAGGAAAAAAAGATAAAAAAAATTGAAAATTTGCTAAAATTATTCGTTTTTCTTGCTTTTTTCGGTCAAATCTCGATAAAATAAGGAAAATTAAGGGAAAAAAAGAGGGAGAAAATTGAAATTTCGCTAAAATTATTCGTTTTTCTTGCTTTTTTTGGTCAAGTCTCGATAAACTAAGGAAAATTAGGGAAAAAAAAGAGGAAAAAATTTGAAATTTCGCTAAAATTATTCGTTTTTCTTGCTTTTTTCGGTCAAATCTCGATAAAATAAGGAAAATTAAGGGAAAAAAAGAGGATAAAAATTGATATTTCGCTAAAATTATTCTTTTTTCGGTCAAATCTCGATAAAATAAGGAAAATTAAGGGAAAAAAGAGGAAAAAAATTGAAATTTCGCTAAAATTATTCGTTTTTCTTGCTTTTTTTGGTCAAATCTCGATAAAATAAGGAAAATTAAGGGAAAAAAAGAGGAAAAAAATTGAAATTTCGCTAAAATTAATCGTTTTTCTTGCTTTTTTCGGTGATATCTCGATAGAATAAGGAAAATTAAGGGAAAAAAGAGGATAAAAAAAATATTTCGCTAAAATTATTCGTTTTTCTTGCTTTTTTCGGTCAAATCTCGTTAAATGAGGAGAATGAAGGAAAAAAAGAGGAAAAAAATTGAAAATTCGCTAAAATTATTCGTTTTTCTTGCTTTTTTCGGTCAAATCTCGAAAAAGTAAGGAAAATTAAGGGAGAAAAGAGGATAAAAATTGATATTTCGCAAAAATTATTCGTTTTTCTTGCTTTTTTCGGTCAATTCTCGATAAAATAAGGAAAATTAAGGGAAAAAAAGATGAAAAAAATTGAAATTTCGCAAAAATTATTCGTTTTTCTTGCTTTTTTCGGTCAAATCTCGATAAAATAAGGAAAATTAAGGTAAAAAAAAGAGGATAAAAATTGATATTTCGCTAAAATTATTCTTTTTTCTTGCTTTTTTCGGTCAAATCTCGATAAAATAAGGAAAATTAAGGGAAAAAAAGAGGAAAAAAATTGAAATTTCGCTAAAATTATTCGTTTTTCTTGCTTTTTTCGGTCAAATCTCGATAAAGTAAGGAAAATTAAGGGAAAAAAAGAGGAAAAAATTGAAATTTCGCTAAAATTATTCTTTTTTCTTGCTTTTTTTGGTCAAATCTCGATAAAATAAGGAAAATTAAGGGAAAAAAAGAGGAAAAAAATTGAAATTTCGCTAAAATTATTCGTTTTTCTTGCTTTTTTCGGTGATATCTCGATAGAATAAGGAAAATTAAGGGAAAAAAGAGGATAAAAAAAATATTCGCTAAAATTATTCGTTTTTCTTGCTTTTTTCGGTCAAATCTCGTTAAATGAGGAGAATGAAGGAAAAAAAGAGGAAAAAAATTGAAAATTTGCTAAAATTATTCGTTTTTCTTGCTTTTTTCGGTCAAATCTCGATAAAATAAGGAAAATTAAGGGAAAAAAAGAGGAAGAAAATTGAAATTTCGCTAAAATTATTCGTTTTTCTTGCTTTTTTCGGTCAAATCTCGATAAACTAAGGAAAATTAGGGAAAAAAAAGAGGAAAAAATTTGAAATTTCGCTAAAATTATTCGTTTTACTTGCTTTTTTCGGTCAAATCTCGATAAAATAAGGAAAATTAAGGGAAAAAAAGAGGATAAAAATTGATATTTCGCTAAAATTATTCTTTTTTCGGTCAAATCTCGATAAAATAAGGAAAATTAAGGGAAAAAAAGAGGAAAAAATTGAAATTTCGCTAAAATTATTCGTTTTTCTTGCTTTTTTCGGACAAATCTCGATAAAATAAGGAAAATTATGGGAAAAAAAGAGGATAAAAATTTTTAATTCGATAAAATTATTCGTTTTTCTTGCTTTTTTCGGTCAAATCTCGTTAAATGAGGAGAATGAAGGAAAAAAAGGTGGAAAAAATTTGAAATTTCGCTAAAATTATTCGTTTTTCTTGCTTTTTTTGGTCAAATCTCGATAAAATAAGGAAAATTAAGGGAAAAAAGAGGATAAAAATTGATATTTCGCAAAAATTATTCGTTTTTCTTGTTTTTTCGGTCAAATCTCGATAAAATAAGGAAAATTAAGGGAAAAAAAGATGAAAAAAATTGAAATTTCGCTAAAATTTTTCGTTTTTCTTGCTTTTTTCGGTCAAATCTGGATAAAATAAGGAAAATTAAGGGAAAAAAGAGCATACAAATTTATATTTCGCTAAAATTATTCGTTTTTCATGCTTTTTTCGGTCAAATCTCGATAAACTAAGGAAAATTAGGGAAAAAAAAGAGGAAAAAAATTGAAATTTCGCTAAAATTATTCGTTTTTCTTGCTTTTTTCGGTCAAATCTCGATAAAATAAGGAAAATTAAGGGAAAAAAAGAGGATAAAAATTAATATTTCGCTAAAATTATTCTTTTTTCGGTCAAATCTCGAAAAAGTAAGGAAAATTAAGGGAAAAAAAGAGGAAAAAATTGAAATTTCGCTAAAATTATTCGTTTTTCTTGCTTTTTTCGGACGAATCTCGATAAAATAAGGAAAATTATGGGAAAAAAAGAGGATAAAAATTTTTAATTCGATAAAATTATTCGTTTTTCTTGCTTTTTTCGGTCAAATCTCGTTAAATGAGGAGAATGAAGGAAAAAAAGCGGAAAAAATTTGAAATTTCGCTAAAATTATTCGTTTTTCTTGCTTTTTTTGGTCAAATCTCGATAAAATAAGGAAAATTAAGGGAAAAAAGAGGATAAAAATTGATATTTCGCAAAAATTATTCGTTTTTCTTGCTTTTTTCGGTCAATTCTCGATAAAATAAGGAAAATTAAGGGAAAAAAAGATGAAAAAAATTGAAATTCCGCTAAAATTATTCGTTTTTCTTGCTTTTTTCGGTCAAATCTCGATAAAATAAGGAAAATTAAGGGAAAAAAAAGAGGATAAAAATTGATATTTCGCTAAAATTATTCTTTTTTCTTCCTTTTTCGGTCAAATCTCGATAAAATAAGGAAAATTAAGGGAAAAAAAGAGGAAAAAAATTGAAATTTCGCAAAAATTATTCGTTTTTCTTGCTTTTTTCGGTCAAATCTCGATAAAGTAAGGAAAATTAAGGAAAAAAAAGAGGAAAAATTTGAAATTTCGCTAAAATTATTCGTTTTTCTTGCTTTTTTCGGACAAATCTCGATAAGATAAGGAAAATTATGGGAAAAAAAGAGGATAAAAATTTTTAATTCGATAAAATTATTCGTTTTTCTTGCTTTTTTCGGTCAAATCTCGTTAAATGAGGAGAATGAAGGAAAAAAAGAGGAAAAAATTTGAAATTTCGCTAAAATTATTCGTTTTTCTTGCTTTTTTTGGTCAAATCTCGATAAAATAAGGAAAATTAAGGGAAAAAAGAGGATAAAAATTGATATTTCGCAAAAATTATTCGTTTTTCTTGCTTTTTTTCGGTCAAATCTCGATAAAATAAGGAAAATTAAGGAAAAAAAAGGGAAAAAAATTGAAATTTCGCTAAAATTATTCGTTTTTCCTGCTTTTTTCGGTCAAATCTCGATAAAATAAGGAAAATTAAATGAAAAAAAGAGGAAAAAAATTGAAATTTCGCTAAAATTATTCGTTTTTCTTGCTTTTTTCGGTGAAATCTCGATAAAATAAGGAAAATTAAGGGAGTAAAGAGGATAAAAATTGAAATTTAGCTAAAATTATTCGTTTTTCTTGCTTTTTTCGGTCAAATCTCGTTAAATGAGTAGAATGAAGGAAAAAAAGAGGAAAAAAATTGAAAATTCGCTAATATTATTCGTTTCTCTTGCTTTTTTCGGTCAAATCTCGATAAAATAAGGAAAATTAAGGGAAAAGAAGAGGAAGAAAATTGAAATTTCGCTAAAATTATTCGTTTTTCTTGCTTCTTTCGGTCAAATCTCGATAAAATAAGGAAAATTAAGGGAAAAAAGAGCATAAAAATTGATATTTCGCTAAAATTATTCGTTTTTCTTGCTTTTTACGGTCAAATCTCGATAAAATAAGGAAAATTAAGGGAAAAAAAGAGGATAAAAATTGAAATTTCGCTAAAATTATTCGTTTTTCTTGCATTTTTCGGTCAAATTTTGATAAACTAAGGAAAATTAAGGGAAGAAAAGAGGAAAAAAATTGAAATTTCGCTAAAATTATTCGTTTTTCTTGCTGATTTCGGTCAAATCTTGATAAAATAAGGAAAATTAAGGGAAAAAAGATGAAAAAAATTGAATTTTCGCTAAAATTATTCGTTTTTCTTGCTGATTTCGGTCAAATCTTGATAAAATAAGGAAAATTAAGGGAAAAAAGATGAAAAAAATAGAAATTTAGCTAAAATTATTCGGTTTTCTTGCTTTTTTCGGTCAAATCTCGATAAAATAAGGATAATTAAGGGAAAAAAGAGGAAAAAAATTGAAATTTTGCTAAAATTATTCGTTTTTCTTGCTTTTTTCGGTCAAATCTCGATAAAATAAGGAAAATTAAGGGAAAAAAGAGGATAAAAATTGATATTTCGCTAAAATTATTCGTTTTTCTTGCTGTTTTCGGTCAAATCTGGATAAAATAAGGAAAATTAAAGGAAAAAAAGAAGAAAAAAATTGAAATTTCGCAAAAATTATTCGTTTTTCTTGCTTTTTTCGGTAAAATCTCGATAAAATAAGGAAAATTAAGGGAAAAAAGAGGAAAAAAATAGAAATTTCGCTAAAAGTATTCGTTTTTCTTGCTTTTTTTGGTCAAATCTCGATAAAATAAGGAAAATTAAGGGAAAAAAGAGGATAAAAATTGATACTTCGCTAAAATTATTCGTTTTTCTTGCTTTTTTTCAGTCAAATCACGATAAAATAAGGAAATTAAGGGAAAAAAAATGGAAAAAAATTGAAATTTCGCTAAAATTATTCGTTTTGCTTGCTCTTTTCGGTCAAATCTCGATAAAATAAGGAAAATTAAGGGAAAAGAAAGGAAAAAAATTGAAATTTCGCTAAAATTATTCGTTTTTCTTGCTTTTTTCGGTCAAATCTCGATAAAGTAAGGAAAATTAAGGGAAAAAAATAGGAAAAAAATTGAAATTTCGCTAAAATTATTCGTTTTTCTTGCTTTTTTCGGACAAATCTCGATAAAATAAGGAAAATTATGGGAAACAAAGAGGATAAAAATTGTTATTTCGATACAATTATTCGTTTTTCTTGCTTTTTTCGGTCAAATCTCGTTAAATGAGGAGAATGAAGGAAAAATAAGAGGAAAAAATTTGAAATTTCGCTAAAAGTATTCGTTTTTCTTGCTTTTTTTGGTCAAATCTCGATAAAATAAGGAAAATTAAGGGTAAAAAGAGGATAAAAATTGATACTTCGCTAAAATTATTCGTTTTTCTTGCTTTTTTTCGTTCAAATCACAATAAAATAAGGAAATTAAGGGAAAAAAATGGAAAAAAATTGAAATTTCGCTAAAATTATTCGTTTTTCTTGCTCTTTTCGGTCAAATCTCGATAAAATAAGGAAAATTAAGGGAAAAGAAAGGAAAAAAATTTAAATTTCGCTAAAATTATTCGTTTTTCTTGCTTTTTTCGGTGAAATCTCGATAAAATAAGGAAAATTAAATGAAAAAAAGAGGAAAAAAATTGAAATTTCGCTAAAATTATTCGTTTTTCTTGCTTTTTTCGGTGAAATCTCGATAAAATAAGGAAAATTAAGGGAGTAAAGAGGATAAAAATTGAAATTTAGCTAAAATTATTCGTTTTTCTTGCTTTTTTCGGTCAAATCTCGTTAAATGAGTAGAATGAAGGAAAAAAAGAGGAAAAAAATTGAAAATTCGCTAATATTATTCGTTTCTCTTGCTTTTTTCGGTCAAATCTCGATAAAATAAGGAAAATTAAGGGAAAAGAAGAGGAAGAAAATTGAAATTTCGCTAAAATTATTCGTTTTTCTTGCTTCTTTCGGTCAAATCTCGATAAAATAAGGAAAATTAAGGGAAAAAAGAGCATAAAAATTGATATTTCGCTAAAATTATTCGTTTTTCTTGCTTTTTACGGTCAAATCTCGATAAAATAAGGAAAATTAAGGGAAAAAAAGAGGATAAAAATTGAAATTTCGCTAAAATTATTCGTTTTTCTTGCATTTTTCGGTCAAATTTTGATAAACTAAGGAAAATTAAGGGAAGAAAAGAGGAAAAAAATTGAAATTTCGCTAAAATTATTCGTTTTTCTTGCTGATTTCGGTCAAATCTTGATAAAATAAGGAAAATTAAGGGAAAAAAGATGAAAAAAATTGAATTTTCGCTAAAATTATTCGTTTTTCTTGCTGATTTCGGTCAAATCTTGATAAAATAAGGAAAATTAAGGGAAAAAAGATGAAAAAAATAGAAATTTAGCTAAAATTATTCGGTTTTCTTGCTTTTTTCGGTCAAATCTCGATAAAATAAGGATAATTAAGGGAAAAAAGAGGAAAAAAATTGAAATTTTGCTAAAATTATTCGTTTTTCTTGCTTTTTTCGGTCAAATCTCGATAAAATAAGGAAAATTAAGGGAAAAAAGAGGATAAAAATTGATATTTCGCTAAAATTATTCGTTTTTCTTGCTGTTTTCGGTCAAATCTGGATAAAATAAGGAAAATTAACGGAAAAAAAGAAGAAAAAAATTGAAATTTCGCAAAAATTATTCGTTTTTCTTGCTTTTTTCGGTAAAATCTCGATAAAATAAGGAAAATTAAGGGAAAAAAAGAGGAAAAAAATAGAAATTTCGCTAAAAGTATTCGTTTTTCTTGCTTTTTTTGGTCAAATCTCGATAAAATAAGGAAAATTAAGGGAAAAAAGAGGATAAAAATTGATACTTCGCTAAAATTATTCGTTTTTCTTGCTTTTTTTCAGTCAAATCACGATAAAATAAGGAAATTAAGGGAAAAAAAATGGAAAAAAATTGAAATTTCGCTAAAATTATTCGTTTTTCTTGCTCTTTTCGGTCAAATCTCGATAAAATAAGGAAAATTAAGGGAAAAGAAAGGAAAAAAATTGAAATTTCGCTAAAATTATTCGTTTTTCTTGCTTTTTTCGGTCAAATCTCGATAAAGTAAGGAAAATTAAGGGAAAAAAATAGGAAAAAAATTGAAATTTCGCTAAAATTATTCGTTTTTCTTGCTTTTTTCGGACAAATCTCGATAAAATAAGGAAAATTATGGGAAACAAAGAGGATAAAAATTGTTATTTCGATACAATTATTCGTTTTTCTTGCTTTTTTCGGTCAAATCTCGTTAAATGAGGAGAATGAAGGAAAAAAAAGAGGAAAAAATTTGAAATTTCGCTAAAAGTATTCGTTTTTCTTGCTTTTTTTGGTCAAATCTCGATAAAATAAGGAAAATTAAGGGAAAAAAGAGGATAAAAATTGATACTTCGCTAAAATTATTCGTTTTTCTTGCTTTTTTTCGTTCAAATCACAATAAAATAAGGAAATTAAGGGAAAAAAAATGGAAAAAAATTGAAATTTCGCTAAAATTATTCGTTTTTCTTGCTCTTTTCGGTCAAATCTCGATAAAATAAGGAAAATTAAGGGAAAAGAAAGGAAAAAAATTTAAATTTCGCTAAAATTATTCGTTTTTCTTGCTTTTTTCGGTGAAATCTCGATAAAATAAGGAAAATTAAGGGAAAAAAAGAGGATAAAAATTGATATTTCGCTAAAATTATTCGTTTTTCTTGCTTTTTCCGGTCAAATCTCGATAAACTAAGGAAAATTAAGGGAAAAAAAGAGGAAAAAAATTGAAATTTCGCTAAAATTATTCGTTTTTCTTGCTTTTTTCGTTCAAATCTCGATAAAATAAGGAAAATTAAGGGAAAAAAAGAGGAAAAAAATTGAAATTTCGCTAAAATTATTCGTTTTTCTTGCTTTTTCCGGTCAAATCTCGATAAACTAAGGAAAATTAAGGGAAAAAAAGAGGAAAAAAATTGAAATTTCGCTAAAATTATTCGTTTTTCTTGCTTTTTTCGGTCAAATCTCGATACAATAAGGAAAATTAAGGGAAAAAAAGAGGATAAAAATTGATATTTCGCTAAAATTATTCGTTTTTCTTGCTTTTTTCGGTCAAATCTCGTTAAATGAGGAGAATGAAGGTAAAAATTTGAAATTTCGCTAAAAGTATTCGTTTTTCTTGCTTTTTTTGGTCAAATCTCGATAAAATAAGGAAAATTAAGGGAAAAAAGAGGATAAAAATTGATACTTCGCTAAAATTATTCGTTTTTCTTGCTTTTTTTCGTTCAAATCACAATAAAATAAGGAAATTAAGGGAAAAAAAATGGAAAAAAATTGAAATTTCGCTAAAATTATTCGTTTTTCTTGCTCTTTTCGGTCAAATCTCGATAAAATAAGGAAAATTAAGGGAAAAGAAAGGAAAAAAAATTAAATTTCGCTAAAATTATTCGTTTTTCTTGCTTTTTTCGGTGAAATCTCGATAAAATAAGGAAAATTAAGGGAGAAAAGAGGATAAAAATTGATATTTCGCTAAAATTATTCGTTTTTCTTGCTTTTTTCGGTCAAATCTCGTTAAATGAGGAGAATGAAGGAAAAAAAGGAAAAAAATTGAAAATTCGCAAAAATTATTCGTTTCTATTGCTTTTTTCGGTCAAATCTCGATAAAATAAGGAAAATTAAGGGAATAAAAGAGGAAGAAAATTGAAATATCACTAAAAATATTCGTTTTTCTTCCTTTTCTCGGTCAAATCTCGATAAAATAAGGAAAATTAAGGGAAAAAAGAGGACAAAAATTGATATTTCGCTAAAATTATTCGTTTTTCTTGCTTTTTTCGTTCAAATCTCGATAAAATAAGGAAAATTAAGGGAAAAAAAGAGGAAAAAAATTGAAATTTCGCTAAAATTATTCGTTTTTCTTGCTTTTTCCGGTCAAATCTCGATAAACTAAGGAAAATTAAGGGAAAAAAAGAGGAAAAAAATTGAAATTTCGCTAAAATTATTCGTTTTTCTTGCTTTTTTCGGTCAAATCTCGATACAATAAGGAAAATTAAGGGAAAAAAAGAGGATAAAAATTGATATTTCGCTAAAATTATTCGTTTTTCTTGCTTTTTTCGGTCAAATCTCGTTAAATGAGGAGAATGAAGGTAAAAATTTGAAATTTCGCTAAAAGTATTCGTTTTTCTTGCTTTTTTTGGTCAAATCTCGATAAAATAAGGAAAAGTTAAGGGAAAAAAGAGGATAAAAATTGATGCTTCGCTAAAATTATTCGTTTTTCTTGCTTTTTTTCGGTCAAATCACGATAAAATAAGGAAATTAAGGGAAAAAAAAATGGAAAAAAATTGAAATTTCGCTAAAATTATTCGTTTTTCTTGCTCTTTTCGGTCAAATCTCGATAAAATAAGGAAAATTAAGGGAAAAGAAAGGAAAAAAATTGAAATTTCGCTAAAATTATTCGGTTTTCTTGCTTTTTTCGGTGAAATCTCGATAAAATAAGGAAAATTAAGGGAAAAAAAGAGGATAAAAATTGATATTTCGCTAAAATTATCCTTTTTTCTTGCTTTTTTCGGTCAAATCTCGATAAAATAAGGAAAATTAAGGGAAAAAAAGGATAAAAATTGATATTTCGCTAAAATTATTCGTTTTTCTTGCTTTTTTCGGTCAAATCTCGATTAAATAAGGAAAATTAAGGGAGAAAAGAGGATAGAAATTGATATTTCGCTAAAAATATTCGTTTTTCTTGCTTTTTTCGGTCATATCTCGATAAAATAAGGGAAATTAAGGGAAAAAAGAGGAAAAAAATAGAAATTTCGCTAAAATGTTTCGTTTTTCTTGCTTTTTTCGGTTAAATCTCGATAAAATAAGGAAAATTAAGGGAAAAAAAGAGGATAAAAATTGATATTTCGCTAAAATTATTCGTTTTTCTTGCTTTTTTCGGTCAAATCTCGATTAAATAAGGAAAATTAAGGGAAAAAAAAGGATAGAAATTGATATTTCGCTAAAATTATTCGTTTTTCTTGCTAATTTCGGTCAAATCTCGATAAAATACGGGAAATTAAGGGAAAAAAAGAGGAAAAAAATTGAAATTTCGCTAAAATTATTAGTTTTTCTTGCTTTTTTCGGTCAAATCTCGATAAAATAAGGAAAATTAAGGGAAAAAATTATTCGTTTTTCTTGCTTTTTTCGGTCAAATCTCGACAAAGTAAGGAAAATTATGGGAAAAAAAGAGGATAAAAATTGTTAATTCGATAAAATTATTAATTTTTCTTGATTTTTTCGGTCAAATCTCGATAAAATAAGGAAAATTAAGGGAAAAAAAGAGGAAAAAAATTGAAATTTCGCTAAAATTATTCGTTTTTCTTGCTTTATTCGGTCAAATCTCGATTAAGTAAGGAAAATTAAGGGAAAAAAAGAGGAAAAAAATTGAAATTTCGCTAAAATTATTCGTTTTTCTTGCTTTTTTCGGTGATATCTCGATAGAATAAGGAAAATTTAGGGAAAAAAGAGGATAAAAAAAATATTTTGCTAAAATTATTCGTTTTTCTTGCTTTTTTCGGTCAAATCTCGTTAAATGAGGAGAATGAAGGAAAAAAAGAGGAAAAAAATTGAAAATTTGCTAAAATTATTCGTTTTTCTTGCTTTTTTCGGTCAAATCTCGATAAAATAAGGAAAATTAAGGGAAAAAAAGAGGAAGAAAATTGAAATTTTGCTAAAATTATTCGTTTTTCTTGCTTTTTTCGGTCAAATCTCGATAAAATAAGGAAAATTAAGGGAAAAAAGAGCATAAAAATTTATATTTCGCTAAAATTATTCGTTTTTCTTGCTTTTTTCGGTCGAATCTCGATAAACTAAGAAAAATTAGGGAAAAAAAAGAGGAAAAAAATTGAAATTTCGCTAAAATTATTCGTTTTTCTTGCTTTTTGCGGTCAAATCTCGATAAAATAAGGAAAATTAAGGGAAAAAAAGAGGATAAAAATTGATATTTCGCTAAAATTATTCTTTTTTCTTGCTTTTTTCGGTCAAATCTCGATAAAATAAGGAAAATTAAGGGAAAAAAAGATGAAAAAATTGAAATTTCGATAAAATTATTCGTTTTTCTTGCTTTTTTCGGTCAAATCTCGATAAAATAAGGAAAATTAAGGGAAAAAAAGAGGATAAAAATTGATATTTCGCTAAAATTATTCTTTTTTCTTGCTTTTTTCGGTCAAATCTCGATAAAATAAGGAAAATTAAGGGAAAAAAAGAGGAAAAAAATTGAAATTTCGCTAAAATTATTCGTTTTTCTTGCTTTTTTCGGTCAAATCTCGATAAAGTAAGGAAATTTAAGACAAAAAAAGAGGAAAAAATTGAAATTTCGCTAAAATTATTCGTTTTTCTTGCTTTTTTTGGTCAAATCTCGATAAAATAAGGAAAATTAAGGGAAAAAAAGAGGAAGAAAATTGAAAATTTGCTAAAATTATTCGTTTTTCTTGCTTTTTTCGGTCAAATCTCGATAAACTAAGGAAAATTAAGGAAAAAAAAGAGGAAAAAAATTGAAATTTCGCTAAAATTATTCGTTTTTCTTGCTTTTTGCGGTCAAATCTCGATAAAATAAGGAAAATTAAGGGAAAAAAAGAGGAAGAAAATTGAAATTTTGCTAAATTATTCGTTTTTCTTGCTTTTTTCGGTCAAATCTCGATAAAATAAGGAAAATTAAGGGAAAAAGAGCATAAAAATTTATATTTCGCTAAAATTATTCGTTTTTCTTGCTTTTTTCGGTCAAATCTCGATAAACTAAGGAAAATTAGGGAAAAAAAAGAGGAAAAAAAATTGAAATTTCGCTAAAATTATTCGTTTTTCTTGCTTTTTTCGGTGATATCTCGATAGAATAAGGAAATTAAGGGAAAAAAGAGGATAAAAAAATATTTCGCTAAAATTATTCGTTTTTCTTGCTTTTTTCGGTCAAATCTCGTTAAATGAGGAGAATGAAGGAAAAAAAGAGAAAAAAATTGAAAATTTGCTAAAATTATTCGTTTTTCTTGCTTTTTTCGGTCAAATCTCGATAAAATAAGGAAAATTAAGGGAAAAAAAGAGGCAGAAAATTGAAATTTTGCTAAAATTGTTCGTTTTTCTTGCTTTTTTTGGTCAAATCTCGATAAGATAAGGAAAATTAAGGAAAAAAGAGGAAAAAAATTGAAATTTCGCTAAAATTATTCGTTTTTCTTGCTTTTTTCGGTCAAATCTCGATTAAGTAAGGAAAATTAAGGGAAAAAAAGAGGAAAAAAATTGAAATTTCGCTAAAATTATTCGTTTTCTTGCTTTTTTCGGTGATATCTCGATAGAATAAGGAAAATTAAGGGAAAAAAGAGGATAAAAAAATATTTTGCTAAAATTATTCGTTTTTCTTGCTTTTTTCGGTCAAATCTCGTTAAATGAGGAGAATGAAGGAAAAAAAGAGGAAAAAATTGAAAATTTGCTAAAATTATTCGTTTTTCTTGCTTTTTTCGGTCAAATCTCGATAAAACAAGGAAAATTAAGGGAAAAAAGAGGAAGAAAATTGAAATTTTGCTAAAATTATTCGTTTTTCTTGCTTTTTTCGGTCAAATCTCGATAAAATAAGGAAAATTAAGGGAAAAAAAGAGCATAAAAATTTATATTTCGCTAAAATTATTCGTTTTTCTTGCTTTTTTCGGTCAAATCTCGATAAACTAAGGAAAATTAGGGAAAAAAAAGAGGAAAAAAATTGAAATTTTGCTAAAATTATTCGTTTTTTCTTGCTTTTTGCGGTCAAATCTCGATAAAATAAGGAAAATTAACGGAAAAAAAGATGAAAAAAATTGAAATTTCGCTAAAATTATTCGTTTTTCTTGCTTTTTTCGGTCAAATCTCGATAAAATAAGGAAAATTAAGGAAAAAAAAGAGGATAAAAATTGATATTTCGCTAAATTTATTCTTTTTTCTTGCTTTTTTCGGTGAAATCTCGATAAAATAAGGAAAATTAAGGGAAAAAAAGAGGATAAAAATTGATATTTCGCTAAAATTATTCTTTTTTCTTGCTTTTTTCGGTCAAATCTCGATAAAATAAGGAAAATTAAGGGAAAAAAAGATGAAAAAAATTGAAATTTCGATAAAATTATTCGTTTTTCTTGCTTTTTTCGGTCAAATCTCGATAAAATAAGGAAAATTAAGGGAAAAAAAGAGGATAAAAATTGATATTTCGCTAAAATTATTCTTTTTTCTTGCTTTTTTCGGTCAAATCTCGATAAAATAAGGAAAATTAAGGGAAAAAAAGAGGAAAAAAATTGAAATTTCGCTAAAATTATTCGTTTTTCTTGCTTTTTTCGGTCAAATCTCGATAAAGTAAGGAAATTTAAGACAAAAAAAGAGGAAAAAATTGAAATTTCGCTAAAATTATTCGTTTTTCTTGCTTTTTTTGGTCAAATCTCGATAAAATAAGGAAAATTAAGGGAAAAAAAGAGGAAGAAAATTGAAAATTTGCTAAAATTATTCGTTTTTCTTGCTTTTTTCGGTCAAATCTCGATAAACTAAGGAAAATTAGGGAAAAAAAAGAGGAAAAAAATTGAAATTTCGCTAAAATTATTCGTTTTTCTTGCTTTTTGCGGTCAAATCTCGATAAAATAAGGAAAATTAAGGGAAAAAAAGAGGAAGAAAATTGAAATTTTGCTAAAATTATTCGTTTTTCTTGCTTTTTTCGGTCAAATCTCGATAAAATAAGGAAAATTAAGGGAAAAAAGAGCATAAAAATTTATATTTCGCTAAAATTATTCGTTTTTCTTGCTTTTTTCGGTCAAATCTCGATAAACTAAGGAAAATTAGGGAAAAAAAAGAGGAAAAAAATTGAAATTTCGCTAAAATTATTCGTTTTTCTTGCTTTTTTCGGTGATATCTCGATAGAATAAGGAAAATTAAGGGAAAAAAGAGGATAAAAAAAATATTTCGCTAAAATTATTCGTTTTTCTTGCTTTTTTCGGTCAAATCTCGTTAAATGAGGAGAATGAAGGAAAAAAAGAGGAAAAAAATTGAAAATTTGCTAAAATTATTCGTTTTTCTTGCTTTTTTCGGTCAAATCTCGATAAAATAAGGAAAATTAAGGGAAAAAAAGAGGCAGAAAATTGAAATTTTGCTAAAATTGTTCGTTTTTCTTGCTTTTTTTGGTCAAATCTCGATAAGATAAGGAAAATTAAGGGAAAAAAAGAGGAAAAAAATTGAAATTTCGCTAAAATTATTCGTTTTTCTTGCTTTTTTCGGTCAAATCTCGATTAAGTAAGGAAAATTAAGGGAAAAAAAGAGGAAAAAAATTGAAATTTCGCTAAAATTATTCGTTTTCTTGCTTTTTTCGGTGATATCTCGATAGAATAAGGAAAATTAAGGGAAAAAAGAGGATAAAAAAATATTTTGCTAAAATTATTCGTTTTTCTTGCTTTTTTCGGTCAAATCTCGTTAAATGAGGAGAATGAAGGAAAAAAAGAGGAAAAAATTGAAAATTTGCTAAAATTATTCGTTTTTCTTGCTTTTTTCGGTCAAATCTCGATAAAACAAGGAAAATTAAGGGAAAAAAGAGGAAGAAAATTGAAATTTTGCTAAAATTATTCGTTTTTCTTGCTTTTTTCGGTCAAATCTCGATAAAATAAGGAAAATTAAGGGAAAAAAGAGCATAAAAATTTATATTTCGCTAAAATTATTCGTTTTTCTTGCTTTTTTCGGTCAAATCTCGATAAACTAAGGAAAATTAGGGAAAAAAAGAGGAAAAAAATTGAAATTTTGCTAAAATTATTCGTTTTTCTTGCTTTTTGCGGTCAAATCTCGATAAAATAAGGAAAATTAACGGAAAAAAAGATGAAAAAAATTGAAATTTCGCTAAAATTATTCGTTTTTCTTGCTTTTTTCGGTCAAATCTCGATAAAATAAGGAAAATTAAGGAAAAAAAAGAGGATAAAAATTGATATTTCGCTAAATTTATTCTTTTTTCTTGCTTTTTTCGGTGAAATCTCGATAAAATAAGGAAAATTAAGGGAAAAAAAGAGGAAAAAAATTGAAATTTCGCTAAAATTATTCGTTTTTCTTGCTTTTTTCGGTCAAATCTCGATAAAGTAAGGAAAATTAAGGGAAAAAAAGAGGAAAAAATTGAAATTTCGCTAAAATTATTCGTTTTTCTTGCTTTTTTTGGTCAAATCTCGATAAAATAAGGAAAATTAAGGGAAAAAAAGAGGAAAAAAATTGAAATTTCGCTAAAATTATTCGTTTTTCTTGCTTTGTTCGGTCAAATCTCGATAAAATAAGGAAAATTAAGGGAAAAAAAGAGAAAAAAAATTGAAATTTCGCTAAAATTATTCGTTTTTCTTGCTTTTTTGGTGATATCTCGATAGAATAAGGAAAATTAAGGGAAAAAAGAGGATAAAAAAAATATTTCGCTAAAATTATTCGTTTTTCTTGCTTTTTTTCGGTCAAATCTCGTTAAATGAGGAGAATGAAGGAAAAAAAGAGGAAAAAAAATTGAAAATTTGCTAAAATTATTCGTTTTTCTTGCTTTTTTCGGTCAAATCTCGATAAAATAAAGAAAATTAAGGGAAAAAAAGAGGCAGAAAATTGAAATTTCGCTAAAATTATTCGTTTTTCTTGCTTTTTTCGGTTAAATCTCGATAAAATAAGGAAAATTAAGGGAAAAAAGAGCATAAAAATTTAAATTTCGCTAAAATTATTCGTTTTTCTTGCTTTTTTTGGTCAAATCTCGATAATGTAAGGAAAATTAAGGGAAAAAAAGAGGAAAAAATTGAAATTTCGCTAAAATTATTCGTTTTTCTTGCTTTTTTTTGGTCAAATCTCGATAAAATAAGATAAATTAAGGGCAAAAAAGAGGAAAAAAATTGAAATTTCGCTAAAATTATCCGTTTTTCTTGCTTTTTTCGGTCAAATCTCGATTAAGTAAGGAAAATTAAGGGAAAAAAAGAGGAAAAAAATTGAAATTTCGCTAAAATTATTCGTTTTTCTTGCTTTTTTCGGTGATATCTCGAAAGAATAAGGAAAATTAAGGGAAAAAAGAGTATAAAAAAAATATTTCGCTAAAATTATTCGTTTTTCTTGCTTTTTTCGGTGAAATCTCGTTAAATGAGGAGAATGAAGGAAAAAAAGAGGAAAAAAATTGAAAATTTGCTAAAATTATTCGTTTTTCTTGCTTTTTTCGGTCAAATCTCGATAAAATAAGGAAAATTAAGGGAAAAAAAGAGGAAGAAAATTGAAATTTCGCTAAAATTATTCGTTTTTCTTGCATTTTTCGGTCAAATCTCGATAAAATAAGGAAAATTAAGGGAAAAAAGAGCATAAAAATTTATATTTCGCTAAAATTATTCGTTTTTCTTGCTTTTTTCGGTGATATCTCGATAGAATAAGGAAAATTAAGGGAAAAAAGAGGATTAAAAAAATATTTTGCTAAAATTATTCGTTTTTCTTGCTTTTTTCGGTCAAATCTCGTTAAATGAGGAGAATGAAGGAAAAAAAGAGGAAAAGAATTGAAAATTTGCTAAAATTATTCGTTTTTCTTGCTTTTTTTCGGTCAAATCTCGATAAAATAAGGAAAATTAAGGGAAAAAAAGAGGAAAAAAATTGATATTTCGCTAAAATTATTCTTTTTTCTTGCTTTTTTCGGTCAAATCTCGATAAAATAAGGAAAATTAAGGGAAAAAAAGAGGAAAAAAATTGAAATTTCGCTAAAATTATTCGTTTTTCTTGCTTTTTTCGGTCAAATCTCGATAAAATAAGGAAAATTAAGGGAAAAAAAGAGGAAAAAATTGAAATTTCGCTAAAATTATTCGTTTTTCTTGCTTTTTTTGGTCAAATCTCGATAAAATAAGGAAAATTAAGGGAAAAAAAGAGGAAAAAAATTGAAATTTCGCTAAAATTATTCGTTTTTCTTGCTTTGTTCGGTCAAATCTCGATAAAATAAGGAAAATTAAGGGAAAAAAAGAGGAAAAAAATTGAAATTTCGCTAAAATTATTCGTTTTTTCTTGCTTTTTTCGGTGACATCTCGATAGAATAAGGAAAATTAAGGGAAAAAAGAGGATAAAAAAAATATTTCGCTAAAATTATTCGTTTTTCTTGCTTTTTTCGGTCAAATCTCGTTAAATGAGGAGAATGAAGGAAAAAAAGAGGAAAAAAAATTGAAAATTTGCTAAAATTATTCGTTTTTCTTGCTTTTTTCGGTCAAATCTCGATAAAATAAGGAAAATTAAGGGAAAAAAAGAGGCAGAAAATTGAAATTTCGCTAAAATTATTCGTTTTTCTTGCTTTTTTCGGTCAAATCTCGATAAAATAAGGAAAATTAAGGGAAAAAAAGAGGCAGAAAATTGAAATTTCGCTAAAATTATTCGTTTTTCTTGCTTTTTTCGGTCAAATCTCGATAAAATAAGGAAAATTAAGGGTAAAAAGAGCATAAAAATTTATATTTCGCTAAAATTATTCTTTTTTCTTGCTTTTTTCGGTCAAATCTCGATAAAATAAGGAAAATTAAGGAAAAAAAAGAGGAAAAAAATTGAAATTTCGCTAAAATTATTCGTTTTTCTTGCTTTGTTCGGTCAAATCTCGATAAAATAAGGAAAATTAAGGGAAAAAAAGAGAAAAAAAATTGAAATTTCGCTAAAATTATTCGTTTATCTTTCTTTTTTGGTGATATCTCGATAGAATAAGGAAAATTAAGGGAAAAAAGAGGATAAAAAAAATATTTCGCTAAAATTATTCGTTTTTCTTGCTTTTTTCGGTCAAATCTCGTTAAATGAGGAGAATGAAGGAAAAAAAGAGGAAAAAAATTGAAAATTTGCTAAAATTATTCGTTTTTCTTGCTTTTTTTCGGTCAAATCTCGATAAAATAAAGAAAATTAAGGGAAAAAAAGAGGCAGAAAATTGAAATTTCGCTAAAATTATTCGTTTTTCTTGCTTTTTTCGGTTAAATCTCGATAAAATAAGGAAAATTAAGGGAAAAAAGAGCATAAAAATTTATATTTCGCTAAAATTATTCGTTTTTCTTGCTTTTTTTGGTCAAATCTCGATAAAGTAAGGAAAATTAAGGGAAAAAAAGAGGAAAAAATTGAAATTTCGCTAAAATTATTCGTTTTTCTTGCTTTTTTTGGTCAAATCTCGATATAATAAGGAAAATTAAGGGAAAAAAAGAGGAAAAAAATTGAAATTTCGCTAAAATTATCCGTTTTTCTTGCTTTTTTCGGTCAAATCTCGATTAAGTAAGGAAAATTAAGGGAAAAAAAGAGGAAAAAATTGAAATTTCGCTAAAATTATTCGTTTTTCTTGCTTTTTTCGGTGATATCTCGATAGAATAAGGAAAATTCAGGGAAAAAAGAGTATAAAAAAAATATTTCGCTAAAATTATTCGTTTTTCTTGCTTTTTTCGGTGAAATCTCGTTAAATGAGGAGAATGAAGGAAAAAAAGAGGAAAAAAATTGAAAATTTGCTAAAATTATTCGTTTTTCTTGCTTTTTTCGGTCAAATCTCGATAAAATAAGGAAAATTAAGGGAAAAAAAGAGGAAGAAAATTGAAATTTCGCTAAAATTATTCGTTTTTCTTGCTTTTTTTCGGTCAAATCTCGATAAAATAAGGAAAATTAAGGGAAAAAAGAGCATAAAAATTTATATTTCGCTAAAATTATTCGTTTTTCTTGCTTTTTTCGGTGATATCTCGATAGAATAAGGAAAATTAAGGGAAAAAAGAGGATAAAAAAAATATTTTGCTAAAATTATTCGTTTTTCTTGCTTTTTTCGGTCAAATCTCGTTAAATGAGGAGAATGAAGGAAAAAAAGAGGAAAAGAATTGAAAATTTGCTAAAATTATTCGTTTTTCTTGCTTTTTTCGGTCAAATCTCGTTAAAATAAGGAAAATTAAGGGAAAAAAGAGCATAAAAATTTATATTTCGCTAAAATTATTCGTTTTTCTTACTTTTTTCGGTCAAATCTCGATAAACTAAGGAAAATTAGGGAAAAAAAAGAGGAAAAAAATTGAAATTTCGCTAAAATTATTCGTTTTTCTTGCTTTTTTTCGGTCAAATCTCGATAAAATAAGGAAAATTAAGGGAAAAAAAGAGGATAAAAATTGATATTTCGCTAAAATTATTCTTTTTTCTTGCTTTTTTCGGTCAAATCTCGATAAAATAAGGAAAATTAAGGGAAAAAAGAGCATAAAAATTTATATTTCGCTAAAATTATTCGTTTTTTCTTGCTTTTTTCGGTCAAATCTCGATAAACTAAGGAAAATTAGGGAAAAAAAAGAGGAAAAAAATTGAAATTTCGCTAAAATTATTCGTTTTTCTTGCTTTTTTCGGTCAAATCTCGATAAAATAAGGAAAATTAAGGGAAAAAAAGAGGATAAAAATTGATATTTCGCTAAAATTATTCTTTTTTCTTGCTTTTTACGGTCAAATCTCGATAAAATAAGGAAAATTAAGGGAAAAAAGAGGAAAAAATTGAAATTTCGCTTAAATTATTCGTTTTTCTTGCTTTTTTCGGTCAAATCTCGATAAAGTAAGGAAAATTAAGGGAAAAAAAGAGGAAAAAATCGAAATTTCGCTAAAATTATTCGTTTTTCTTGCTTTTTTTGGTCAAATCTCGATAAAATAAGGAAAATTAAGGGAAAAAAAGAGGAAAAAAATTGAAATTTCGCTAAAATTATTCGTTTTTCTTGCTTTGTTCGGTCAAATCTCGATAAAATAAGGAAAATTAAGGGAAAAAAAGAGGAAAAAAATTGAAATTTCGCTAAAATTATTCGTTTTTCTTGCTTTGTTCGGTCAAATCTCGATAAAATAAGGAAAATTAAGGGAAAAAAAGAGGAAAAAAATTGAAATTTCGCTAAAATTATTCGTTTTTCTTGCTTTTTTCGGTGATATCTCGATAGAATAAGGAAAATTAAGGGAAAAAAGAGGATAAAAAAAATATTTCGCTAAAATTATTCGTTTTTCTTGCTTTTTTCGGTCAAATCTCGTTAAATGAGGAGAATGAAGGAAAAAAAGAGGAAAAAAATTGAAAATTTGCTAAAATTATTCGTTTTTCTTGCTTTTTTCGGTCAAATCTCGATAAAATAAGGAAAATTAAGGGAAAAAAAGAGGCAGAAAATTGAAATTTCGCTAAAATTATTCGTTTTTCTTGCTTTTTTCGGTCAAATCTCGATAAAATAAGGAAAATTAAGGGAAAAAAAGAGGCAGAAAATTGAAATTTCGCTAAAATTATTCGTTTTTCTTGCTTTTTTCGGTCAAATCTCGATAAAATAAGGAAAATTAAGGGTAAAAAGAGCATAAAAATTTATATTTCGCTAAAATTATTCTTTTTTCTTGCTTTTTTCGGTCAAATCTCGATAAAATAAGGAAAATTAAGGGAAAAAAAAGAGGAAAAAAAATTGAAATTTCGCTAAAATTATTCGTTTTTCTTGCTTTGTTCGGTCAAATCTCGATAAAATAAGGAAAATTAAGGGAAAAAAAGAGAAAAAAAATGAAATTTCGCTAAAATTATTCGTTTATCTTTCTTTTTTGGTGATATCTCGATAGAATAAGGAAAATTAAGGGAAAAAAGAGGATAAAAAAAATATTTCGCTAAAATTATTCGTTTTTCTTGCTTTTTTCGGTCAAATCTCGTTAAATGAGGAGAATGAAGGAAAAAAAGAGGAAAAAAATTGAAAATTTGCTAAAATTATTCGTTTTTCTTGCTTTTTTTCGGTCAAATCTCGATAAAATAAAGAAAATTAAGGGAAAAAAAGAGGCAGAAAATTGAAATTTCGCTAAAATTATTCGTTTTTCTTGCTTTTTTTCGGTTAAATCTCGATAAAATAAGGAAAATTAAGGGAAAAAAGAGCATAAAAATTTATATTTCGCTAAAATTATTCGTTTTTTCTTGCTTTTTTTGGTCAAATCTCGATAAAGTAAGGAAAATTAAGGGAAAAAAAGAGGAAAAAATTGAAATTTCGCTAAAATTATTCGTTTTTTCTTGCTTTTTTTTGGTCAAATCTCGATATAATAAGGAAAATTAAGGGAAAAAAAAGAGGAAAAAAAATTGAAATTTCGCTAAAATTATCCGTTTTTCTTGCTTTTTTCGGTCAAATCTCGATTAAGTAAGGAAAATTAAGGGAAAAAAAGAGGAAAAAAATTGAAATTTCGCTAAAATTATTCGTTTTTCTTGCTTTTTTCGGTGATATCTCGATAGAATAAGGAAAATTCAGGGAAAAAAGAGTATAAAAAAAATATTTCGCTAAAATTATTCGTTTTTCTTGCTTTTTTCGGTGAAATCTCGTTAAATGAGGAGAATGAAGGAAAAAAGAAAAAAATTGAAAATTTGCTAAAATTATTCGTTTTTCTTGCTTTTTTCGGTCAAATCTCGATAAAATAAGGAAAATTAAGGGAAAAAAAAGAGGAAGAAAATTGAAATTTCGCTAAAATTATTCGTTTTTTCTTGCTTTTTTCGGTCAAATCTCGATAAAATAAGGAAAATTAAGGGAAAAAAGAGCATAAAAATTTATATTTCGCTAAAATTATTCGTTTTTCTTGCTTTTTTCGGTGATATCTCGATAGAATAAGGAAAATTAAGGGAAAAAAGAGGATAAAAAAAATATTTTGCTAAAATTATTCGTTTTTCTTGCTTTTTTCGGTCAAATCTCGTTAAATGAGGAGAATGAAGGAAAAAAAGAGGAAAAGAATTGAAAATTTGCTAAAATTATTCGTTTTTCTTGCTTTTTTTCGGTCAAATCTCGTTAAAATAAGGAAAATTAAGGGAAAAAAAGAGCATAAAAATTTATATTTCGCTAAAATTATTCGTTTTTTCTTACTTTTTTCGGTCAAATCTCGATAAACTAAGGAAAATTAGGGAAAAAAAAGAGGAAAAAAATTGAAATTTCGCTAAAATTATTCGTTTTTCTTGCTTTTTTCGGTCAAATCTCGATAAAATAAGGAAAATAAAGGAAAAAAGAGGATAAAAATTGATATTTCGCTAAAATTATTCTTTTTTCTTGCTTTTTTCGGTCAAATCTCGATAAAATAAGGAAAATTAAGGGAAAAAAGAGCATAAAAATTTATATTTCGCTAAAATTATTCGTTTTTCTTGCTTTTTTCGGTCAAATCTCGATAAACTAAGGAAAATTAGGGAAAAAAAAGAGGAAAAAAATTGAAATTTCGCTAAAATTATTCGTTTTTCTTGCTTTTTTCGGTCAAATCTCGATAAAATAAGGAAAATTAAGGGAAAAAAAGAGGATAAAAATTGATATTTCGCTAAAATTATTCTTTTTTCTTGCTTTTTACGGTCAAATCTCGATAAAATAAGGAAAATTAAGGGAAAAAAAGAGGAAAAAAATTGAAATTTCGCTTAAATTATTCGTTTTTTCTTGCTTTTTTCGGTCAAAATCTCGATAAAGTAAGGAAAATTAAGGGAAAAAAAGAGGAAAAAAATCGAAATTTCGCTAAAATTATTCGTTTTTCTTGCTTTTTTTGGTCAAATCTCGATAAAATAAGGAAAATTAAGGGAAAAAAAGAGGAAAAAAATTGAAATTTCGCTAAAATTATTCGTTTTTCTTGCTTTGTTCGGTCAAATCTCGATAAAATAAGGAACATTAAGGGAAAAAAAGAGGAAAAAAAATTGAAATTTCGCTAAAATTATTCGTTTTTCTTGATTTGTTCGGTCAAATCTCGATAAAATAAGGAAAATTAAGGGAAAAAAAGAGGAAAAAAATTGAAATTTCGCTAAAATTATTCGTTTTTCCTTGCTTTTTTTCGGTGATATCTCGATAGAATAAGGAAAATTAAGGGAAAAAAGAGGATAAAAAAAATATTTCGCTAAAATTATTCGTTTTTCTTGCTTTTTTCGGTCAAATCTCGTTAAATGAGGAGAATGAAGGAAAAAAAGAGGAAAAAAATTGAAAATTTGCTAAAATTATTCGTTTTTCTTGCTTTTTTCGGTCAAATCTCGATAAAATAAGGAAAATTAAGGGAAAAAAAGAGGCAGAAAATTGAAATTTCGCTAAAATTATTCGTTTTTCTTGCTTTTTTCGGTCAAATCTCGATAAAATAAGGAAAATTAAGGGAAAAAAAGAGCAGAAAATTGAAATTTCGCTAAAATTATTCGTTTTTCTTGCTTTTTTCGGTCAAATATCGATAAAATAAGGAAAATTAAGGGTAAAAAGAGCATAAAAATTTATATTTCGCTAAAATTATTCTTTTTTCTTGCTTTTTTCGGTCAAATCTCGATAAAATAAGGAAAATTAAGGGAAAAAAAGAGGAAAAAAATTGAAATTTCGCTAAAATTATTCGTTTTTCTTGCTTTGTTCGGTCAAATCTCGATAAAATAAGGAAAATTAAGGGAAAAAAAAGAGGAAAAAAATTGAAATTTCGCTAAAATTATTCGTTTTTCTTGCTTTGTTCGGTCAAATCTCGATAAAATAAGGAAAATTAAGGGAAAAAAGAGGAAAAAAATTGAAATTTCGCTAAAATTATTCGTTTTTCTTGCTTTTTTCGGTGATATCTCGATAGAATAAGGAAAATTAAGGGAAAAAAGAGGATAAAAAAAATATTTCGCTAAAATTATTCGTTTTTCTTGCTTTTTTCGGTCAAATCTCGTTAAATGAGGAGAATGAAGGAAAAAAAGAGGAAAAAAATTGAAAATTTGCTAAAATTATTCGTTTTTCTTGCTTTTTTTCGGTCAAATCTCGATAAAATAAGGAAAATTAAGGGAAAAAAAGAGGCAGAAAATTGAAATTTCGCTAAAATTATTCGTTTTTCTTGCTTTTTTCGGTCAAATCTCGATAAAATAAGGAAAATTAAGGGGAAAAAAGAGGCAGAAAATTGAAATTTCGATAAAATTATTCGTTTTTCTTGCTTTTTTCGGTCAAATCTCGATAAAATAAGGAAAATTAAGGGTAAAAAGAGCATAAAAATTTATATTTCGCAAAAATTATTCTTTTTTCTTGCTTTTTTCGGTCAAATCTCGTTAAATGAGGAGAATGAAGGAAAAAAAAGAGGAAAAAAATTGAAATTTCGCTAAAGTTACTCGTTTTTCTTGCTTTTTTCGGTCAAATCTCGATAAAATAAGGAAAATTAAGGGTAAAAAAGAGGAAAAAAATTGAAATTTCGATCAAATTATTCGTTTTTCTTGCTTTTTCCGGTCAAATCTCGAAAAAATAAGGAAAATTTAGGGGAAAAAGAGGAAAAAAATTGAAATTTCTCTAAAGTTACTTGTTTTTCTTGCTTTTTCCGGTCAAATCTCGAAAAAATAAGGAAAATTAATGAAAAAAAGAGGAAAAAAAATTGCAATTTCGCTAAAATTATTCGTTTTTCTTGCTTTTTTCGGAAAAATCTCGATAAAATAAGGAAAATTAAGGGAAAAAAAGAGGAAAAAAATTGAAATTTCGCTAAAATTATTCGTTTTTCTTGCTTTTTTTGGTCAAATCTCAAAAAAAAAAAGGAAAATTAAGGGAAAAAAAGAGGAAAAAAATTGAAATTTCGCTAAAATTATCCGTTTTTCTTGCTTTTTTCGGTCAAATCTCGATTAAGTAAGGAAAATTAAGGGAAAAAAAGAGGAAAAAAATTGAAATTTCGCTAAAATTATTCGTTTTTCTTGCTTTTTTCGGTGATATCTCGATAGAATAAGGAAAATTAAGGGAAAAAAGAGTATAAAAATAATATTTCGCTAAAATTATTCGTTTTTCTTGCTTTTTTCGGTGAAATCTCGTTAAATGAGGAGAATGAAGGAAAAAAAGAGGAAAAAAATTGAAAATTTGCTAAAATTATTCGTTTTTCTTGCTTTTTTCGGTCAAATCTCGATAAAATAAGGAAAATTAAGGGAAAAAAAGAGGAAGAAAATTGAAATTTCGCTAAAATTATTCGTTTTTCTTGCTTTTTTCGGTCAAATCTCGATAAAATAAGGAAAATTAAGGGAAAAAAGAGCATAAAAATTTATATTTCGCTAAAATTATTCGTTTTTCATGCTTTTTTCGGTCAAATCTCGATAAAATAAGGAAAATTAAGGGAAAAAAGAGCATAAAAATTTATATTTCGCTAAAATTATTCGTTTTTCTTGCTTTTTTCGGTCAAATCTCGATAAACTAAGGAAAATTAGGGAAAAAAAAGAGGAAAAAAATTGAAATTTCGCTAAAATTATTCGTTTTTCTTGCTTTTTTCGGTCAAATCTCGATAAAATAAGGAAAATTAATGAAAAAAAGAGGAAAAAAATTGAAATTTCGCTAAAATTATTAGGTTTTCTTGGATTTTTCGGTGAAATCTCGATAAAATAAGGAAAATTAAGGGAAAAAAGAGGATAAAAATTGATATTTCGCTAAAATTATTCGTTTTTCTTGCTTTTTTCGGTCAAATCTCATTAAATGAGGAGAACGAAGGAAAAAAAGAGGAAAAAAAATTGCAATTTCGCTAAAATTATTCGTTTTTCTTGCTTTTTTCGGAAAAATCTCGATAAAATAAGGAAAATTAAGGGAAAAAAAGAGGAAAAAAATTGAAATTTCGCTAAAATTATTCGTTTTTCTTGCTTTTTTCGGTCAAATCTCGTTAAATGAGGAGAATGAAGGAAAAAAAGAGGAAAAAAATTGAAATTTCGCTAAAATTATTCGTTTTTCTTGCTTTTTTCGGTCAAATCTCGAAAAAATAAGGAAAACTAAGGGAAAAAAAGAGGAAAAAAATTAAAATTTCGCTAAAGTAACTCGTTTTTCTTGCTTTTTTCGGTCAAATCTTGATAAAATAAGGAAAATTAAGGGAAAAAAAGAGGAAAAAAATTGAAATTTCGCTAAAATTATTCGTTTTTCTTGCTTTTTTCGGTCAAATCTCGATAAAATAAGGAAAATTAAGGGTAAAAAAGAGGAAAAAAAAATGAAATTCGATCAAATTATTCGTTTTTCTTGCTTTTTTCGGTCAAATCTCGATAAAATAAGGAAAATTAAGGGTAAAAAAGAGGAAAAAAATTGAAATTTCGATCAAATTATTCATTTTTCTTCCTTTTTTCGGTCAAATCTCGATAAAATAAGGAAAATTAAGGTAAAAAAAGGGGAAAAAAATTGAAATTTTGCTAAAATTATTCGTTTTTCTTGCTTTTTTCGGTCAAATCTCGTTAAATGAGGAGAATGAAGGAAAAAAAAGAGGAAAAAAATTGAAATTTCGCTAAAGTTACTCGTTTTTCTTGCTTTTTTCGGTCAAATCTCGATAAAATAAGGAAAATTAAGGGTAAAAAAGAGGAAAAAAATTGAAATTTCGATCAAATTATTCGTTTTTCTTGCTTTTTCCGGTCAAATCTCGAAAAAATAAGGAAAATTTAGGGGAAAAAGAGGAAAAAAATTGAAATTTCTCTAAAGTTACTTGTTTTTCTTGCTTTTTCCGGTCAAATCTCGAAAAAATAAGGAAAATTAATGAAAAAAAGAGGAAAAAAAATTGCAATTTCGCTAAAATTATTCGTTTTTCTTGCTTTTTTCGGAAAAATCTCGATAAAATAAGGAAAATTAAGGGAAAAAAAGAGGAAAAAAATTGAAATTTCGCTAAAATTATTCGTTTTTCTTGCTTTTTTCGGTCAAATCTCGTTAAATGAGGAGAATGAAGGAAAAAAAGAGGAAAAAAATTGAAATTTCGCTAAAATTATTCGTTTTTCTTGCTTTTTTCGGTCAAATCTCGAAAAAATAAGGAAAACTAAGGGAAAAAAAGAGGAAAAAAATTAAAATTTCGCTAAAGTAACTCGTTTTTCTTGCTTTTTTCGGTCAAATCTTGATAAAATAAGGAAAATTAAGGGAAAAAAAGAGGAAAAAAATTGAAATTTCGCTAAAATTATTCGTTTTTCTTGCTTTTTTCGGTCAAATCTCGATAAAATAAGGAAAATTAAGGGTAAAAAAGAGGAAAAAAAAATGAAATTCGATCAAATTATTCGTTTTTCTTGCTTTTTTCGGTCAAATCTCGATAAAATAAGGAAAATTAAGGGTAAAAAAGAGGAAAAAAATTGAAATTTCGATCAAATTATTCATTTTTCTTCCTTTTTTCGGTCAAATCTCGATAAAATAAGGAAAATTAAGGTAAAAAAAGGGGAAAAAAATTGAAATTTTGCTAAAATTATTCGTTTTTCTTGCTTTTTTCGGTCAAATCTCGTTAAATGAGGAGAATGAAGGAAAAAAAAGAGGAAAAAAATTGAAATTTCGCTAAAGTTACTCGTTTTTCTTGCTTTTTTCGGTCAAATCTCGATAAAATAAGGAAAATTAAGGGTAAAAAAGAGGAAAAAAATTGAAATTTCGATCAAATTATTCGTTTTTCTTCCTTTTTTCGGTCAAATCTCGATAAAATAAGGAAAATTAAGGGAAAAAAAGAGGAAAAAAATTGAAATTTCGCTAAAGTTACTCGTTTTTCTTGCTTTTTTCGGTCAAATCTCGATAAAATAAGGAAAATTAAGGGTAAAAAAGGGGAAAAAAATTGAAATTTCGATCAAATTATTCGTTTTTCTTGCTTTTTCCGGTCAAATCTCGAAAAAATAAGGAAAATTAAGGGGAAAAAGAGGAAAAAAATTGAAATTTCTCTAAAGTTACTTGTTTTTCTTGCTTTTTTCGGTCAAATCTTGATAAAATAAGGGAAAAAAAGAGGAAAAAAATTGAAATTTCGCTAAAATTATTCGTTTTTCTTGCTTTTTCCGGTCAAATCTCGAAAAAATAAGGAAAATTAAGGGGAAAAAGATAAAAAAAATTGAAATTTCGCTAAAGTTACTCGTTTTTCTTGCTTTTTTCGGTCAAATCTTGATAAAATAAGGAAAATTAAGGTAAAAAAAGAGGAAAAAAATTGAAATTTCGCTAAAATTATTCGTTTTTCTTGCTTTTTTCGGTCAAATCTCGTTAAATGAGGAGAATGAAGGAAAAAAAGAGGAAAAAAATTGAAATTTCGCTAAAATTTTTCGTTTTTCTTGCTTTTTTCGGTCAAATCTCGATAAAATAAGGAAAATTAAGGGAAAAAAGAGGAAAAAAATTGAAATTTCGCTAAAGTTACTCGTTTTTCTTGCATTTTTCGGTCAAATCTCGATAAAATAAGGAAAATTAAGGGTAAAAAAGAGGAAAAAAATTGAAATTTCGATCAAATTATTTGTTTTTCTTCCTTTTTTCGGTCAAATCTCGATAAAATAAGGAAAATTAAGGGAAAAAAAGAGGTTAAATATTGATATTTCGCTAAAATTATTCGTTTTTCTGGCTTTTTTTGGTCGAATCTCGATAAAATCAGGAAAATCAAGGGAAAAAAGAAGAAAAAAAATTGAAATTTCGCTAAAATTATTCGTTTTTCTTGCTTTTTTCGGAAAAATCTCGATAAAATAAGGAAAATTAAGGGAAAAAAATTGAAATTTCGCTAAAATTATTCGTTTTTCTTGCTTTTTTCGGTCAAATCTCGTTAAATGAGGAGAATGAAGGAAAAAAAGAGGAAAAAATTGAAATTTCGCTAAAATTATTCGTTTTTCTTGCTTTTTTCGGTCAAATCTCGAAAAAATAAGGAAAATTAAGGGGAAAAAAGAGGAAAAAAATTGAAATTTCGCTAAAGTTACTCGTTTTTCTTGCTTTTTTCGATCAAATCTTGATAAAATAAGGAAAATTATGGGAAAAAAAGAGGAAAAAAATTGAAATTTCGCTAAAATTATTCGTTTTTCTTGCTTTTTTCGGTCAAATCTCGATAAAATAAGGAAAATTAAGGGTAAAAATGAGGAAAAAAATAGAAATTTCGATCAAATTATTCGTTTTTCTTCCTTTTTTCGGTCAAATCTCGATAAAATAAGGAAAATTAAGGGAAAAAAAGACGAAAAAAATTGAAATTTCGCTAAAATTATTCGTTTTTCTTGCTTTTTTCGGTCAAATATCGTTAAATGAGGAGAATGAAGGAAAAAAGAGGAAAAAAATTGAAATTTCGCTAAAATTATTCGTTTTTCTTGCTTTTTTCGGTCAAATCTCGAAAAAATAAGGAAAATTAAGGGAAAAAAAGACGAAAAAAATTGAAATTTCGCTAAAATTATTCGTTTTTCTTGCTTTTTTCGGTCAAATATCGTTAAATGAGGAGAATGAAGGAAAAAAGAGGAAAAAAATTGAAATTTCGCTAAAATTATTCGTTTTTCTTGCTTTTTTCGGTCAAATCTCGAAAAAATAAGGAAAATTAAGGGAAAAAAAGAGGAAAAAAATTGAAATTTTGCTAAAGTTACTCGTTTTTTTGCTTTTTTCGGTCAAATCTCGATAAAATAAGGAAAATTAAGGGTAAAAAAGAGGAAAAAAATTGAAATTTCGATCAAATTATTCGTTTTTCTTCCTTTTTTCGGTCAAATCTCGATAAAATAAGGAAAATTAAGGGAAAAAAAGACGAAAAAAATTGAAATTTCGCTAAAATTATTCGTTTTTCTTGCTTTTTTCGGTCAAATCTCGTTAAATGAATAGAATGAAGGAAAAAAAGAGGAAAAAAATTGAAATTTCGCTAAAATTATTCGTTTTTCTTGCTTTTTTCGGTCAAATCTCGAAAAAATAAGGAAAATTAAGGGAAAAAAAGAGGAAAAAAATTGAAATTTTGCTAAAGTTACTCGTTTTTCTTGCTTTTTTCGGTCAAATCTTGATAAAATAAGGAAAATTAAGGGAAAAAAGAGGAAAAAAATTGAAATTTCGCTAAAATTATTCGTTTTTCTTGCTTTTTTCGGTCAAATCTCGATAAGATAAGGAAAATTAAGGGTAAAAAAGAGGATAAATATTGATATTTCGCTAAAATTATTCTTTTTTCTGGCTTTTTTTGGTCGAATCTCGATAAAATCAGGAAAATCAAGGGAAAAAAGAAGATAAAAATTGATATTTCGCTAAAATTATTCGTTTTTCTTGCTTTTTTCGGTCAAATCTCAATAAAATAAGGAAAATTAAGGGAAATAAAGAGGAAAAAAATTGAAATTTCGCTAAAATTATTCGTTTTTCTTGCTTTTTTCGATCAAATCTCGATAAAATAAGGAAAATAAGGGAAAAAAAGAGGAAAAAAATTGAAATTCGATCAAATTATTCGTTTTTCTTGCTTTTTTCGGTCAAATCTCGATAAAATAAGGAAAATTAAGGGAAAAAAGAGGAAAAAAATTGAAATTTCGCTAAAATTATTCGTTTTTCTTGCTTTTTTCGGTCAAATCTCGAAAAAATAAGGAAAATTAAGGGAAAAAAAGAGGAAAAAAATTGAAATTTCGCTAAAGTTACTCGTTTTTCTTGCTTTTTTCGGTCAAATCTCGATAAAATAAGGAAAATTAAGGGTAAAAAAGGGGAAAAAAATTGAAATTTCGATCAAATTATTCGTTTTTCTTGCTTTTTCCGGTCAAATCTCGAAAAAATAAGGAAAATTAAGGGGAAAAAGAGGAAAAAAATTGAAATTTCTCTAAAGTTACTTGTTTTTCTTGCTTTTTTCGGTCAAATCTTGATAAAATAAGGGAAAAAAAGAGGAAAAAAATTGAAATTTCGCTAAAATTATTCGTTTTTCTTGCTTTTTCCGGTCAAATCTCGAAAAAATAAGGAAAATTAAGGGGAAAAAGATAAAAAAAATTGAAATTTCGCTAAAGTTACTCGTTTTTCTTGCTTTTTTCGGTCAAATCTTGATAAAATAAGGAAAATTAAGGTAAAAAAAGAGGAAAAAAATTGAAATTTCGCTAAAATTATTCGTTTTTCTTGCTTTTTTCGGTCAAATCTCGTTAAATGAGGAGAATGAAGGAAAAAAAGAGGAAAAAAATTGAAATTTCGCTAAAATTATTCGTTTTTCTTGCTTTTTTCGGTCAAATCTCGATAAAATAAGGAAAATTAAGGGAAAAAAGAGGAAAAAAATTGAAATTTCGCTAAAGTTACTCGTTTTTCTTGCATTTTTCGGTCAAATCTCGATAAAATAAGGAAAATTAAGGGTAAAAAAGAGGAAAAAAATTGAAATTTCGATCAAATTATTTGTTTTTCTTCCTTTTTTCGGTCAAATCTCGATAAAATAAGGAAAATTAAGGGAAAAAAAGAGGTTAAATATTGATATTTCGCTAAAATTATTCGTTTTTCTGGCTTTTTTTGGTCGAATCTCGATAAAATCAGGAAAATCAAGGGAAAAAAGAAGAAAAAAAATTGAAATTTCGCTAAAATTATTCGTTTTTCTTGCTTTTTTCGGAAAAATCTCGATAAAATAAGGAAAATTAAGGGAAAAAAATTGAAATTTCGCTAAAATTATTCGTTTTTCTTGCTTTTTTCGGTCAAATCTCGTTAAATGAGGAGAATGAAGGAAAAAAAGAGGAAAAAATTGAAATTTCGCTAAAATTATTCGTTTTTCTTGCTTTTTTCGGTCAAATCTCGAAAAAATAAGGAAAATTAAGGGGAAAAAAGAGGAAAAAAATTGAAATTTCGCTAAAGTTACTCGTTTTTCTTGCTTTTTTCGATCAAATCTTGATAAAATAAGGAAAATTATGGGAAAAAAAGAGGAAAAAAATTGAAATTTCGCTAAAATTATTCGTTTTTCTTGCTTTTTTCGGTCAAATCTCGATAAAATAAGGAAAATTAAGGGTAAAAATGAGGAAAAAAATAGAAATTTCGATCAAATTATTCGTTTTTCTTCCTTTTTTCGGTCAAATCTCGATAAAATAAGGGAAATTAAGGGAAAAAAAGACGAAAAAAATTGAAATTTCGCTAAAATTATTCGTTTTTCTTGCTTTTTTCGGTCAAATATCGTTAAATGAGGAGAATGAAGGAAAAAAGAGGAAAAAAATTGAAATTTCGCTAAAATTATTCGTTTTTCTTGCTTTTTTCGGTCAAATCTCGAAAAAATAAGGAAAATTAAGGGAAAAAAAGACGAAAAAAATTGAAATTTCGCTAAAATTATTCGTTTTTTTTGCTTTTTTCGGTCAAATATCGTTAAATGAGGAGAATGAAGGAAAAAAGAGGAAAAAAATTGAAATTTCGCTAAAATTATTCGTTTTTCTTGCTTTTTTCGGTCAAATCTCGAAAAAATAAGGAAAATTAAGGGAAAAAAAGAGGAAAAAAATTGAAATTTTAATAAAGTTACTCGTTTTTTTGCTTTTTTCGGTCAAATCTTGATAAAATAAGGAAAATTAAGGGAAAAAAGAGGAAAAATATTGAAATTTCGCTAAAATTATTCGTTTTTTTTGCTTTTTTCGGTCAAATCTCGATAAAATAAGGAAAATTAAGGGTAAAAAAGAGGAAAAAAATTGAAATTTCGATCAAATTATTCGTTTTTCTTCCTTTTTTCGGTCAAATCTCGATAAAATAAGGAAAATTAAGGGAAAAAAAGACGAAAAAAATTGAAATTTCGCTAAAATTATTCGTTTTTTTTGCTTTTTTCGGTCAAATCTCGTTAAATGAATAGAATGAAGGAAAAAAATTGAAATTTCGCTAAAATTATTCGTTTTTCTTGCTTTTTTCGGTCAAATCTCGAAAAAATAAGGAAAATTAAGGGAAAAAAAGAGGAAAAAAATTGAAATTTTGCTAAAGTTACTCGTTTTTCTTGCTTTTTTCGGTCAAATCTTGATAAAATAAGGAAAATTAAGGGAAAAAAGAGGAAAAAAATTGAAATTTCGCTAAAATTATTCGTTTTTCTTGCTTTTTTCGGTCAAATCTCGATAAGATAAGGAAAATTGAGGGTAAAAAAGAGGATAAATATTGATATTTCGCTAAAATTATTCTTTTTTCTGGCTTTTTTTGGTCGAATCTCGATAAAATCAGGAAAATCAAGGGAAAAAAGAAGATAAAAATTGATATTTCGCTAAAATTATTCGTTTTTCTTGCTTTTTTCGGTCAAATCTCAATAAAATAAGGAAAATTAAGTGAAAAAAAGAGGAAGAAAATTGAAATTTCGCTAAAATTATTCGTTTTTCTTGCTTTTTTCGGTCAAATCTCGATAAAATAAGGAAAATTAAGGGAAAAAAGAGGATAAAAATTGATATTTCGCTAAAATTATTCGTTTTTCTTGCTTTTTTCGGTCAAATCTCGATAAAATAAGGAAAATTAAGGGAAATAAAGAGGAAAAAAATTGAAATTTCGCTAAAATTATTCGTTTTTCTTGCTTTTTTCGATCAAATCTCGATAAAATAAGGAAAATAAGGGAAAAAAAGAGGAAAAAAATTGAAATTTCGCTAAAACTATTCGTTTTTCTTGCTTTTTTCGGTCAAATCTCGATAAACTAAGGAATATTAAGGGAAAAAAAGAGGAAAAAAATCGAAATTTCGCTAAAATTATTCGTTTTTCTTGCTTTTTTCGTTCAAATCTTGATAAAATAAGGAAAATTAAGGGAAAAAAAGAGGAAAAAATTTAGAATTTCGTAAAAATTATTCGTTTTTCTTGCTTTTTTCGGTCAAATCTCGATAAAATAAGGAAAATTAATGGGAAAAAAGAGGATAAAAATTGATATTTCGCTAAAATTATTCGTTTTTCTTGCTTTTTTCGGTCAAATATCTATTAAATAAGGAAAATTAAGGGAAAAAAGAGGATAGAAATTTATATTTTGCTAAAATTATTCGTTTTTCTTGCTTTTTTCGGTCAAATCTCGATAAAGAAAGGAAAATTAAGGGAAAAAAAGAGGAAAAAAATTTAAATTTCGCTTAAATTATTCGTTTTTCTTGCTTTTTTCGGTCAAATCTCGAAAAAATAAGGAAAATTAAGGGAAAAAAAGAGGAAAAAAATTGAAATTTCGCTAAAATTATTCGTTTTTCTTGCTTTTTTCGGTCAAATCTCGATAAAATAAGGAAAATTAAGGGTAAAAAAGAGGAAAAAAAAATGAAATTTCGATCAAATTATTCGTTTTTCTTGCTTTTTTCGGTCAAATCTCGATAAAATAAGGAAAATTAAGGGTAAAAAAGAGGAAAAAAATTGAAATTTTGATCAAATTATTCATTTTTCTTCCTTTTTTCGGTCAAATCTCGATAAAATAAGGAAAATTAAGGTAAAAAAAGGGGAAAAAAATTGAAATTTTGCTAAAATTATTCGTTTTTCTTGCTTTTTTCGGTCAAATCTCGTTAAATGAGGAGAATGAAGGAAAAAAAAGAGGAAAAAAATTGAAATTTCGCTAAAGTTACTCGTTTTTCTTGCTTTTTTCGGTCAAATCTCGATAAAATAAGGAAAATTAAGGGTAAAAAAGAGGAAAAAAATTGAAATTTCGATCAAATTATTCGTTTTTCTTCCTTTTTTCGGTCAAATCTCGATAAAATAAGGAAAATTAAGGGAAAAAAAGAGGAAAAAAATTGAAATTTCGCTAAAGTTACTCGTTTTTCTTGCTTTTTTCGGTCAAATCTTGATAAAATAAGGAAAATTAAGGGTAAAAAAGAGGAAAAAAATTGAAATTTCGATCAAATTATTCGTTTTTCTTGCTTTTTCCGGTCAAATCTCGAAAAAATAAGGAAAATTAAGGGGAAAAAGAGGAAAAAAATTGAAATTTCTCTAAAGTTACTTGTTTTTCTTGCTTTTTTCGGTCAAATCTTGATAAAATAAGGGAAAAAAAGAGGAAAAAAATTGAAATTTCGCTAAAATTATTCGTTTTTCTTGCTTTTTCCGGTCAAATCTCGAAAAAATAAGGAAAATTAAGGGGAAAAAGATAAAAAAAATTGAAATTTCGCTAAAGTTACTCGTTTTTCTTGCTTTTTTCGGTCAAATCTTGATAAAATAAGGAAAATTACGGTAAAAAAAGAGGAAAAAAATTGAAATTTCGCTAAAATTATTCGTTTTTCTTGCTTTTTTCGGTCAAATCTCGTTAAATGAGGAGAATGAAGGAAAAAAAGAGGAAAAAAATGGAAATTTCGCTAAAATTATTCGTTTTTCTTGCTTTTTTCGGTCAAATCTCGAAATAATAAGGAAAACTAAGGGAAAAAAAGAGGAAAAAAATTAAAATTTCGCTAAAGTAACTCGTTTTTCTTGCTTTTTTCGGTCAAATCTTGATAAAATAAGGAAAATTAAGGGAAAAAAAGAGGAAAAAAATTGAAATTTCGCTAAAATTATTCGTTTTTCTTGCTTTTTTCGGTCAAATCTCGATAAAATAAGGAAAATTAAGGGTAAAAAAGAGGAAAAAAAAATGAAATTCGATCAAATTATTCGTTTTTCTTGCTTTTTTCGGTCAAATCTCGATAAAATAAGGAAAATTAAGGGTAAAAAAGAGGAAAAAAATTGAAATTTCGATCAAATTATTCATTTTTCTTCTTTTTTTCGGTCAAATCTCGATAAAATAAGGAAAATTAAGGTAAAAAAAAGGGGAAAAAAATTGAAATTTTGCTAAAATTATTCGTTTTTCTTGCTTTTTTCGGTCAAATCTCGTTAAATGAGGAGAATGAAGGAAAAAAAAGAGGAAAAAAATTGAAATTTCGCTAAAGTTACTCGTTTTTCTTGCTTTTTTCGGTCAAATCTCGATAAAATAAGGAAAATTAAGGGTAAAAAAGAGGAAAAAAATTGAAATTTCGATCAAATTATTCGTTTTTCTTCCTTTTTTCGGTCAAATCTCGATAAAATAAGGAAAATTAAGGGAAAAAAAGAGGAAAAAAATTGAAATTTCGCTAAAGTTACTCGTTTTTCTTGCTTTTTTCGGTCAAATCTCGATAAAATAAGGAAAATTAAGGGTAAAAAAGGGGAAAAAAATTGAAATTTCGATCAAATTATTCGTTTTTCTTGCTTTTTCCGGTCAAATCTCGAAAAAATAAGGAAAATTAAGGGGAAAAAGAGGAAAAAAATTGAAATTTCTCTAAAGTTACTTGTTTTTCTTGCTTTTTTCGGTCAAATCTTGATAAAATAAGGGAAAAAAAGAGGAAAAAAATTGAAATTTCGCTAAAATTATTCGTTTTTCTTGCTTTTTCCGGTCAAATCTCGAAAAAATAAGGAAAATTAAGGGGAAAAAGATAAAAAAAATTGAAATTTCGCTAAAGTTACTCGTTTTTCTTGCTTTTTTCGGTCAAATCTTGATAAAATAAGGAAAATTAAGGTAAAAAAAGAGGAAAAAAATTGAAATTTCGCTAAAATTATTCGTTTTTCTTGCTTTTTTCGGTCAAATCTCGTTAAATGAGGAGAATGAAGGAAAAAAAGAGGAAAAAAATTGAAATTTCGCTAAAATTATTCGTTTTTCTTGCTTTTTTCGGTCAAATCTCGATAAAATAAGGAAAATTAAGGGAAAAAAGAGGAAAAAAATTGAAATTTCGCTAAAGTTACTCGTTTTTCTTGCATTTTTCGGTCAAATCTCGATAAAATAAGGAAAATTAAGGGTAAAAAAGAGGAAAAAAATTGAAATTTCGATCAAATTATTTGTTTTTCTTCCTTTTTTCGGTCAAATCTCGATAAAATAAGGAAAATTAAGGGAAAAAAAGAGGTTAAATATTGATATTTCGCTAAAATTATTCGTTTTTCTGGCTTTTTTTGGTCGAATCTCGATAAAATCAGGAAAATCAAGGGAAAAAAGAAGAAAAAAAATTGAAATTTCGCTAAAATTATTCGTTTTTCTTGCTTTTTTCGGAAAAATCTCGATAAAATAAGGAAAATTAAGGGAAAAAAATTGAAATTTCGCTAAAATTATTCGTTTTTCTTGCTTTTTTCGGTCAAATCTCGTTAAATGAGGAGAATGAAGGAAAAAAAGAGGAAAAAATTGAAATTTCGCTAAAATTATTCGTTTTTCTTGCTTTTTTCGGTCAAATCTCGAAAAAATAAGGAAAATTAAGGGGAAAAAAGAGGAAAAAAATTGAAATTTCGCTAAAGTTACTCGTTTTTCTTGCTTTTTTCGATCAAATCTTGATAAAATAAGGAAAATTATGGGAAAAAAAGAGGAAAAAAATTGAAATTTCGCTAAAATTATTCGTTTTTCTTGCTTTTTTCGGTCAAATCTCGATAAAATAAGGAAAATTAAGGGTAAAAATGAGGAAAAAAATAGAAATTTCGATCAAATTATTCGTTTTTCTTCCTTTTTTCGGTCAAATCTCGATAAAATAAGGAAAATTAAGGGAAAAAAAGACGAAAAAAATTGAAATTTCGCTAAAATTATTCGTTTTTCTTGCTTTTTTCGGTCAAATATCGTTAAATGAGGAGAATGAAGGAAAAAAGAGGAAAAAAATTGAAATTTCGCTAAAATTATTCGTTTTTCTTGCTTTTTTCGGTCAAATCTCGAAAAAATAAGGAAAATTAAGGGAAAAAAAGACGAAAAAAATTGAAATTTCGCTAAAATTATTCGTTTTTCTTGCTTTTTTCGGTCAAATATCGTTAAATGAGGAGAATGAAGGAAAAAAGAGGAAAAAAATTGAAATTTTGCTAAAATTATTCGTTTTTCTTGCTTTTTTCGGTCAAATCTCGAAAAAATAAGGAAAATTAAGGGAAAAAAAGAGGAAAAAAATTGAAATTTTGCTAAAGTTACTCGTTTTTTTGCTTTTTTCGGTCAAATCTTGATAAAATAAGGAAAATTAAGGGAAAAAAGAGGAAAAAAATTGAAATTTCGCTAAAATTATTCGTTTTTTTTGCTTTTTTCGGTCAAATCTCGATAAAATAAGGAAAATTAAGGGTAAAAAAGAGGAAAAAAATTGAAATTTCGATCAAATTATTCGTTTTTCTTCCTTTTTTCGGTCAAATCTCGATAAAATAAGGAAAATTAAGGGAAAAAAAGACGAAAAAAATTGAAATTTCGCTAAAATTATTCGTTTTTCTTGCTTTTTTCGGTCAAATCTCGTTAAATGAATAGAATGAAGGAAAAAAAGAGGAAAAAAATTGAAATTTTGCTAAAGTTACTCGTTTTTCTTGCTTTTTTCGGTCAAATCTTGATAAAATAAGGAAAATTAAGGGAAAAAAGAGGAAAAAAATTGAAATTTCGCTAAAATTATTCGTTTTTCTTGCTTTTTTCGGTCAAATCTCGATAAGATAAGGAAAATTAAGGGTAAAAAAGAGGATAAATATTGATATTTCGCTAAAATTATTCTTTTTTCTGGCTTTTTTTGGTCGAATCTCGATAAAATCAGGAAAATCAAGGGAAAAAAGAAGATAAAAATTGATATTTCGCTAAAATTATTCGTTTTTCTTGCTTTTTTCGGTCAAATCTCAATAAAATAAGGAAAATTAAGTGAAAAAAAGGGGAAGAAAATTGAAATTTCGCTAAAATTATTCGTTTTTCTTGCTTTTTTCGGTCAAATCTCGATAAAATAAGGAAAATTAAGGGAAAAAAGAGGATAAAAATTGATATTTCGCTAAAATTATTCGTTTTTCTTGCTTTTTTCGGTCAAATCTCGATAAAATAAGGAAAATTAAGGGAAATAAAGAGGAAAAAAATTGAAATTTCGCTAAAATTATTCGTTTTTCTTGCTTTTTTCGATCAAATCTCGATAAAATAAGGAAAATAAGGGAAAAAAAGAGGAAAAAAATTGAAATTTCGCTAAAACTATTCGTTTTTCTTGCTTTTTTCGGTCAAATCTCGATAAACTAAGGAATATTAAGGGAAAAAAAGAGGAAAAAAATCGAAATTTCGCTAAAATTATTCGTTTTTCTTGCTTTTTTCGTTCAAATCTTGATAAAATAAGGAAAATTAAGGGAAAAAAAGAGGAAAAAATTTAGAATTTCGTAAAAATTATTCGTTTTTCTTGCTTTTTTCGGTCAAATCTCGATAAAATAAGGAAAATTAATGGGAAAAAAGAGGATAAAAATTGATATTTCGCTAAAATTATTCGTTTTTCTTGCTTTTTTCGGTCAAATATCTATTAAATAAGGAAAATTAAGGGAAAAAAGAGGATAGAAATTTATATTTTGCTAAAATTATTCGTTTTTCTTGCTTTTTTCGGTCAAATCTCGATAAAGAAAGGAAAATTAAGGGAAAAAAAGAGGAAAAAAATTTAAATTTCGCTTAAATTATTCGTTTTTCTTGCTTTTTTCGGTCAAATCTCGAAAAAATAAGGAAAATTAAGGGAAAAAAAGAGGAAAAAAATTGAAATTTCGCTAAAATTATTCGTTTTTCTTGCTTTTTTCGGTCAAATCTCGATAAAATAAGGAAAATTAAGGGTAAAAAAGAGGAAAAAAAAATGAAATTTCGATCAAATTATTCGTTTTTCTTGCTTTTTTCGGTCGAATCTCGATAAAATAAGGAAAATTAAGGGTAAAAAAGAGGAAAAAAATTGAAATTTTGATCAAATTATTCATTTTTCTTCCTTTTTTCGGTCAAATCTCGATAAAATAAGGAAAATTAAGGTAAAAAAAGGGGAAAAAAATTGAAATTTTGCTAAAATTATTCGTTTTTCTTGCTTTTTTCGGTCAAATCTCGTTAAATGAGGAGAATGAAGGAAAAAAAAGAGGAAAAAAATTGAAATTTTGCTAAAGTTACTCGTTTTTCTTGCTTTTTTCGGTCAAATCTCGATAAAATAAGGAAAATTAAGGGTAAAAAAGAGGAAAAAAATTGAAATTTCGATCAAATTATTCGTTTTTCTTCCTTTTTTCGGTCAAATCTCGATAAAATAAGGAAAATTAAGGGAAAAAAAGAGGAAAAAAATTGAAATTTCGCTAAAGTTACTCGTTTTTCTTGCTTTTTTCGGTCAAATCTCGATAAAATAAGGAAAATTAAGGGTAAAAAAGAGGAAAAAAATTGAAATTTCGATCAAATTATTCGTTTTTCTTGCTTTTTCCGGTCAAATCTCGAAAAAATAAGGAAAATTAAGATGAAAAAGAGGAAAAAAATTGAAATTTCTCTAAAGTTACTTGTTTTTCTTGCTTTTTTCGGTCAAATCTTGATAAAATAAGGGAAAAAAAGAGGAAAAAAATTGAAATTTCGCTAAAATTATTCGTTTTTCTTGCTTTTTCCGGTCAAATCTCGAAAAAATAAGGAAAATTAAGGGGAAAAAGATAAAAAAAATTGAAATTTCGCTAAAGTTACTCGTTTTTCTTGCTTTTTTCGGTCAAATCTTGATAAAATAAGGAAAATTAAGGTAAAAAAAGAGGAAAAAAATTGAAATTTCGCTAAAATTATTCGTTTTTCTTGCTTTTATCGGTCAAATCTCGTTAAATGAGGAGAATGAAGGAAAAAAAGAGGAAAAAAATTGAAATTTCGCTAAAATTATTCGTTTTTCTTGCTTTTTTCGGTCAAATCTCGATAAAATAAGGAAAATTAAGGGAAAAAAGAGGAAAAAAATTGAAATTTCGCTAAAGTTACTCGTTTTTCTTGCATTTTTCGGTCAAATCTCGATAAAATAAGGAAAATTAAGGGTAAAAAAGAGGAAAAAAATTGAAATTTCGATCAAATTATTTGTTTTTCTTCCTTTTTTCGGTCAAATCTCGATAAAATAAGGAAAATTAAGGGAAAAAAAAGAGGTTAAATATTGATATTTCGCTAAAATTATTCGTTTTTCTGGCTTTTTTTGGTCGAATCTCGATAAAATCAGGAAAATCAAGGGAAAAAAGAAGAAAAAAAATTGAAATTTCGCTAAAATTATTCGTTTTTCTTGCTTTTTTCGGAAAAATCTCGATAAAATAAGGAAAATTAAGGGAAAAAAATTAAAATTTCGCTAAAATTATTCGTTTTTCTTGCTTTTTTCGGTCAAATCTCGTTAAATGAGGAGAATGAAGGAAAAAAAGAGGAAAAAATTGAAATTTCGCTAAAATTATTCGTTTTTCTTGCTTTTTTCGGTCAAATCTCGAAAAAATAAGGAAAATTAAGGGGAAAAAAGAGGAAAAAAATTGAAATTTCGCTAAAGTTACTCGTTTTTCTTGCTTTTTTCGGTCAAATCTTGATAAAATAAGGAAAATTATGGGAAAAAAAAGAGGAAAAAAATTGAAATTTCGCTAAAATTATTCGTTTTTCTTGCTTTTTTCGGTCAAATCTCGATAAAATAAGGAAAATTAAGGGTTAAAATGAGGAAAAAAATAGAAATTTCGATCAAATTATTCGTTTTTCTTCCTTTTTTCGGTCAAATCTCGATAAAATAAGGAAAATTAAGGGAAAAAAAGACGAAAAAAATTGAAATTTCGCTTAAATTATTCGTTTTTCTTGCTTTTTTCGGTCAAATATCGTTAAATGAGGAGAATGAAGGAAAAAAAGAGGAAAAAAATTGAAATTTCGCTAAAATTATTCGTTTTTCTTGCTTTTTTCGGTCAAATCTCGAAAAAATAAGGAAAATTAAGGGAAAAAAAGAGGAAAAAAATTGAAATTTTGCTAAAGTTACTCGTTTTTCTTGCTTTTTTCGGTCAAATCTTGATAAAATAAGGAAAATTAAGGGAAAAAAGAGGAAAAAAATTGAAATTTCGCTAAAATTATTCGTTTTTCTTGCTTTTTTCGGTCAAATCTCGAAAAAATAAGGAAAATTAAGGGAAAAAAAGAGGAAAAAAATTGAAATTTTGCTAAAGTTACTCGTTTTTCTTGCTTTTTTGGTCAAATCTTGATAAAATAAGGAAAATTAAGGGAAAAAAGAGGAAAAAAATTGAAATTTCGCTAAAATTATTCGTTTTTCTTGCTTTTTTCGGTCAAATCTCGATAAGATAAGGAAAATTAAGGGTAAAAAAGAGGAAAAAAATTGAAATTTCGATCAAATTATTCTTTTTTCTTCCTTTTTTCGGTCAAATCTCGATAAAATAAGGAAAATTAAGGGAAAAAAAGAGGATAAATATTGATATTTCGCTAAAATTATTCTTTTTTCTGGCTTTTTTTGGTCGAATCTCGATAAAATCAGGAAAATCAAGGGAAAAAAGAAGATAAAAATTGATATTTCGCTAAAATTATTCGTTTTTCTTGCTTTTTTCGGTCAAATCTCAATAAAATAAGGAAAATTAAGTGAAAAAAAGAGGAAGAAAATTGAAATTTCGCTAAAATTATTCGTTTTTCTTGCTTTTTTCGGTCAAATCTCGATAAAATAAGGAAAATTAAGGGAAAAAAGAGGATAAAAATTGATATTTCGCTAAAATTATTCGTTTTTCTTGCTTTTTTCGGTCAAATCTCGATAAAATAAGGAAAATTAAGGGAAATAAAGAGGAAAAAAATTGAAATTTCGCTAAAATTATTCGTTTTTCTTGCTTTTTTCGATCAAATCTCGATAAAATAAGGAAAATAAGGGAAAAAAAGAGGAAAAAAATTGAAATTTCGCTAAAACTATTCGTTTTTCTTGCTTTTTTCGGTCAAATCTCGATAAACTAAGGAATATTAAGGGAAAAAAAGAGGAAAAAAATCGAAATTTCGCTAAAATTATTCGTTTTTCTTGCTTTTTTCGTTCAAATCTTGATAAAATAAGGAAAATTAAAGGAAAAAAAGAGGAAAAAATTTGGAATTTCGTAAAAATTATTCGTTTTTCTTGCTTTTTTCGGTCAAATCTCGATAAAATAAGGAAAATTAATGGGAAAAAAGAGGATAAAAATTGATATTTCGCTAAAATTATTCGTTTTTCTTGCTTTTTTCGGTCAAATATCTATTAAATAAGGAAAATTAAGGGAAAAAAGAGGATAGAAATTTATATTTTGCTAAAATTATTCGTTTTTCTTGCTTTTTTCGGTCAAATCTCGATAAAGAAAGGAAAATTAAGGGTAAAAAGAGGAAAAAAATTAAAATTTCGCTTAAATTATTCGTTTTTCTTGCTTTTTTCGGTCAAATCTCGAAAAAATAAGGAAAATTAAGGGAAAAAAAGAGGAAAAAAATTGAAATTTCGCTAAAGTTACTCGTTTTTCTTGGTTTTTTCGGTCAAATCTTGATAAAATAAGGAAAATTAAGGGAAAAAAAGAGGAAAAAAATTGAAATTTCGCTAAAATTATTCGTTTTTCTTGCTTTTTACGGTCAAATCTCGATAAAATAAGGAAAATTAAGGGTAAAAAAGAGGAAAAAAATTCAAATTTCGATCAAATTATTCGTTTTTCTTCCTTTTTTCGGTCAAATCTCGATAAAATAAGGAAAATTAAGGGAAAAAAAGAGGAAAAAAATTGAAATTTCGCTAAAATTATTCGTTTTTTTTGCTTTTTTCGGTCAAATCTCGATAAAATAAGGAAAATTAAGGGAAAAAAGAGGATAAAAATTGATATTTCGCTAAAATTATTCGTTTTTCTTGCTTTTTTCGGTCAAATCTCGATAAAATAAGGAAAATTAAGGGAAATAAAGAGGAAAAAAATTGAAATTTCGCTAAAATTATTCGTTTTTCTTGCTTTTTTCGATCAAATCTCGATAAAATAAGGAAAATTAAGGGAAAAAAAGAGGATAAAAATTGAAATTTCGCAAAAACTATTCGTTTTTCTTGCTTTTTTCGGTCAAATCTCGATAAACTAAGGAAAATTAAGGGAAAAAAAGAGGAAAAAAATCGAAATTTCGCTAAAATTATTCGTTTTTCTTGCTTTTTTCGTTCAAATCTTGATAAAATAATGAAAATTAAGGGAAAAAAAGAGGAAAAAATTTGGAATTTCGTAAAAATTATTCGTTTTTCTTGCTTTTTTCGGTCAAATCTCGATAAAATAAGGAAAATTAAGGGGAAAAAAGAGGATAAAAATTGATATTTCGCTAAAATTATTCGTTTTTCTTGCTTTTTTCGGTCAAATATCTATTAAATAAGAAAAATTAAGGGAAAAAAGAGGATAGAAATTTATATTTTGCTAAAATTATTCGTTTTTCTTGCTTTTTTCGGTCAAATCTCGATAAAGAAAGGAAAATTAAGGGAAAAAAAGAGGAAAAAAATTGAAATTTCGCTTAAATTATTCGTTTTTCTTGCTTTTTTCGGTCAAATCTCGAAAAAATAAGGAAAATTAAGGGAAAAAAAGAGGAAAAAAATTGAAATTTCGCTAAAGTTACTCGTTTTTCTTGCTTTTTTCGGTCAAATCTTGATAAAATAAGGAAAATTAAGGGAAAAAAAGAGGAAAAAAATTGAAATTTTGCTAAAATTATTCGTTTTTCTTGCTTTTTACGGTCAAATCTCGATAAAATAAGGAAAATTAAGGGTAAAAAAGAGGAAAAAAATTTCAAATTTCGATCAAATTATTCGTTTTTCTTCCTTTTTTCGGTCAAATCTCGATAAAATAAGGAAAATTAAGGGAAAAAAAGAGGAAAAAAATTGAAATTTCGCTAAAATTATTCGTTTTTCTTGCTTTTTTGGGTCAAATCTCGTTAAATGAGGAGAATGAAGGAAAAAAAGAGGAAAAAAATTGAAATTTCGCGAAAATTATTCGTTTTTCTTGCTTTTTTCGGTCAAATCTCGAAAAAATAAGGAAAATTAAGGGAAAAAAAGAGGAAAAAATTTGAAATTTCGGTAAAGTTACTCGTTTTTCTTGCTTTTTTCGGTCAAATCTTGATAAAATAAGGAAAATAAAGGGAAAAAAAGAGGAAAAAAATTGAAATTTCGCTAAAATTATTCGTTTTTCTTGCTTTTTTCGGTCAAATCTCGATAAAATAAGGAAAATTAAGGGTTAAAAAGAGGAAAAAAATTGAAATTTCGATCAAATTATTCGTTTTTCTTCCTTTTTTCGGTCAAATCTCGATAAAATAAGGAAAATTAAGAGAAAAAAAAGAGGATAAATATTGATATTTCGCTAAAATTATTCGTTTTTCTGGCTTTTTTTGGTCAAATCTCGATAAAATAAGGAAAATTAATGAAAAAAAGAGGAAAAAAATTGAAATTTCGCTAAAATTATTAGTTTTTCTTGGATTTTTTGGTGAAATCTCGATAAAATAAGGAAAATTAAGGGAAAAAAGAGGATAAAAATTGATATTTCGCTAAAATTATTCTTTTTTCTTGCTTTTTTCGGTCAAATCTCATTAAATGAGGAGAACGAAGGAAAAAAAGAGGAAAAAAAATTGAAATTTCGCTAAAATTATTCGTTTTTCTTGCTTTTTTCGGAAAAATCTCGATAAAATAAGGAAAATTAAGGGATAAAAAGAGGAAAAAAATTGAAATTTCGCTAAAATTATTCGTTTTTCTTGCTTTTTTCGGTCAAATCTCGATAAAATAAGGAAAATTAAGGGAAAAAAAGAGGAAAAAAATTGAAATTTCGCTAAAATAATTCGTTTTTCTTGCTTTTTTCGGTCAAATCTCGATAAAATGATGAAAATTAAGGAAAAAAAAGAGGAAAAAAACTGAAATTTCGCTACAATTATTCATTTTTCTTGCTTTTTTCGGTCAAATCTCGATAAAATAAGGAATATAAAGAGAAAAAAAGAGGAAGAAAATTAAAATTTCGCTAAAATCATTCATTTTTCTTGCTTTTTTCGGTCAAATCTCGATAAAATAAGGAAAATTAAGGGAAAAAAGAGGATAAAAATTTAAATTTCGCTAAAATTATTCGTTTTTCTTACTTTTTTAGGTCAAATCTCCATAAAATAAGGAAAATTAAGGTAAAAAAAGAGGATAAAAATTGAAATTTCGCTAAAATTATTCGTTTTTCTTGCTTTTTTCAAGCAAATCTCGATAAAATAAGGAAAATTAAGGGAAAAAAAGAGGAAAAAAATTGAAATTTCGCTATAATTATTCGTTTTTCTTGCTTTTTTCGGTCAAATCTCGATAAAATAAGGAAAATTAAGGGAAAAAAAGATGAAAAAATGGATATTTCGCTAAAATTATTCGTTTTTCTTGCTTTTTTCGGTCAAATCTCGATAAAATAAGGGAAATTAAGGGAAAAATAGAGGAAAAAAATTGAAATTTCGATCAAATTATTCGTTTTTCTTGCTTTTTTCGGTCAAATCTCGATAAAATAAGGAAAATTAAGGGAAAAAAAGAGGAAAAAAATTGATATTTCGCTAAAATTATTCGTTTTTCTTGTTTTTTCCGGTCAAATCTCGATTAAATAAGGAAAATTAAGGGAAAAAAGAGGATAGAAATTGATATTTCGCTAAAATTATTCTTTTTTCTTGCTTTTTTCGGTCAAATCTCGATAAAATAAGGGAAATTAAGGGAAAAAAAGAGGAAAAAAATTGAAATTTCGCTAAAATTATTCGTTTTTCTTAATAAATAATAAGGAAAATTAAGGGAAAAAAATTGAAATTTCGCTAAAATTATTCGTTTTTCTTGGATTTTTCGGTGAAATCTCGATAAAATAAGGAAAATTAATGGAAAATAAGAGGAAAAAATTGAAATTTCGCTAAAATTATTCGTTTTTCTTGCTTTTTTCAGTCAAATCTCGTTGAATGAGGAGAATGAAGGAAAAAAAGAGGAAAAAAATTGAAATTTCGCTAAAATTATTCGTTTTTCTTGCTTTTTTCGGTCAAATATCGAAAAAATAAGGAAAATTAAGGGAAAAAAAGAGGAAAAAAATTTAAATTTCGCTAAAATTACTCGTTTTTCTTGCTTTTTTCGGTCAAATCTCGATAAAATAAGGAAAATTAGGTGAAAAAAAAGGAAAAAAATTGAAATTTCGCTAAAATAATTCGTTTTTCTTGCATTTTTCGGTCAAATCTCGATAAAATAAGGAAAATTAAGGGAAAAAAGAGGATAAAAATTGATATTTCGCTAAAATAATTCGTTTTTCTTGCTTTTTTCGGTCAAATCTCGATAGAATAAGGAAAATTAAGGGAAAAAAAGAGGAAAAAAATTGAAATTTCGCTAAAATAATTCGTTTTTCTTGCTTTTTTCGGTCAAATCTCGATAAAATGATGAAAATTAAGGAAAAAAAAGAGGAAAAAAACTGAAATTTCGCTACAATTATTCATTTTTCTTGCTTTTTTCGGTCAAATCTCGATAAAATAAGGAATATAAAGGGAAAAAAAGAGGAAGAAAATTGAAATTTCGCTAAAATTATTCATTTTTCTTGCATTTTTCGGTCAAATCTCGATAAAATAAGGAAAATTAAGGGAAAAAAGAGGATAAAAATTGATATTTCGCTAAAATTATTCGTTTTTCTTACTTTTTTAGGTCAAATCTCCATAAAATAAGGAAAATTAAGGTAAAAAAAGAGGATAAAAATTGAAATTTCGCTAAAATTATTCGTTTTTCTTGCTTTTTTCAAGCAAATCTCGATAAAATAAGGAAAATTAAGGGAAAAAAAGAGGAAAAAAATTGAAATTTCGCTATAATTATTCGTTTTTCTTGCTTTTTTCGGTCAAATCTCGATAAAATAAGGAAAATTAAGGGAAAAAAAGATGAAAAAATTGATATTTCGCTAAAATTATTCGTTTTTCTTGCTTTTTTCGGTCAAATCTCGATAAAATAAGGGAAATTAAGGGAAAAATAGAGGAAAAAAATTGAAATTTCGATCAAATTATTCGTTTTTCTTGCTTTTTTCGGTCAAATCTCGATAAAATAAGGAAAATAAAGGGAAAAAAAGAGGAAAAAAATTGATATTTCGCTAAAATTATTCGTTTTTCTTGTTTTTTCCGGTCATATCTCGATTAAATAAGGAAAATTAAGGGAAAAAAGAGGATAGAAATTGATATTTCGCTAAAATTATTCTTTTTTCTTGCTTTTTTTGGTCAAAAATTGTAATTTCGCTAAAATTATTCGTTTTTCTTGCTTTTTTCGGTGAAATCTCGATAAATAAGGAAAATTTAGGGAAAAAAGAGGATAAAAATTGATATTTCGATAAAATTATTCGTTTTTCTTGCTTTTTTCTGTCAAATCTCGTTAAATGAGGAGAATGAAGGAAAAAAGAGGAAAAAAATGGAAATTTCGCTAAAATTATTCGTTTTTCTTGCTTTTTTCGCTCAAATCTCGATAAAATAAGGAAAATTAAAAGAAAAAAAGAGGAAAAAAATTGAAATTTCGCTAAAATTATTCGTTTTTCTTGCTTTTTTCGGTCAAATCTCATTAAATGAGGAGAACGAAGGAAAAAAAAAGGAAAAAAAATTGAAATTTCGCCAAAATTATTCGTTTTTCTTGCTTTTTTCGGACAAATCTCGATAAAATAAGGAAAATTAAGGGAAAAAAATAGGAAAAAAATTGAAATTTTGCTAAAATTATTCCTTTTTCTTGCTTTTTTCGGTCAAATCTCGAAAAAATAAGGAAAATTAAGGGAAAAAATGAGGAAAAAAATAGAAATTTCGCTAAAATTACTCGTTTTTCTTGCTTTTTTCGGTCAAATCTTGATAAAATAAGGAAAATTAAGGGAAAAAAAGAGGAAAAAAATTGAAATTTTGCTAAAATTATTCGTTTTTCTTGCTTTTTTCGGTCAAAACTCGATAAAATAAGGAAAATTAAGGGTAAAAAAGAGGAAAAAAATTGAAATTTCGATCAAATTATTCGTTTTTCTTCCTTTTTTGGGTCAAATCTCGATAAAATAAGGAAAAAAAAGGGAAAAAAAGAGGAAAAAAATTGAAATTACGCAAAAATTATTCGATTTTCTTGCTTTTTTCGGTCAAATCTCGATAAAATAAGGAAAATTAAGGGAAAAAAAGAGGATAAAAATTGATATTTCGCTAAAATTATTCGTTTTTCTTGCTTTTTTCGCTCAAATCTCGATAAAATAAGGAAAATCAAGGGAAAAAAGATGATAAAAATTGATATTTCGCTAAAATTATTCGTTTTTCTTGCTTTTTTCGGTCAAATCTCGATAAAATGAGGAAAATTAAGGGATAAAAAGAGGAAAAAAATTGAAATTTCGCTACAATTATTCGTTTTTCTTGCTTTTTTCGGTCAAATCTCGATAAAATAAGGAAAATTAAGGGAAAAAAAGAGGAAGAAAATTGAAATTTCGCTAAAATTATTCATTTTTCTTGCTTTTTTCGGTCAAATCTCGATAAAATAAGGAAAATTAAGGGAAAAAAGAGGATAAAAATTGATATTTCGCTAAAATTATTCGTTTTTCTTACGTTTTTAGTTCAAATCTCCATAAAACTAGGAAAAGTAAGGGAAAAAAAGAGGATAAAAATCGAAATTTCGCTAAAATTATTCGTTTTTCTTGCTTTTTTCAAGCAAATCTCGATAAAATAAGGAAAATTAAGTGAAAAAAAGGGGAAAAAAATTGAAATTTCGCTAAAGTTACTCGTTTTTCTTGCTTTTTTCGGTCAAATCTTGATAAAATAAGGAAAATTAAGGGAAAAAAAGAGGAAAAAAATTGAAATTTCGCTAAAATTATTCGTTTTTCTTGCTTTTTTCGGTCAAATCTCGTTAAATGAGGAGAATGAAGGAAAAACAGAGGAAAAAAATTGAAATTTCGCTAAAATTAATCGTTTTTCTTGCTTTTTTCGGTCAAATCTCGAAAAAATAAGGAAAATTAAGGGAAAAAAAGAGGAAAAAAATTGAAATTTCGCTAAAGTTACTCGTTTTTCTTGCTTTTTTCGGTCAAATCTTGATAAAATAAGGAAAATTAAGGGAAAAAAAGAGGAAAAAAATTGAAATTTCGCTAAAATTATTCGTTTTTCTTGCTTTTTTCGGTCAAATCTAAATAAAATAAGGAAAATTAAGGGTAAAAAAGAGGAAAAAAATTGAAATTTCGATCAAATTATTCGTTTTTCTTCCTTTTTTCGGTCAAATCTCGATAAAATAAGGAAAATTAAGGGAAAAAAGAGGAAAAAAATTGAAATTTCGCTAAAATTATTCGTTTTTCTTGCTTTTTTCGGTCAAATCTCGTTAAATGAGGAGAATGAAGGAAAAAAAGAGGAAAAAAATTGAAATTTCGCTAAAATTATTCGTTTTTCTTGCTTTTTTCGGTCAAATCTCGATAAAATAAGGAAAATTAAGGGAAAAAAAAGAGGATAAATATTGATATTTCGCTAAAATTATTCGTTTTTCTGGCTTTTTTTGGTCGAATCTCGATAAAATCAGGAAAATCAAGGGAAAAAAGAAGATAAAAATTGATATTTCGCTAAAATTATTCGTTTTTCTTGCTTTTTTCGGTCAAATCTCGATAAAATAAGGAAAATTAATGAAAAAAAGAGGAAAAAAATTGAAATTTCTCTAAAATTATTAGTTTTTCTTGGATTTTTCGGTGAAATCTCGATAAAATAAGGAAAATTAAGGGAAAAAAGAGGATAAAAATTGATATTTCGCTAAAATTATTCGCTTTTCTTGCTTTTTTCGGTCAAATCTCATTAAATGAGGAGAACAAAGGAAAAAAAGAAGAAAAAAAATTGAAATTTCGATAAAATTATTCGTTTTTCTTGCTTTCTTCGGTCAAATCTCGATAAAATAAGGAAAATTAAGGGAAAAAAAGAGGAAAAAAATTGAAATTTCGCTAAAATTATTCGTTTTTCTTGCTTTTTTCGGTCAAATCTCATTAAATGAGAAGAATGAAGGAAAAAAAGAGGAAAAAAATTGAAATTTCGCTAAAATTATTCGTTTTTCTTGCTTTTTTCGGTCAAATCTCGAAAAAATAAGGAAAATTAAGGGAAAAAAAGAGGAAAAAAATTGAAATTTCGCTAAAGTTACTCGTTTTTCTTGCTTTTGTCGGTCAAATCTTGATAAAATAAGGAAAATTAAGGGAAAAAAAGAGGAAAAAAATTGAAATTTCGCTAAAATTATTCGTTTTTCTTGCTTTTTTCGGTCAAATCTCGATAAAATAAGGAAAATTAAGGGTAAAAAAGAGGAAACAAATTGAAATTTCGATCAAATTATTCGTTTTTCTTCCTTTTTTCGGTAAAATCTCGATAAAATAAGGAAAATTAAGGGGAAAAAAAGAGGATAAATATTGATATTTCGCTAAAATTATTCGTTTTTCTGGCTTTTTTTGGTCGAATCTCCATAAAATCAGGAATATCAAGGGAAAAAAGAAGATAAAAATTGATATTTCGCTAAAATTATTCGTTTTCTTGCTTTTTCGGTCAAATCTCGATAAAATAAGGAAAATTAATGAAAAAAAGAGGAAAAAAATTGAAATTTCGCTAAAATTATTAGTTTTTCTTGGATTTTTCGGTGAAATCTCGATAAAATAAGGAAAATTAAGGGAAAAAAGAGGATAAAAATTGATATTTTGCTAAATTTATTCGTTTTTCTTGCTTTTTTCGGTCAAATCTCATTAAATGAGGAGAACGAAGGAAAAAAAGAGGAAAAAAAATTGAAATTTCGCTAAACTTATTCGTTTTTCTTGCTTTTTTCGGAAAAATCTCGATAAAATAAGGAAAATTAAGGGAAAAAAAGAGGAAAAAAATTGAAATTTCGCTAAAATTATTAGTTTTTCTTGGCTTTTTCGGTGAAATCTCGATAAAATAAGGAAAATTAAGGGAAAAAAGAGGATAAAAATTGATATTTCGCTAAAATTATTCGTTTTTCTTGCTTTTTTCGGTCAAATCTCAATAAATGAGGAGAACGAAGGAAAAAAAGAGGAAAAAAAATTGAAATTTCGCTAAAATTATTCGTTTTTCTTGCTTTTTTCGGAAAAATCTCGATAAAATAAGGAAAATTAAGGGAAAAAAAGAGGAAAAAAATTGAAATTTCGCTAAAATTATTCGTTTTTCTTGCTTTTTTCGCTGAAATCTCGATAAAATAAGGAAAATTAAGGGAAAAAAAGAGGTTTAAAATTGATATTTCGCGAAAATTATTCGTTTTTCTTGCTTTTTTCGGTCAAATCTCATTAAATGAGGAGAACGAAGGAAAAAAAGAGGATAAAAATTGAAATTTTGCTAAAATTATTCGTTTTTCTTGCTTTTTTCGGAAAAATCTCGATAAAATAAGGAAAATTAAGGGAAAAAAAGAGGAAAAAAATTGAAATTTCGCAAAAATTATTCGTTTTTCTTGCTTTTTTCGGTCAAATCTCTAAAAAATAAGGAAAATTAAGGGAAAAAAAGAGGAAAAAAATTGAAATTTCGCTAAAGTTACTCGTTTTTCTTGCTTTTTTCGGTCAAATCTTGATAAAATAAGGAAAATTAAGGGAAAAAAAGAGGAAAAAAATTGAAATTTCGCTAAAATTATTCGTTTTTCTTGCTTTTTTCGGTCAAATCTCGTTGAATGAGGAGAATGAAGGAAAAAAAGAGGAAAAAAATTGAAATTTCGCTAAAATTATTCGTTTTTCTTGCTTTTTTCGGTCAAATCTCGAAAGAATAAGGAATATTAAGGGAAAAAAAGAGGAAAAAAATTCAAATTTCGCTAAAGTAACTCGTTTTTCTTGCTTTTTTCGGTCAAATCTCGATAAAATAAGGAAAATTAGGTGAAAAAAAAGGAAAAAAAATTGAAATTTCGCTAAAATAATTCGTTTTTCTTGCATTTTTCGGTCAAATCTCGATAAAATAAGGAAAATTAAGGGAAAAAAGAGGATAAAAATTGATATTTCGCTAAAATAATTCGTTTTTCTTGCTTTTTTCGGTCAAATCTCGATAGAATAAGGAAAATTAAGGGAAAAAAAGAGGAAAAAAATTGAAATTTCGCTAAAATAATTCGTTTTTCTTGCTTTTTTCGGTCAAATCTCGATAAAATGATGAAAATTAAGGAAAAAAAAGAGGAAAAAAACTGAAATTTCGCTACAATTATTCATTTTTCTTGCTTTTTTCGGTCAAATCTCGATAAAATAAGGAATATAAAGGGAAAAAAAGAGGAAGAAAATTGAAATTTCGCTAAAATTATTCATTTTTCTTGCATTTTTCGGTCAAATCTCGATAAAATAAGGAAAATTAAGGGAAAAAAGAGGATAAAAATTGATATTTCGCTAAAATTATTCGTTTTTCTTACTTTTTTAGGTCAAATCTCCATAAAATAAGGAAAATTAAGGTAAAAAAAGAGGATAAAAATTGAAATTTCGCTAAAATTATTCGTTTTTCTTGCTTTTTTCAAGCAAATCTCGATAAAATAAGGAAAATTAAGGGAAAAAAAGAGGAAAAAAATTGAAATTTCGCTATAATTATTCGTTTTTCTTGCTTTTTTCGGTCAAATCTCGATAAAATAAGGAAAATTAAGGGAAAAAAAGATGAAAAAATTGATATTTCGCTAAAATTATTCGTTTTTCTTGCTTTTTTCGGTCAAATCTCGATAAAATAAGGGAAATTAAGGGAAAAATAGAGGAAAAAAATTGAAATTTCGATCAAATTATTCGTTTTTCTTGCTTTTTTCGGTCAAATCTCGATAAAATAAGGAAAATAAAGGGAAAAAAAGAGGAAAAAAATTGATATTTCGCTAAAATTATTCGTTTTTCTTGTTTTTTCCGGTCATATCTCGATTAAATAAGGAAAATTAAGGGAAAAAAGAGGATAGAAATTGATATTTCGCTAAAATTATTCTTTTTTCTTGCTTTTTTTGGTCAAAAATTGTAATTTCGCTAAAATTATTCGTTTTTCTTGCTTTTTTCGGTGAAATCTCGATAAATAAGGAAAATTTAGGGAAAAAAGAGGATAAAAATTGATATTTCGATAAAATTATTCGTTTTTCTTGCTTTTTTCTGTCAAATCTCGTTAAATGAGGAGAATGAAGGAAAAAAGAGGAAAAAAATGGAAATTTCGCTAAAATTATTCGTTTTTCTTGCTTTTTTCGCTCAAATCTCGATAAAATAAGGAAAATTAAAAGAAAAAAAGAGGAAAAAAATTGAAATTTCGCTAAAATTATTCGTTTTTCTTGCTTTTTTCGGTCAAATCTCATTAAATGAGGAGAACGAAGGAAAAAAAAAGGAAAAAAAATTGAAATTTCGCCAAAATTATTCGTTTTTCTTGCTTTTTTCGGACAAATCTCGATAAAATAAGGAAAATTAAGGGAAAAAAATAGGAAAAAAATTGAAATTTTGCTAAAATTATTCCTTTTTCTTGCTTTTTTCGGTCAAATCTCGAAAAAATAAGGAAAATTAAGGGAAAAAATGAGGAAAAAAATAGAAATTTCGCTAAAATTACTCGTTTTTCTTGCTTTTTTCGGTCAAATCTTGATAAAATAAGGAAAATTAAGGGAAAAAAAGAGGAAAAAAATTGAAATTTTGCTAAAATTATTCGTTTTTCTTGCTTTTTTCGGTCAAAACTCGATAAAATAAGGAAAATTAAGGGTAAAAAAGAGGAAAAAAATTGAAATTTCGATCAAATTATTCGTTTTTCTTCCTTTTTTGGGTCAAATCTCGATAAAATAAGGAAAAAAAAGGGAAAAAAAGAGGAAAAAAATTGAAATTACGCAAAAATTATTCGATTTTCTTGCTTTTTTCGGTCAAATCTCGATAAAATAAGGAAAATTAAGGGAAAAAAAGAGGATAAAAATTGATATTTCGCTAAAATTATTCGTTTTTCTTGCTTTTTTCGCTCAAATCTCGATAAAATAAGGAAAATCAAGGGAAAAAAGATGATAAAAATTGATATTTCGCTAAAATTATTCGTTTTTCTTGCTTTTTTCGGTCAAATCTCGATAAAATGAGGAAAATTAAGGGATAAAAAGAGGAAAAAAATTGAAATTTCGCTACAATTATTCGTTTTTCTTGCTTTTTTCGGTCAAATCTCGATAAAATAAGGAAAATTAAGGGAAAAAAAGAGGAAGAAAATTGAAATTTCGCTAAAATTATTCATTTTTCTTGCTTTTTTCGGTCAAATCTCGATAAAATAAGGAAAATTAAGGGAAAAAAGAGGATAAAAATTGATATTTCGCTAAAATTATTCGTTTTTCTTACGTTTTTAGTTCAAATCTCCATAAAACTAGGAAAAGTAAGGGAAAAAAAGAGGATAAAAATCGAAATTTCGCTAAAATTATTCGTTTTTCTTGCTTTTTTCAAGCAAATCTCGATAAAATAAGGAAAATTAAGTGAAAAAAAGGGGAAAAAAATTGAAATTTCGCTAAAGTTACTCGTTTTTCTTGCTTTTTTCGGTCAAATCTTGATAAAATAAGGAAAATTAAGGGAAAAAAAGAGGAAAAAAATTGAAATTTCGCTAAAATTATTCGTTTTTCTTGCTTTTTTCGGTCAAATCTCGTTAAATGAGGAGAATGAAGGAAAAACAGAGGAAAAAAATTGAAATTTCGCTAAAATTAATCGTTTTTCTTGCTTTTTTCGGTCAAATCTCGAAAAAATAAGGAAAATTAAGGGAAAAAAAGAGGAAAAAAATTGAAATTTCGCTAAAGTTACTCGTTTTTCTTGCTTTTTTCGGTCAAATCTTGATAAAATAAGGAAAATTAAGGGAAAAAAAGAGGAAAAAAATTGAAATTTCGCTAAAATTATTCGTTTTTCTTGCTTTTTTCGGTCAAATCTAAATAAAATAAGGAAAATTAAGGGTAAAAAAGAGGAAAAAAATTGAAATTTCGATCAAATTATTCGTTTTTCTTCCTTTTTTCGGTCAAATCTCGATAAAATAAGGAAAATTAAGGGAAAAAAGAGGAAAAAAATTGAAATTTCGCTAAAATTATTCGTTTTTCTTGCTTTTTTCGGTCAAATCTCGTTAAATGAGGAGAATGAAGGAAAAAAAGAGGAAAAAAATTGAAATTTCGCTAAAATTATTCGTTTTTCTTGCTTTTTTCGGTCAAATCTCGATAAAATAAGGAAAATTAAGGGAAAAAAAAGAGGATAAATATTGATATTTCGCTAAAATTATTCGTTTTTCTGGCTTTTTTTGGTCGAATCTCGATAAAATCAGGAAAATCAAGGGAAAAAAGAAGATAAAAATTGATATTTCGCTAAAATTATTCGTTTTTCTTGCTTTTTTCGGTCAAATCTCGATAAAATAAGGAAAATTAATGAAAAAAAGAGGAAAAAAATTGAAATTTCTCTAAAATTATTAGTTTTTCTTGGATTTTTCGGTGAAATCTCGATAAAATAAGGAAAATTAAGGGAAAAAAGAGGATAAAAATTGATATTTCGCTAAAATTATTCGCTTTTCTTGCTTTTTTCGGTCAAATCTCATTAAATGAGGAGAACAAAGGAAAAAAAGAAGAAAAAAAATTGAAATTTCGATAAAATTATTCGTTTTTCTTGCTTTCTTCGGTCAAATCTCGATAAAATAAGGAAAATTAAGGGAAAAAAAGAGGAAAAAAATTGAAATTTCGCTAAAATTATTCGTTTTTCTTGCTTTTTTCGGTCAAATCTCATTAAATGAGAAGAATGAAGGAAAAAAAGAGGAAAAAAATTGAAATTTCGCTAAAATTATTCGTTTTTCTTGCTTTTTTCGGTCAAATCTCGAAAAAATAAGGAAAATTAAGGGAAAAAAAGAGGAAAAAAATTGAAATTTCGCTAAAGTTACTCGTTTTTCTTGCTTTTGTCGGTCAAATCTTGATAAAATAAGGAAAATTAAGGGAAAAAAAGAGGAAAAAAATTGAAATTTCGCTAAAATTATTCGTTTTTCTTGCTTTTTTCGGTCAAATCTCGATAAAATAAGGAAAATTAAGGGTAAAAAAGAGGAAACAAATTGAAATTTCGATCAAATTATTCGTTTTTCTTCCTTTTTTCGGTAAAATCTCGATAAAATAAGGAAAATTAAGGGGAAAAAAAGAGGATAAATATTGATATTTCGCTAAAATTATTCGTTTTTCTGGCTTTTTTTGGTCGAATCTCCATAAAATCAGGAATATCAAGGGAAAAAAGAAGATAAAAATTGATATTTCGCTAAAATTATTCGTTTTCTTGCTTTTTCGGTCAAATCTCGATAAAATAAGGAAAATTAATGAAAAAAAGAGGAAAAAAATTGAAATTTCGCTAAAATTATTAGTTTTTCTTGGATTTTTCGGTGAAATCTCGATAAAATAAGGAAAATTAAGGGAAAAAAGAGGATAAAAATTGATATTTTGCTAAATTTATTCGTTTTTCTTGCTTTTTTCGGTCAAATCTCATTAAATGAGGAGAACGAAGGAAAAAAAGAGGAAAAAAAATTGAAATTTCGCTAAACTTATTCGTTTTTCTTGCTTTTTTCGGAAAAATCTCGATAAAATAAGGAAAATTAAGGGAAAAAAAGAGGAAAAAAATTGAAATTTCGCTAAAATTATTAGTTTTTCTTGGCTTTTTCGGTGAAATCTCGATAAAATAAGGAAAATTAAGGGAAAAAAGAGGATAAAAATTGATATTTCGCTAAAATTATTCGTTTTTCTTGCTTTTTTCGGTCAAATCTCAATAAATGAGGAGAACGAAGGAAAAAAAGAGGAAAAAAAATTGAAATTTCGCTAAAATTATTCGTTTTTCTTGCTTTTTTCGGAAAAATCTCGATAAAATAAGGAAAATTAAGGGAAAAAAAGAGGAAAAAAATTGAAATTTCGCTAAAATTATTCGTTTTTCTTGCTTTTTTCGCTGAAATCTCGATAAAATAAGGAAAATTAAGGGAAAAAAGAGGTTTAAAATTGATATTTCGCGAAAATTATTCGTTTTTCTTGCTTTTTTCGGTCAAATCTCATTAAATGAGGAGAACGAAGGAAAAAAAGAGGATAAAAATTGAAATTTTGCTAAAATTATTCGTTTTTCTTGCTTTTTTCGGAAAAATCTCGATAAAATAAGGAAAATTAAGGGAAAAAAAGAGGAAAAAAATTGAAATTTCGCAAAAATTATTCGTTTTTCTTGCTTTTTTCGGTCAAATCTCTAAAAAATAAGGAAAATTAAGGGAAAAAAAGAGGAAAAAAATTGAAATTTCGCTAAAGTTACTCGTTTTTCTTGCTTTTTTCGGTCAAATCTTGATAAAATAAGGAAAATTAAGGGAAAAAAAGAGGAAAAAAATTGAAATTTCGCTAAAATTATTCGTTTTTCTTGCTTTTTTCGGTCAAATCTCGTTGAATGAGGAGAATGAAGGAAAAAAAGAGGAAAAAAATTGAAATTTCGCTAAAATTATTCGTTTTTCTTGCTTTTTTCGGTCAAATCTCGAAAGAATAAGGAATATTAAGGGAAAAAAAGAGGAAAAAAATTCAAATTTCGCTAAAGTAACTCGTTTTTCTTGCTTTTTTCGGTCAAATCTTGATAAAATAAGGAAAATTAAGGGAAAAAAAGAGGAAAAAAATTGAAATTTCGCTAAAATTATTCGTTTTTCTTGCTTTTTTCGGTCAAATCTCGAAAAAATAAGGAAAATTAAGGGTAAAAAAGAGGAAAAAAATTGAAATTTCGATCAAATTATTAGTTTTTCTTCCTTTTTTCGGTAAAATCTCGATAAAATAATGAAAATTAAGGGAAAAAAAGAGGAAAAAAATTGAAATTTCGATCAAATTATTCGTTTTTCTTCCTTTGTTCGGTCAAATCTCGATAAAATAAGGAAAATTAAGGGAAAAAAAGAGGATAAATATTGATATTTCGCTAAATTTATTCGTTTTTCTTGCTTTTTTCGGTCAAATCTCATTAAATGAGGAGAACGAAGGAAAAAAAGAGGAAAAAAAAAATTGAAATTTCGCTAAAATTATTCGTTTTTCTTGCTTTTTTCGGTCAAATCTCGTTAAATGAGGAGAATGAAGGAATAAAAGAGGAAAAAAATTGAAATTTCGCTAAAGTTACTCGTTTTTCTTGCTTTTTTCGGTCAAATCTTGATAAAATAAGGAAAATTAAGGGAAAAAAAGAGGAAAAAAATTGAAATTTCGCTAAAATTATTCGTTTTTCTTGCTTTTTTCGGTCAAATCTCGATAAAATAAGGAAAATCAAGGGTAAAAAAGAGGAAAAAAATTGAAATTTCGATCAAATTATTCGTTTTTCTTCCTTTTTTCGGTGAAATCTCGATAAAATAAGGAAAATTAAGGGAAAAAAAGAGGAAAAAAATTGAAATTTCGCTAAAATTATTCGTTTTTCTTGCTTTTTTCGGTCAAATCTCGATAAAATAAGGAAAATTAAGGGAAAAAAAGAGGAAAAAATTTGGAATTTCGTAAAAATTATTCGTTTTTCTTGCTTTTTTCGGTCAAATCTCGATAAAATAAGGAAAATTAAGGGGAAAAAAGAGGATAAAAATTGATATTTCGCTAAAATTATTCGTTTTTCTTGCTTTTTTCGGTCAAATATTTATTAAATAAGAAAAATTAAGGGAAAAAAGAGGATAGAAATTTATATTTTGCTAAAATTATTCGTTTTTCTTGCTTTTTTCGGTCAAATCTCGATAAAGAAAGGAAAATTAAGGGAAAAAAAGAGGAAAAAAATTGAAATTTCGCTTAAATTATTCGTTTTTCTTGCTTTTTTCGGTCAAATCTCGAAAAAATAAGGAAAATTAAGGGAAAAAAAGAGGAAAAAAATTGAAATTTCGCTAAAGTTACTCGTTTTTCTTGCTTTTTTCGGTCAAATCTTGATAAAATAAGGAAAATTAAGGGAAAAAAAGAGAAAAAAAATTGAAATTTCGCTAAAATTATTCGTTTTTCTTGCTTTTTACGGTCAAATCTCGATAAAATAAGGAAAATTAAGGGTAAAAAAGAGGAAAAAAATTCAAATTTCGATCAAATTATTCGTTTTTCTTCCTTTTTTCGGTCAAATCTCGATAAAATAAGGAAAATTAAGGGAAAAAAAGAGGAAAAAAATTGAAATTTCGCTAAAATTATTCGTTTTTCTTGCTTTTTTGGGTCAAATCTCGTTAAATGAGGAGAATGAAGGAAAAAAAGAGGAAAAAAATTGAAATTTCGCGAAAATTATTCGTTTTTCTTGCTTTTTTCGGTCAAATCTCGAAAAAATAAGGAAAATTAAGGGAAAAAAAGAGGAAAAAAATTGAAATTTCGGTAAAGTTACTCGTTTTTCTTGCTTTTTTCGCTGAAATCTCGATAAAATAAGGAAAATTAAGGGAAAAAAGAGGATAAAAATTGATATTTCGCTAAAATTATTCGTTTTTCTTGCTTTTTTCGGTCAAATCTCATTAAATGAGGAGAACGAAGGAAAAAAAGAGGATAAAAATTGAAATTTTGCTTAAATTATTCGTTTTTCTTGCTTTTTTCGGAAAAATCTCGATAAAATAAGGAAAATTAAGGGAAAAAAAGAGGAAAAAAATTGAAATTTCGCTAAAATTATTCGTTTTTCTTGCTTTTTTCAGTCAAATCTCTAAAAAATAAGGAAAATTAAGGGAAGAAAAGAGGAAAAAAATTGAAATTTCGCTAAAGTTACTCGTTTTTCTTGCTTTTTTCGGTCAAATCTTGATAAAATAAGGAAAATTAAGGGAAAAAAAGAGGAAAAAAATTGAAATTTCGCTAAAATTATTCGATTTTCTTGCTTTTTTCGGTCAAATCTCGTTAAATGAGGAGAATGAAGGAAAAAAAGAGGAAAAAAATTGAAATTTCGCTAAAATTATTCGTTTTTCTTGCTTTTTTCGGTCAAATCTCGAAAAAATAAGGAATATTAAGGGAAAAAAAGAGGAAAAAAATTCAAATTTTGCTAAAGTAACTCGTTTTTCTTGCTTTTTTCGGTCAAATCTTGATAAAATAAGGAAAATTAAGGGAAAAAAAGAGGAAAAAAATTGAAATTTCGCTAAAATTATTCGTTTTTCTTGCTTTTTTCGGTCAAATCTCGAAAAAATAAGGAAAATTAAGGGTAAAAAAGAGGAAAAAAATTGAAATTTCGCTAAAATTATTCGTTTTTCTTGCTTTTTTCGGTCAAATCTCGAAAAAATAAGGAAAATTAAGGGTAAAAAAGAGGAAAAAAATTGAAATTTCGATCAAATTATTAGTTTTTCTTCCTTTTTTCGGTAAAATCTCGATAAAATAATGAAAATTAAGGGAAAAAAAGAGGAAAAAAATTGAAATTTCGATCAAATTATTCGTTTTTCTTCCTTTGTTCGGTCAAATCTCGCTAAAATAAGGAAAATTAAGGGAAAAAAAGAGGATAAATATTGATATTTCGCTAAATTTATTCGTTTTTCTTGCTTTTTTCGGTCAAATCTCATTAAATGAGGAGAACGAAGGAAAAAAAGAGGAAAAAAAAAATTGAAATTTCGCTAAAATTATTCGTTTTTCTTGCTTTTTTCGGTCAAATCTCGTTAAATGAGGAGAATGAAGGAATAAAAGAGGAAAAAAATTGAAATTTCGCTAAAATTATTCGTTTTTCTTGCTTTTTTCGGTCAAATCTCCAAAAAATAAGGAACATTAAGGGAAAAAAAGAGGAAAAAAATTGAAATTTCGCTAAAGTTACTCGTTTTTCTTGCTTTTTTCGGTCAAATCTTGATAAAATAAGGAAAATTAAGGGAAAAAAAGAGGAAAAAAATTGAAATTTCGCTAAAATTATTCGTTTTTCTTGCTTTTTTCGGTCAAATCTCGATAAAATAAGGAAAATCAAGGGTAAAAAAGAGGAAAAAAATTGAAATTTCGATCAAATTATTCGTTTTTCTTCCTTTTTTCGGTGAAATCTCGATAAAATAAGGAAAATTAAGGGAAAAAAAGAGGAAAAAAATTGAAATTTCGCTAAAATTATTCGTTTTTCTTGCTTTTTTCGGTCAAATCTCGATAAAATAAGGAAAATTAAGGGAAAAAAAGAGGAAAAAATTTGGAATTTCGTAAAAATTATTCGTTTTTCTTGCTTTTTTCGGTCAAATCTCGATAAAATAAGGAAAATTAAGGGGAAAAAAGAGGATAAAAATTGATATTTCGCTAAAATTATTCGTTTTTCTTGCTTTTTTCGGTCAAATATTTATTAAATAAGAAAAATTAAGGGAAAAAAGAGGATAGAAATTTATATTTTGCTAAAATTATTCGTTTTTCTTGCTTTTTTCGGTCAAATCTCGATAAAGAAATGAAAATTAAGGGAAAAAAAGAGGAAAAAAATTGAAATTTCGCTTAAATTATTCGTTTTTCTTGCTTTTTTCGGTCAAATCTCGAAAAAATAAGGAAAATTAAGGGAAAAAAAGAGGAAAAAAATTGAAATTTCGCTAAAGTTACTCGTTTTTCTTGCTTTTTTCGGTCAAATCTTGATAAAATAAGGAAAATTAAGGGAAAAAAAGAGAAAAAAAATTGAAATTTCGCTAAAATTATTCGTTTTTCTTGCTTTTTACGGTCAAATCTCGATAAAATAAGGAAAATTAAGGGTAAAAAAGAGGAAAAAAATTCAAATTTTGATCAAATTATTCGTTTTTCTTCCTTTTTTCGGTCAAATCTCGATAAAATAAGGAAAATTAAGGGAAAAAAAGAGGAAAAAAATTGAAATTTCGCTAAAATTATTCGTTTTTCTTGCTTTTTTGGGTCAAATCTCGTTAAATGAGGAGAATGAAGGAAAAAAAGAGGAAAAAAATTGAAATTTCGCGAAAATTATTCGTTTTTCTTGCTTTTTTCGGTCAAATCTCGAAAAAATAAGGAAAATTAAGGGAAAAAAAGAGGAAAAAAATTGAAATTTCGGTAAAGTTACTCGTTTTTCTTGCTTTTTTCGCTGAAATCTCGATAAAATAAGGAAAATTAAGGGAAAAAAGAGGATAAAAATTGATATTTCGCTAAAATTATTCGTTTTTCTTGCTTTTTTCGGTCAAATCTCATTAAATGAGGAGAACGAAGGAAAAAAAGAGGATAAAAATTGAAATTTTGCTAAAATTATTCGTTTTTCTTGCTTTTTTCGGAAAAATCTCGATAAAATAAGGAAAATTAAGGGAAAAAAAGAGGAAAAAAATTGAAATTTCGCTAAAATTATTCGTTTTTCTTGCTTTTTTCGGTCAAATCTCTAAAAAATAAGGAAAATTAAGGGAAAAAAAGAGGAAAAAAATTGAAATTTCGCTAAAGTTACTCGTTTTTCTTGCTTTTTTCGGTCAAATCTTGATAAAATAAGGAAAATTAAGGGAAAAAAAGAGGAAAAAAATTGAAATTTCGCTAAAATTATTCGTTTTTCTTGCTTTTTTCGGTCAAATCTCGTTAAATGAGGAGAATGAAGGAAAAAAAGAGGAAAAAAATTGAAATTTCGCTAAAATTATTCGTTTTTCTTGCTTTTTTCGGTCAAATCTCGAAAAAATAAGGAATATTAAGGGAAAAAAAGAGGAAAAAAATTCAAATTTTGCTAAAGTAACTCGTTTTTCTTGCTTTTTTCGGTCAAATCTTGATAAAATAAGGATAATTAAGGGAAAAAAAGAGGAAAAAAATTGAAATTTCGCTAAAATTATTCGTTTTTCTTGCTTTTTTCGGTCAAATCTCGAAAAAATAAGGAAAATTAAGGGTAAAAAAGAGGAAAAAAATTGAAATTTCGCTAAAATTATTCGTTTTTCTTGCTTTTTTCGGTCAAATCTCGAAAAAATAAGGAAAATTAAGGGTAAAAAAGAGGAAAAAAATTGAAATTTCGATCAAATTATTAGTTTTTCTTCCTTTTTTCGGTAAAATCTCGATAAAATAATGAAAATTAAGGGAAAAAAAGAGGAAAAAAATTGAAATTTCGATCAAATTATTCGTTTTTCTTCCTTTGTTCGGTCAAATCTCGATAAAATAAGGAAAATTAAGGGAAAAAAAGAGGATAAATATTGATATTTCGCTAAATTTATTCGTTTTTCTTGCTTTTTTCGGTCAAATCTCATTAAATGAGGAGAACGAAGGAAAAAAAGAGGAAAAAAAAAATTGAAATTTCGCTAAAATTATTCGTTTTTCTTGCTTTTTTCGGTCAAATCTCGTTAAATGAGGAGAATGAAGGAATAAAAGAGGAAAAAAATTGAAATTTCGCTAAAATTATTCGTTTTTCTTGCTTTTTTCGGTCAAATCTCCAAAAAATAAGGAACATTAAGGGAAAAAAAGAGGAAAAAAATTGAAATTTCGCTAAAGTTACTCGTTTTTCTTGCTTTTTTCGGTCAAATCTTGATAAAATAAGGAAAATTAAGGGAAAAAAAGAGGAAAAAAATTGAAATTTCGCTAAAATTATTCGTTTTTCTTGCTTTTTTCGGTCAAATCTCGATAAAATAAGGAAAATCAAGGGTAAAAAAGAGGAAAAAAATTGAAATTTCGATCAAATTATTCGTTTTTCTTCCTTTTTTCGGTGAAATCTCGATAAAATAAGGAAAATTAAGGGAAAAAAAGAGGAAAAAAATTGAAATTTCGCTAAAATTATTCGTTTTTCTTGCTTTTTTCGGTCAAATCTCGATAAAATAAGGAAAATTAAGGGAAAAAAAGAGGAAAAAATTTGGAATTTCGTAAAAATTATTCGTTTTTCTTGCTTTTTTCGGTCAAATCTCGATAAAATAAGGAAAATTAAGGGGAAAAAAGAGGATAAAAATTGATATTTCGCTAAAATTATTCGTTTTTCTTGCTTTTTTCGGTCAAATATTTATTAAATAAGAAAAATTAAGGGAAAAAAGAGGATAGAAATTTATATTTTGCTAAAATTATTCGTTTTTCTTGCTTTTTTCGGTCAAATCTCGATAAAGAAAGGAAAATTAAGGGAAAAAAAGAGGAAAAAAATTGAAATTTCGCTTAAATTATTCGTTTTTCTTGCTTTTTTCGGTCAAATCTCGAAAAAATAAGGAAAATTAAGGGAAAAAAAGAGGAAAAAAATTGAAATTTCGCTAAAGTTACTCGTTTTTCTTGCTTTTTTCGGTCAAATCTTGATAAAATAAGGAAAATTAAGGGAAAAAAAGAGAAAAAAAATTGAAATTTCGCTAAAATTATTCGTTTTTCTTGCTTTTTACGGTCAAATCTCGATAAAATAAGGAAAATTAAGGGTAAAAAAGAGGAAAAAAATTCAAATTTCGATCAAATTATTCGTTTTTCTTCCTTTTTTCGGTCAAATCTCGATAAAATAAGGAAAATTAAGGGAAAAAAAGAGGAAAAAAATTGAAATTTCGCTAAAATTATTCGTTTTTCTTGCTTTTTTGGGTCAAATCTCGTTAAATGAGGAGAATGAAGGAAAAAAAGAGGAAAAAAATTGAAATTTCGCGAAAATTATTCGTTTTTCTTGCTTTTTTCGGTCAAATCTCGAAAAAATAAGGAAAATTAAGGGAAAAAAAGAGGAAAAAAATTGAAATTTCGGTAAAGTTACTCGTTTTTCTTGCTTTTTTCGCTGAAATCTCGATAAAATAAGGAAAATTAAGGGAAAAAAGAGGATAAAAATTGATATTTCGCTAAAATTATTCGTTTTTCTTGCTTTTTTCGGTCAAATCTCATTAAATGAGGAGAACGAAGGAAAAAAAGAGGATAAAAATTGAAATTTTGCTAAAATTATTCGTTTTTCTTGCTTTTTTCGGAAAAATCTCGATAAAATAAGGAAAATTAAGGGAAAAAAAGAGGAAAAAAATTGAAATTTCGCTAAAATTATTCGTTTTTCTTGCTTTTTTCGGTCAAATCTCGAAAAAATAAGGAAAATTAAGGGAAAAAAAGAGGAAAAAAATTGAAATTTCGCTAAAGTTACTCGTTTTTCTTGCTTTTTTCGGTCAAATCTTGATAAAATAAGGAAAATTAAGGGAAAAAAAGAGGAAAAAAATTGAAATTTCGCTAAAATTATTCGTTTTTCTTGCTTTTTTCGGTCAAATCTCGTTAAATGAGGAGAATGAAGGAAAAAAAGAGGAAAAAAATTGAAATTTCGCTAAAATTATTCGTTTTTCTTGCTTTTTTCGGTCAAATCTCGAAAAAATAAGGAATATTAAGGGAAAAAAAGAGGAAAAAAATTCAAATTTTGCTAAAGTAACTCGTTTTTCTTGCTTTTTTCGGTCAAATCTTGATAAAATAAGGAAAATTAAGGGAAAAAAAGAGGAAAAAAATTGAAATTTCGCTAAAATTATTCGTTTTTCTTGCTTTTTTCGGTCAAATCTCGAAAAAATAAGGAAAATTAAGGGTAAAAAAGAGGAAAAAAATTGAAATTTCGATCAAATTATTAGTTTTTCTTCCTTTTTTCGGTAAAATCTCGATAAAATAATGAAAATTAAGGGAAAAAAAGAGGAAAAAAATTGAAATTTCGATCAAATTATTCGTTTTTCTTCCTTTTTTCGGTCAAATCTCGATAAAATAAGGAAAATTAAGGGAAAAAAAGAGGATAAATATTGATATTTCGCTAAATTTATTCGTTTTTCTTGCTTTTTTCGGTCAAATCTCATTAAATGAGGAGAACGAAGGAAAAAAATAGGAAAAAAAAAATTGAAATTTCGCTAAAATTATTCGTTTTTCTTGCTTTTTTCGGTCAAATCTCGTTAAATGAGGAGAATGAAGGAATAAAAGAGGAAAAAAACTGAAATTTCGCTAAAATTATTCGTTTTTCTTGCTTTTTTCGGTCAAATCTCCAAAAAATAAGGAACATTAAGGGAAAAAAAGAGGAAAAAAATTGAAATTTCGCTAAAGTTACTCGTTTTTCTTGCTTTTTTCGGTCAAATCTTGATAAAATAAGGAAAATTAAGGGAAAAAAAGGGGAAAAAAATTGAAATTTCGCTAAAATTATTCGTTTTTCTTGCTTTTTTTGGTCAAATCTCGATAAAATAAGGAAAATCAAGGGTAAAAAAGAGGAAAAAAATTGAAATTTCGATCAAATTATTCGTTTTTCTTCCTTTTTTCGGTGAAATCTCGATAAAATAAGGAAAATTAAGGGAAAAAAAGAGGAAAAAAATTGAAATTTCGCTAAAATTATTCGTTTTTCTTGCTTTTTTCGGTCAAATCTCGATAAAATAAGGAAAATTAAGGGAAAAAAAGAGGAAAAAATTTGGAATTTCGTAAAAATTATTCGTTTTTCTTGCTTTTTTCGGTCAAATCTCGATAAAATAAGGAAAATTAAGGGGAAAAAAGAGGATAAAAATTGATATTTCGCTAAAATTATTCGTTTTTCTTGCTTTTTTCGGTCAAATATTTATTAAATAAGAAAAATTAAGGGAAAAAAGAGGATAGAAATTTATATTTTGCTAAAATTATTCGTTTTTCTTGCTTTTTTCGGTCAAATCTCGATAAAGAAAGGAAAATTAAGGGAAAAAAATTGAAATTTCGCTTAAATTATTCGTTTTTCTTGCTTTTTTCGGTCAAATCTCGAAAAAATAAGGAAAATTAAGGGAAAAAAAGAGGAAAAAAATTGAAATTTTGCTAAAGTTACTCGTTTTTCTTGCTTTTTTCGGTCAAATCTTGATAAAATAAGGAAAATTAAGGGAAAAAAAGAGAAAAAAAATTGAAATTTCGCGAAAATTATGCGTTTTTCTTGCTTTTTTCGGTCAAATCTCGAAAAAATAAGGAAAATTAAGGGAAAAAAAGAGGAAAAAAATTGAAATTTCGGTAAAGTTACTCGTTTTTCTTGCTTTTTTCGCTGAAATCTCGATAAAATAAGGAAAATTAAGGGAAAAAAGAGGATAAAAATTGATATTTCGCTAAAATTATTCGTTTTTCTTGCTTTTTTCGGTCAAATCTCATTAAATGAGGAGAACGAAGGAAAAAAAGAGGATAAAAATTGAAATTTTGCTAAAATTATTCGTTTTTCTTGCTTTTTTCGGAAAAATCTCGATAAAATAAGGAAAATTAAGGGAAAAAAAGAGGAAAAAAATTGAAATTTCGCTAAAATTATTCGTTTTTCTTGCTTTTTTCGGTCAAATCTCTAAAAAATAAGGAAAATTAAGGGAAAAAAAGAGGAAAAAAATTGAAATTTCGCTAAAGTTACTCGTTTTTCTTGCTTTTTTCGGTCAAATCTTGATAAAATAAGGAAAATTAAGGGAAAAAAAGAGGAAAAAAATTGAAATTTCGCTAAAATTATTCGTTTTTCTTGCTTTTTTCGGTCAAATCTCGTTAAATGAGGAGAATGAAGGAAAAAAAGAGGAAAAAAATTGAAATTTCGCTAAAATTATTCGTTTTTCTTGCTTTTTTCGGTCAAATCTCGAAAAAATAAGGAATATTAAGGGAAAAAAAGAGGAAAAAAATTCAAATTTCGCTAAAGTAACTCGTTTTTCTTGCTTTTTTCGGTCAAATCTCGAAAAAATAAGGAAAATTAAGGGTAAAAAAGAGGAAAAAAATTGAAATTTCGATCAAATTATTAGTTTTTCTTCCTTTTTTCGGTAAAATCTCGATAAAATAATGAAAATTAAGGGAAAAAAAGAGGAAAAAAATTGAAATTTCGATCAAATTATTCGTTTTTCTTCCTTTTTTCGGTCAAATCTCGATAAAATAAGGAAAATTAAGGGAAAAAAAAGAGGATAAATATTGATATTTCGCTAAATTTATTCGTTTTTCTTGCTTTTTTCGGTCAAATCTCATTAAATGAGGAGAACGAAGGAAAAAAAGAGGAAAAAAAAAATTGAAATTTCGCTAAAATTATTCGTTTTTCTTGCTTTTTTCGGTCAAATCTCGTTAAATGAGGAGAATGAAGGAATAAAAGAGGAAAAAAATTGAAATTTCGCTAAAATTATTCGTTTTTCTTGCTTTTTTCGGTCAAATCTCCAAAAAATAAGGAAAATTAAGGGAAAAAAAGAGGAAAAAAATTGAAATTTCGCTAAAGTTACTCGTTTTTCTTGCTTTTTTCGGTCAAATCTTGATAAAATAAGGAAAATTAAGGGAAAAAAATTGAAATTTCGCTAAAATTATTCGTTTTTCTTGCTTTTTTCGGTCAAATCTCGATAAAATAAGGAAAATCAAGGGTAAAAAAGAGGAAAAAAATTGAAATTTCGATCAAATTATTCGTTTTTTTTCCTTTTTTCGGTGAAATCTCGATAAAATTAGGAAAATTAAGGGAAAAAAAGAGGAAAAAAATTGAAATTTCGCTAAAATTATTCGTTTTTCTTGCTTTTTTCGGTCAAATCTCGATAAAATAAGGAAAATTAAGGGAAAAAAAGAGGAAAAAATTTGGAATTTCGTAAAAATTATTCGTTTTTCTTGCTTTTTTCGGTCAAATCTCGATAAAATAAGGAAAATTAAGGGGAAAAAAGAGGATAAAAATTGATATTTCGCTAAAATTATTCGTTTTTCTTGCTTTTTTCGGTCAAATATCTATTAAATAAGAAAAATTAAGGGAAAAAAGAGGATAGAAATTTATATTTTGCTAAAATTATTCGTTTTTCTTGCTTTTTTCGGTCAAATCTTGATAAAATAAGGAAAATTAAGGGAAAAAAAGAGAAAAAAAATTGAAATTTCGCTAAAATTATTCGTTTTTCTTGCTTTTTTCGGTCAAATCTCGATAAAATAAGGAAAATTAAGGGTAAAAAAGAGGAAAAAATTTCAAATTTCGATCAAATTATTCGTTTTTCTTCCTTTTTTCGGTCAAATCTCGATAAAATAAGGAAAATTAAGGGAAAAAAAGAGGAAAAAAATTGAAATTTCGCTAAAATTATTCGTTTTTCTTGCTTTTTTGGGTCAAATCTCGTTAAATGAGGAGAATGAAGGAAAAAAAGAGGAAAAAAATTGAAATTTCGCGAAAATTATTCGTTTTTCTTGCTTTTTTCGGTCAAATCTCGTTAAATGAGGAGAATGAAGGAAAAAAAGAGGAAAAAAATTGAAATTTCGCGAAAATTATTCGTTTTTCTTGCTTTTTTCGGTCAAATCTCGAAAAAATAAGGAAAATTAAGGGAAAAAAAGAGGAAAAAAATTGAAATTTCGGTAAAGCTACTCGTTTTTCTTGCTTTTTTCGGTCAAATCTTGATAAAATAAGGAAAATTAAGGGAAAAAAAGAGGAAAAAAATTGAAATTTCGGTAAAGTTACTCGTTTTTCTTGCTTTTTTCGGTCAAATCTTGATAAAATAAGGAAAATTAAGGGAAAAAAAGAGGAAAAAAATTGAAATTTCGCTAAAATTATTCGTTTTTCTTGCTTTTTTCGGTCAAATCTCGATAAAATAAGGAAAATTAAGGGTAAAAAAGAGGAAAAAAATTGAAATTTCGATCAAATTATTCGTTTTTCTTCCTTTTTTCGGTCAAATCTCGATAAAATAAGGAAAATTAAGAGAAAAAAAAGAGGATAAATATTAATATTTCGCTAAAATTATTCGTTTTTCTGGCTTTTTTTGGTCAAATCTCGATAAAATAAGGAAAATTAATGAAAAAAAGAGGAAAAAAATTGAAATTTCGCTAAAATTATTAGTTTTTCTTGGATTTTTAGGTGAAATCTCGATAAAATAAGGAAAATTAAGGGAAAAAAGAGGATAAAAATTGATATTTCGCTAAAATTATTCTTTTTTCTTGCTTTTTTCGGTCAAATCTCAATAAATGAGGAGAACGAAGGAAAAAAAGAGGAAAAAAAATTGAAATTTCGCTAAAATTATTCGTTTTTCTTGCTTTTTTCGGAAAAATCTCGATAAAATAAGGAAAATTAAGGGAAAAAAAGAGGAAAAAAATTGAAATTTCGCTAAAATTATTCGTTTTTCTTGCTTTTTTCGGTCAAATCTCGATAAAATAAGGAAAATTAAGGGAAAAAAAGAGGAAAAAAATTGAAATTTCGCTAAAATAATTCGTTTTTCTTGCTTTTTTCGGTCAAATCTCGATAAAATGATGAAAATTAAGGAAAAAAAAGAGGAAAAAAACTGAAATTTCGCTACAATTATTCATTTTTCTTGCTTTTTTCGGTCAAATCTCGATAAAATAAGGAATATAAAGAGAAAAAAAGAGGAAGAAAATTAAAATTTCGCTAAAATCATTCATTTTTCTTGCTTTTTTCGGTCAAATCTCGATAAAATAAGGAAAATTAAGGGAAAAAAGAGGATAAAAATTGAAATTTCGCTACAATTATTCGTTTTTCTTACTTTTTTAGGTCAAATCTCCATAAAATAAGGAAAATTAAGGTAAAAAAAGAGGATAAAAATTGAAATTTCGCTAAAATTATTCGTTTTTTCTTGCTTTTTTCAAGCAAATCTCGATAAAATAAGGAAAATTAAGGGAAAAAAAGAGGAAAAAAATTGAAATTTCGCTATAATTATTCGTTTTTCTTGCTTTTTTTCGGTCAAATCTCGATAAAATAAGGAAAATTAAGGGAAAAAAAGATGAAAAAATGGATATTTCGCTAAATTTATTCGTTTTTCTTGCTTTTTTCGGTCAAATCTCGATAAATAAGGGAAATTAAGGGAAAAATAGAGGAAAAAAATTGAAATTTCGATCAAATTATTCGTTTTTCTTGCTTTTTTCGGTCAAATCTCGATAAAATAAGGAAAATTAAGGAAAAAAAGAGGAAAAAAAATTGATATTTCGCTAAAATTATTCGTTTTTCTTGTTTTTTCCGGTCAAATCTCGATTAAATAAGGAAAATTAAGGGAAAAAAGAGGATAGAAATTGATATTTCGCTAAAATTATTCTTTTTTCTTGCTTTTTTCGGTCAAATCTCGATAAAATAAGGGAAATTAAGGGAAAAAAAGAGGAAAAAAATTGAAATTTCGCTAAAATTATTCGTTTTTCTTAATAAATAATAAGGAAAATTAAGGGAAAAAAAGAGGAAAAAAATTGAAATTTCGCTAAAATTATTCGTTTTTCTTGGATTTTTCGGTGAAATCTCGATCAAATAAGGAAAATTAATGGAAAATAAGAGGAAAAAATTGAAATTTCGCTAAAATTATTCGTTTTTCTTGCTTTTTTCAGTCAAATCTCGTTGAATGAGGAGAATGAAGGAAAAAAAAGAGGAAAAAAATTGAAATTTCGCTAAAGTTATTCGTTTTTCTTGCTTTTTTCGGTCAAATATCGAAAAAATAAGGAAAATTAAGGGAAAAAAAGAGGAAAAAAATTTAAATTTCGCTAAAATTACTTGTTTTTCTTGCTTTTTTCGGTCAAATCTCGATAAAATAAGGAAAATTAGGGGAAAAAAAAGGAAAAAAATTGAAATTTCGCTAAAATAATTCGTTTTTCTTGCTTTTTTCGGTCAAATTTCGATAAAATAAGGAAAATTAAGGGAAAAAAGAGGATAAAAATTGATATTTCGCTAAAATAATTCGTTTTTCTTGCTTTTTTCGGTCAAATCTCGATAGAATAAGGAAAATTAAGGGAAAAAAAGAGGAAAAAAATTGAAATTTCGCTAAAATAATTCGTTTTTCTTGCTTTTTTCGGTCAAATCTCTATAAAATGATGAAAATTAAGGAAAAAAAAGAGGAAAAAAACTGAATTTCGCTACAATTATTCATTTTTCTTGCTTTTTTCGGTCAAATCTCGATAAAATAAGGAATATAAAGGGAAAAAAAGAGGAAGAAAATTGAAATTTCGCTAAAATTATTCATTTTTCTTGCTTTTTTCGGTCAAATCTCGATAAAATAAGGAAAATTAAGGGAAAAAAGAGGATAAAAATTGATATTTCGCTAAAATTATTCGTTTTTCTTACTTTTTTAGGTCAAATCTCCATAAAATAAGGAAAATTAAGGTAAAAAAAGAGGATAAAAATTGAAATTTCGCTAAAATTATTCGTTTTTTCTTGCTTTTTTCAAGCAAATCTCGATAAAATAAGGAAAATTAAGGGAAAAAAAGAGGAAAAAAATTGAAATTTCGCTATAATTATTCGTTTTTCTTGCTTTTTTTCGGTCAAATCTCGATAAAATAAGGAAAATTAAGGGAAAAAAAGATGAAAAAATTGATATTTCGCTAAAATTATTCGTTTTTTCTTGCTTTTTTTCGGTCAAATCTCGATAAAATAAGGGAAATTAAGGGAAAAATAGAGGAAAAAAATTGAAATTTCGATCAAATTATTCGTTTTTCTTGCTTTTTTTCGGTCAAATCTCGATAAAATAAGGAAAATAAAGGAAAAAAAGAGGAAAAAAATTGATATTTCGCTAAAATTATTCGTTTTTCTTGTTTTTTCCGGTCATATCTCGATTAAATAAGGAAAATTAAGGGAAAAAAAGAGGATAGAAATTGATATTTCGCTAAAATTATTCTTTTTTCTTGCTTTTTTCGGTCAAAAATTGTAATTTCGCAAAAATTATTCGTTTTTCTTGCTTTTTTGGTGAAATCTCGATAAATAAGGAAAATTTAGGGAAAAAAAGAGGATAAAAATTGATATTTCGATAAAATTATTCGTTTTTCTTGCTTTTTTCTGTCAAATCTCGTTAAATGAGGAGAATGAAGGAAAAAAGAGGAAAAAAATGGAAATTTCGCTAAAATTATTCGTTTTTCTTGCTTTTTTCGGTCAAATCTCGATAAAATAAGGAAAATTAAAAGAAAAAAAGAGGAAAAAAAATTGAATTTTCGCTAAAATTATTCGTTTTTCTTGCTTTTTTTCGGTCAAATCTCATTAAATGAGGAGAACGAAGGAAAAAAAAAGGAAAAAAAAATTGAAATTTCGCCAAAATTATTCGTTTTTCTTGCTTTTTTCGGACAAATCTCGATAAAATAAGGAAAATTAAGGGAAAAAAATAGGAAAAAAATTGAAATTTCGCTAAAATAATTCGTTTTTCTTGCTTTTTTCGGTCAAATCTCGATAAAATGATGAAAATTAAGGAAAAAAAAGAGGAAAAAAACTGAAATTTCGCTACAATTATTCATTTTTCTTGCTTTTTTCGGTCAAATCTCGATAAAATAAGGAATATAAAGGGAAAAAAAGAGGAAGAAAATTGAAAATTTCGCTAAAATTATTCATTTTTCTTGCTTTTTTCGGTCAAATCTCGATAAAATAAGGAAAATTAAGGAAAAAAAGAGGATAAAAATTGATATTTCGCTAAAATTATTCGTTTTTCTTACTTTTTTAGGTCAAATCTCCATAAAATAAGGAAAATTAAGGTAAAAAAAGAGGATAAAAATTGAAATTTCGCTAAAATTATTCGTTTTTCTTGCTTTTTTCAAGCAAATCTCGATAAAATAAGGAAAATTAAGGGAAAAAAAGAGGAAAAAAATTGAAATTTCGCTATAATTATTCGTTTTTCTTGCTTTTTTCGGTCAAATCTCGATAAAATAAGGAAAATTAAGGGAAAAAAAGATGAAAAAATTGATATTTCGCTAAAATTATTCGTTTTTCTTGCTTTTTTCGGTCAAATCTCGATAAAATAAGGGAAATTAAGGGAAAAATAGAGGAAAAAAATTGAAATTTCGATCAAATTATTCGTTTTTCTTGCTTTTTTCGGTCAAATCTCGATAAAATAAGGAAAATAAAGGGAAAAAAAGAGGAAAAAAATTGATATTTCGCTAAAATTATTCGTTTTTCTTGTTTTTTCCGGTCATATCTCGATTAAATAAGGAAAATTAAGGGAAAAAAGAGGATAGAAATTGATATTTCGCTAAAATTATTCTTTTTTCTTGCTTTTTTCGGTCAAAAATTGTAATTTCGCTAAAATTATTCGTTTTTCTTGCTTTTTTCGGTGAAATCTCGATAAATAAGGAAAATTTAGGGAAAAAAAGAGGATAAAAATTGATATTTCGATAAAATTATTCGTTTTTCTTGCTTTTTTCTGTCAAATCTCGTTAAATGAGGAGAATGAAGGAAAAAAGAGGAAAAAAATGGAAATTTCGCTAAAATTATTCGTTTTTCTTGCTTTTTTCGGTCAAATCTCGATAAAATAAGGAAAATTAAAAGAAAAAAAGAGGAAAAAAATTGAATTTTCGCTAAAATTATTCGTTTTTCTTGCTTTTTTCGGTCAAATCTCATTAAATGAGGAGAACGAAGGAAAAAAAAAGGAAAAAAAATTGAAATTTCGCCAAAATTATTCGTTTTTCTTGCTTTTTTCGGACAAATCTCGATAAAATAAGGAAAATTAAGGGAAAAAAATAGGAAAAAAATTGAAATTTCGCTAAAATTTTTCCTTTTTCTTGCTTTTTTCGGTCAAATCTCGAAAAAATAAGGAAAATTAAGGGAAAAAATGAGGAAAAAAATTGAAATTTCGCTAAAATTACTCGTTTTTCTTGCTTTTTTCGGTCAAATCTTGATAAAATAAGGAAAATTAAGGGAAAAAAAGAGGAAAAAAATTGAAATTTTGCTAAAATTATTCGTTTTTCTTGCTTTTTTCGGTCAAAACTCGATAAAATAATGAAAATTAAGGGTAAAAAAGAGGAAAAAAATTGAAATTTCGATCAAATTATTCGTTTTTCTTCCTTTTTTGGGTCAAATCTCGATAAAATAAGGAAAATAAAGGGAAAAAAAGAGGAAAAAAATTGAAATTACGCAAAAATTATTCGATTTTCTTGCTTTTTTCGGTCAAATCTCGATAAAATAAGGAAAATTAAGGGAAAAAAAGAGGATAAAAATTGATATTTCGCTAAAATTATTCGTTTTTCTTGCTTTTTTCGCTCAAATCTCGATAAAATAAGGAAAATCAAGGGAAAAAAGATGATAAAAATTGATATTTCGCTAAAATTATTCGTTTTTCTTGCTTTTTTCGGTCAAATCTCGATAAAATGAGGAAAATTAAGGGATAAAAAGAGGAAAAAAATTGAAATTTCGCTACAATTATTCGTTTTTCTTGCTTTTTTCGGTCAAATCTCGATAAAATAAGGAAAATTAAGGGAAAAAAGAGGATAAAAATTGATATTTCGCTAAAATTATTCGTTTTTCTTACGTTTTTAGTTCAAATCTCCATAAAACTAGGAAAAGTAAGGGAAAAAAAGAGGATAAAAATCGAAATTTCGCTAAAATTATTCGTTTTTCTTGCTTTTTTCAAGAAAATCTCGATAAAATAAGGAAAATTAAGGGAAAAAAAGGGGAAAAAAATTGAAATTTCGCTAAAGTTACTCGTTTATCTTGCTTTTTTCGGTCAAATCTTGATAAAATAAGGAAAATTAAGGGAAAAAAAGAGGAAAAAAATTGAAATTTCGCTAAAATTATTCGTTTTTCTTGCTTTTTTCGGTCAAATCTCGTTAAATGAGGAGAATGAAGGAAAAACAGAGGAAAAAAATTGAAATTTCGATCAAATTATTCGTTTTTCTTCCTTTTTTCGGTCAAATCTCGATAAAATAAGGAAAATTAAGGGAAAAAAAGAGGAAAAAAATTGAAATTTCGCTAAAATTATTCGTTTTTCTTGCTTTTTTCGGTCAAATCTCGTTAAATGAGGAGATTGAAGGAAAAAAAGAGGAAAAAAATTGAAATTTCGCTAAAATTATTCGTTTTTCTTGCTTTTTTCGGTCAAATCTCGATAAAATAAGGAAAATTAAGGGAAAAAAAAGAGGATAAATATTGATATTTCGCTAAAATTATTCGTTTTTCTGGCTTTTTTTGGTCGAATCTCGATAAAATCAGGAAAATCAAGGGAAAAAAGAAGATAATAATTGATATTTCGCTAAAATTATTCGTTTTTCTTGCTTTTTTCGGTCAAATCTCGATAAAATAAGGAAAATTAATGAAAAAAAGAGGAAAAAAATTGAAATTTCTCTAAAATTATTAGTTTTTCTTGGATTTTTCGGTGAAATCTCGATAAAATAAGAAAAATTAAGGGAAAAAAGAGGATAAAAATTGATATTTCGCTAAAATTATTCGCTTTTCTTGCTTTTTTCGGTCAAATCTCATTAAATGAGGAGAACGAAGGAAAAAAAGAAGAAAAAAAATTGAAATTTCGATAAAATTATTCGTTTTTCTTGCTTTTTTCGGTCAAATCTCGATAAAATAAGGAAAATTAAGGGAAAAAAAGAGGAAAAAAATTGAAATTTCGCTAAAATTATTCGTTTTTCTTGCTTTTTTCGGTCAAATCTCGTTAAATGAGGAGAATGAAGGAAAAAAAGAGGAAAAAAATTGAAATTTCGCTAAAATTATTCGTTTTTCTTGCTTTTTTCGGTCAAATCTCGAAAAAATAAGGAAAATTAAGGGAAAAAAGAGGAAAAAAATTGAAATTTCGCTAAAGTTACTCGTTTTTCTTGCTTTTGTCGGTCAAATCTTGATAAAATAAGGAAAATTAAGGGAAAAAAAGAGGAAAAAAATTGAAATTTCGCTAAAATTATTCGTTTTTCTTGCTTTTTTCGGTCAAATCTCGATAAAATAAGGAAAATTAAGGGTAAAAAAGAGGAAACAAATTGAAATTTCGATCAAATTATTCGTTTTTCTTCCTTTTTTCGGTAAAATCTCGATAAAATAAGGAAAATTAAGGGAAAAAAAAGAGGATAAATATTGATATTTCGCTAAAATTATTCGTTTTTCTGGCTTTTTTTGGTCGAATCTCGATAAAATCAGGAAAATCAAGGGAAAAAAGAAGATAAAAATTGATATTTCGCTAAAATTATTCGTTTTCTTGCTTTTTCGGTCAAATCTCGATAAAATAAGGAAAATTAATGACAAAAAGAGGAAAAAAATTGAAATTTCGCTAAAATTATTAGTTTTACTTGGATTTTTCGGTGAAATCTCGATAAAATAAGGAAAATTAAGGGAAAAAAGAGGATAAAAATTGATATTTTGCTAAATTTATTCGTTTTTCTTGCTTTTTTCGGTCAAATCTCATTAAATGAGGAGAACGAAGGAAAAAAAGAGGAAAAAAAATTGAAATTTCGCTAAACTTATTCGTTTTTCTTGCTTTTTTCGGAAAAATCTCGATAAAATAAGGAAAATTAAGGGAAAAAAAGAGGAAAAAAATTGAAATTTCGCTAAAATTATTAGTTTTTCTTGGCTTTTTCGGTGAAATCTCGATAAAATAAGGAAAATTAAGGGAAAAAAGAGGATAAAAATTGATATTTCGCTAAAATAATTCGTTTTTCTTGCTTTTTTCGGTCAAATCTCAATAAATGAGGAGAACGAAGGAAAAAAAAAGGAAAAAAAATTGAAATTTCGCTAAAATTATTCGTTTTTCTTGCTTTTTTCGGAAAAATCTCGATAAAATAAGGAAAATTAAGGGAAAAAAAGAGGAAAAAAATTGAAATTTCGCTAAAATTATTCGTTTTTCTTGCTTTTTTCGCTGAAATCTCGATAAAATAAGGAAAATTAAGGGAAAAAAGAGGATAAAAATTGATATTTCGCTAAAATTATTCGTTTTTCTTGCTTTTTTCGGTCAAATCTCATTAAATGAGGAGAACGAAGGAAAAAAAGAGGATAAAAATTGAAATTTTGCTAAAATTATTCGTTTTTCTTGCTTTTTTCGGAAAAATCTCGATAAAATAAGGAAAATTAAGGGAAAAAAAGAGGATAAAAATTGATATTTCGCTAAAATTATTCGCTTTTCTTGCTTTTTTCGGTCAAATCTCATTAAATGAGGAGAACGAAGGAAAAAAAGAAGAAAAAAAATTGAAATTTCGATAAAATTATTCGTTTTTCTTGCTTTTTTCGGTCAAATCTCGATAAAATAAGGAAAATTAAGGGAAAAAAAGAGGAAAAAAATTGAAATTTCGCTAAAATTATTCGTTTTTCTTGCTTTTTTCGGTCAAATCTCGTTAAATGAGGAGAATGAAGGAAAAAAAGAGGAAAAAAATTGAAATTTCGCTAAAATTATTCGTTTTTCTTGCTTTTTTCGGTCAAATCTCGAAAAAATAAGGAAAATTAAGGGAAAAAAAGAGGAAAAAAATTGAAATTTCGCTAAAGTTACTCGTTTTTCTTGCTTTTGTCGGTCAAATCTTGATAAAATAAGGAAAATTAAGGGAAAAAAAGAGGAAAAAAATTGAAATTTCGCTAAAATTATTCGTTTTTCTTGCTTTTTTCGGTCAAATCTCGATAAAATAAGGAAAATTAAGGGTAAAAAAGAGGAAACAAATTGAAATTTCGATCAAATTATTCGTTTTTCTTCCTTTTTTCGATAAAATCTCGATAAAATAAGGAAAATTAAGGGAAAAAAAAGAGGATAAATATTGATATTTCGCTAAAATTATTCGTTTTTCTGGCTTTTTTTGGTCGAATCTCGATAAAATCAGGAAAATCAAGGGAAAAAAGAAGATAAAAATTGATATTTCGCTAAAATTATTCGTTTTCTTGCTTTTTCGGTCAAATCTCGATAAAATAAGGAAAATTAATGACAAAAAGAGGAAAAAAATTGAAATTTCGCTAAAATTATTAGTTTTTCTTGGATTTTTCGGTGAAATCTCGATAAAATAAGGAAAATTAAGGGAAAAAAGAGGATAAAAATTGATATTTTGCTAAATTTATTCGTTTTTCTTGCTTTTTTCGGTCAAATCTCATTAAATGAGGAGAACGAAGGAAAAAAAGAGGAAAAAAAATTGAAATTTCGCTAAACTTATTCGTTTTTCTTGCTTTTTTCGGAAAAATCTCGATAAAATAAGGAAAATTAAGGGAAAAAAAGAGGAAAAAAATTGAAATTTCGCTAAAATTATTAGTTTTTCTTGGCTTTTTCGGTGAAATCTCGATAAAATAAGGAAAATTAAGGGAAAAAAGAGGATAAAAATTGATATTTCGCTAAAATAATTCGTTTTTCTTGCTTTTTTCGGTCAAATCTCAATAAATGAGGAGAACGAAGGAAAAAAAAAGGAAAAAAAATTGAAATTTCGCTAAAATTATTCGTTTTTCTTGCTTTTTTCGGAAAAATCTCGATAAAATAAGGAAAATTAAAGGAAAAAAAGAGGAAAAAAATTGAAATTTCGCTAAAATTATTCGTTTTTCTTGCTTTTTTCGCTGAAATCTCGATAAAATAAGGAAAATTTAGGGAAAAAAGAGGATAAAAATTGATATTTCGCTAAAATTATTCGTTTTTCTTGCTTTTTTCGGTCAAATCTCATTAAATGAGGAGAACGAAGGAAAAAAAGAGGATAAAAATTGAAATTTTGCTAAAATTATTCGTTTTTCTTGCTTTTTTCGGAAAAATCTCGATAAAATAAGGAAAATTAAGGGAAAAAAAGAGGAAAAAAATTGAAATTTCGCTAAAATTATTCGTTTTTCTTGCTTTTTTCGGTCAAATCTCTAAAAAATAAGGAAAATTAAGGGAAAAAAAGAGGAAAAAAATTGAAATTTCGCTAAAGTTACTCGTTTTTCTTGCTTTTTTCGGTCAAATCTTGATAAAATAAGGAAAATTAAGGGAAAAAAAGAGGAAAAAAATTGAAATTTCGCTAAAATTATTCGTTTTTCTTGCTTTTTTCGGTCAAATCTCGTTAAATGAGGAGAATGAAGGAAAAAAAGAGGAAAAAAATTGAAATTTCGCTAAAATTATTCGTTTTTCTTGCTTTTTTCGGTCAAATCTCGAAAAAATAAGGAATATTAAGGGAAAAAAAGAGGAAAAAAATTCAAATTTCGCTAAAGTAACTCGTTTTTCTTGCTTTTTTCGGTCAAATCTTGATAAAATAAGGAAAATTAAGGGAAAAAAAGAGGAAAAAAATTGAAATTTCGCTAAAATTATTCGTTTTTCTTGCTTTTTTCGGTCAAATCTCGAAAAAATAAGGAAAATTAAGGGTAAAAAAGAGGAAAAAAAATTGAAATTTCGATCAAATTATTAGTTTTTCTTCCTTTTTTCGGTAAAATCTCGATAAAATAATGAAAATTAAGGGAAAAAAAGAGGAAAAAAATTGAAATTTCGATCAAATTATTCGTTTTTCTTCCTTTTTTCGGTCAAATCTCGATAAAATAAGGAAAATTAAGGGAAAAAAAAGAGGATAAATATTGATATTTCGCTAAATTTATTCGTTTTTCTTGCTTTTTTCGGTCAAATCTCATTAAATGAGGAGAACGAAGGAAAAAAAGAGGAAAAAAAAAATTGAAATTTCGCTAAAATTATTCGTTTTTCTTGCTTTTTTCGGTCAAATCTCGTTAAATGAGGAGAATGAAGGAATAAAAGAGGAAAAAAATTGAAATTTCGCTAAAATTATTCGTTTTTCTTGCTTTTTTCGGTCAAATCTCCAAAAAATAAGGAAAATTAAGGGAAAAAAAGAGGAAAAAAATTGAAATTTCGCTAAAGTTACTCGTTTTTCTTGCTTTTTTCGGTCAAATCTTGATAAAATAAGGAAAATTAAGGGAAAAAAAGAGGAAAAAAATTGAAATTTCGCTAAAATTATTCGTTTTTCTTGCTTTTTTCGGTCAAATCTCGATAAAATAAGGAAAATCAAGGGTAAAAAAGAGGAAAAAAATTGAAATTTCGATCAAATTATTCGTTTTTCTTCCTTTTTTCGGTGAAATCTCGATAAAATAAGGAAAATTAAGGGAAAAAAAGAGGAAAAAAATTGAAATTTCGCTAAAATTATTCGTTTTTCTTGCTTTTTTTGGTCAAATCTCGAAAAAATAAGGAAAATTAAGGGTAAAAAAGAGGAAAAAAATAGAAATTTCGCTAAAATTATTCGTTTTTCTTGCTTTTTTCGGTCAAATCTCGATAAAATAAGGAAAATTAAGGGTAAGAAAGAGGAAAAAAATTGAAATTTTGATCAAATTATTCGATTTTCTTCCTTTTTTCGGTCAAATCTCGATAAAATAAGGAAAATTAAGGGAAAAAAAAGAGGATAAATATTGATATTTCGCTAAAATTATTCGTTTTTCTGGCTTTTTTTGGTCGAATCTCGATAAAATCAGGAAAATCAAGGGAAAAAAGAATATAAAAATTGATATTACGCTAAAATTATTCGTTTTTCTTGCTTTTTTCGGTCAAATCTCGATAAAATAAGGAAAATTAAGGGAAAAAAGAGGATAAAAATTGATATTTCGCTAAAATTATTCGTTTTTCTTACTTTTTTAGGTCAAATCTCCATAAAATAAGGAAAATTAAGGTAAAAAAAGAGGATAAAAATTGAAATTTCGCTAAAATTATTCGTTTTTCTTGCTTTTTTCAAGCAAATCTCGATAAAATAAGGAAAATTAAGGGAAAAAAAGAGGAAAAAAATTGAAATTTCGCTATAATTATTCGTTTTTCTTGCTTTTTTCGGTCAAATCTCGATAAAATAAGGAAAATTAAGGGAAAAAAAGATGAAAAAATTGATATTTCGCTAAAATTATTCGTTTTTCTTGCTTTTTTCGGTCAAATCTCGATAAAATAAGGGAAATTAAGGGAAAAATAGAGGAAAAAAATTGAAATTTCGATCAAATTATTCGTTTTTCTTGCTTTTTTCGGTCAAATCTCGATAAAATAAGGAAAATAGAGGGAAAAAAAGAGGAAAAAAATTGATATTTCGCTAAAATTATTCGTTTTTCTTGTTTTTCCCGGTCATATCTCGATTAAATAAGGAAAATTAAGGGAAAAAAGAGGATAGAAATTGATATTTCGCTAAAATTATTCTTTTTTCTTGCTTTTTTCGGTCAAAAATTGTAATTTCGCTAAAATTATTCGTTTTTCTTGCTTTTTTCGGTGAAATCTCGATAAATAAGGAAAATTTAGGGAAAAAAAGAGGATAAAAATTGATATTTCAATAAAATTATTCGTTTTTCTTGCTTTTTTCTGTCAAATCTCGTTAAATGAGGAGAATGAAGGAAAAAAGAGGAAAAAAATGGAAATTTCGCTAAAATTATTCGTTTTTCTTGCTTTTTTCGGTCAAATCTCGATAAAATAAGGAAAATTAAAAGAAAAAAAGAGGAAAAAAATTGAAATTTCGCTAAAATTATTCGTTTTTCTTGCTTTTTTCGGTCAAATCTCATTAAATGAGGAGAACGAAGGAAAAAAAAAGGAAAAAAAATTGAAATTTCGCCAAAATTATTCGTTTTTCTTGCTTTTTTCGGACAAATCTCGATAAAATAAGGAAAATTAAGGGAAAAAAATAGGAAAAAAATTGAAATTTCGCTAAAATTATTCCTTTTTCTTGCTTTTTTCGGTCAAATCTCGAAAAAATAAGGAAAATTAAGGGAAAAAAATTGAAATTTCGCTAAAATTACTCGTTTTTCTTGCTTTTTTCGGTCAAATCTTGATAAAATAAGGAAAATTAAGGGAAAAAAAGAGGAAAAAAATTGAAATTTTGCTAAAATTATTCGTTTTTCTTGCTTTTTTCGGTCAAAACTCGATAAAATAAGGAAAATTAAGGGTAAAAAAGAGGAAAAAAATTGAAATTTCGATCAAATTATTCGTTTTTCTTCCTTTTTTGGGTCAAATCTCGATAAAATTAGGAAAATAAAGGGAAAAAAAGAGGAAAAAAATTGAAATTACGCAAAAATTATTCGATTTTCTTGCTTTTTTCGGTCAAATCTCGATAAAATAAGGAAAATTAAGGGAAAAAAGAGGATAAAAATTGATATTTCGCTAAAATTATTCGTTTTTCTTGCTTTTTTCGCTCAAATCTCGATAAAATAAGGAAAATCAAGGGAAAAAAGATGATAAAAATTGATATTTCGCTAAAATTATTCGTTTTTCTTGCTTTTTTCGGTCAAATCTCGATAAAATGAGGAAAATTAAGGGATAAAAAGAGGAAAAAAATTGAAATTTCGCTACAATTATTCGTTTTTCTTGCTTTTTTCGGTCAAATCTCGATAAAATAAGGAAAATTAAGGGAAAAAAAGAGGATAAAAATCGAAATTTCGCTAAAATTATTCGTTTTTCTTGCTTTTTTCAAGCAAATCTCGATAAAATAAGGAAAATTAAGGGAAAAAAAGGGGAAAAAAATTGAAATTTCGCTAAAGTTACTCGTTTTTCTTGCTTTTTTCGGTCAAATCTTGATAAAATAAGGAAAATTAAGGGAAAAAAAGAGGATAAAAATTGAAATTTCGCTAAAATTATTCGTTTTTCTTGCTTTTTTCAAGCAAATCTCGATAAATGAGGAGAATGAAGGAAAAAAAGAGGAAAAAAATTGAAATTTCGCTAAAATTATTCGTTTTTCTTCCTTTTTTCGGTCAAATCTCGATAAAATAAGGAAAATTAAGGGAAAAAAAGAGGAAAAAAATTGAAATTTCGCTAAAATTATTCGTTTTTCTTGCTTTTTTCGGTCAAATCTCGTTAAATGAGGAGAATGAAGGAAAAAAAGAGGAAAAAAATTGAAATTTCGCTAAAATTATTCGTTTTTCTTGCTTTTTTCGGTCAAATCTCGATAAAATAAGGAAAATTAAGGGAAAAAAAAGAGGATAAATATTGATATTTCGCTAAAATTATTCGTTTTTCTGGCTTTTTTTGGTCGAATCTCGATAAAATCAGGAAAATCAAGGGAAAAAAGAAGATAATAATTGATATTTCGCTAAAATTATTCGTTTTTCTTGCTTTTTTCGGTCAAATCTCGATAAAATAAGGAAAATTAATGAAAAAAAGAGGAAAAAAATTGAAATTTCTCTAAAATTATTAGTTTTTCTTGGATTTTTCGGTGAAATCTCGATAAAATAAGGAAAATTAAGGGAAAAAAGAGGATAAAAATTGATATTTCGCTAAAATTATTCGCTTTTCTTGCTTTTTTCGGTCAAATCTCATTAAATGAGGAGAACGAAGGAAAAAAAGAAGAAAAAAAATTGAAATTTCGATAAAATTATTCGTTTTTCTTGCTTTTTTCGGTCAAATCTCGATAAAATAAGGAAAATTAAGGGAAAAAAAGAGGAAAAAAATTGAAATTTCGCTAAAATTATTCGTTTTTCTTGCTTTTTTCGGTCAAATCTCGTTAAATGAGGAGAATGAAGGAAAAAAAGAGGAAAAAAATTGAAATTTCGCTAAAATTATTCGTTTTTCTTGCTTTTTTCGGTCAAATCTCGAAAAAATAAGGAAAATTAAGGGAAAAAAAGAGGAAAAAAATTGAAATTTCGCTAAAGTTACTCGTTTTTCTTGCTTTTGTCGGTCAAATCTTGATAAAATAAGGAAAATTAAGGGAAAAAAAGAGGAAAAAAATTGAAATTTCGCTAAAATTATTCGTTTTTCTTGCTTTTTTCGGTCAAATCTCGATAAAATAAGGAAAATTAAGGGTAAAAAAGAGGAAACAAATTGAAATTTCGATCAAATTATTCGTTTTTCTTCCTTTTTTCGGTAAAATCTCGATAAAATAAGGAAAATTAAGGGAAAAAAAAGAGGATAAATATTGATATTTCGCTAAAATTATTCGTTTTTCTGGCTTTTTTTGGTCGAATCTCGATAAAATCAGGAAAATCAAGGGAAAAAAGAAGATAAAAATTGATATTTCGCTAAAATTATTCGTTTTCTTGCTTTTTCGGTCAAATCTCGATAAAATAAGGAAAATTAATGACAAAAAGAGGAAAAAAATTGAAATTTCGCTAAAATTATTAGTTTTTCTTGGATTTTTCGGTGAAATCTCGATAAAATAAGGAAAATTAAGGGAAAAAAGAGGATAAAAATTGATATTTTGCTAAATTTATTCGTTTTTCTTGCTTTTTTCGGTCAAATCTCGATAAAATGAGGAAATTTAAGGGATAAAAAGAGGAAAAAAATTGAAATTTCGCTACAATTATTCGTTTTTCTTGCTTTTTTCGGTCAAATCTCGAAAAAATAAGGAAAATTAAGGGAAAAAAAGAGGAAAAAAATTGAAATTTCGCTAAAATTATTCATTTTTCTTGCTTTTTTCGGTCAAATCTCGATAAAATAAGGAAAATTAAGGGAAAAAAGAGGATAAAAATTGATATTTCGCTAAAATTATTCGTTTTTCTTACGTTTTTAGTTCAAATCTCCATAAAACTAGGAAAAGTAAGGGAAAAAAAGAGGATAAAAATCGAAATTTCGCTAAAATTATTCGTTTTTCTTGCTTTTTTCAAGCAAATCTCGATAAAATAAGGAAAATTAAGGGAAAAAAAGGGGAAAAAAATTGAAATTTCGCTAAAGTTACTCGTTTTTCTTGCTTTTTTCGGTCAAATCTTGATAAAATAAGGAAAATTAAGGGAAAAAAAGAGGATAAAAATTGAAATTTCGCTAAAATTATTCGTTTTTCTTGCTTTTTTCAAGCAAATCTCGATAAATGAGGAGAATGAAGGAAAAAAAGAGGAAAAAAATTGAAATTTCGCTAAAATTATTCGTTTTTCTTCCTTTTTTCGGTCAAATCTCGATAAAATAAGGAAAATTAAGGGAAAAAAAGAGGAAAAAAATTGAAATTTCGCTAAAATTATTCGTTTTTCTTGCTTTTTTCGGTCAAATCTCGTTAAATGAGGAGAATGAAGGAAAAAAAGAGGAAAAAAATTGAAATTTCGCTAAAATTATTCGTTTTTCTTGCTTTTTTCGGTCAAATCTCGATAAAATAAGGAAAATTAAGGGAAAAAAAAGAGGATAAATATTGATATTTCGCTAAAATTATTCGTTTTTCTGGCTTTTTTTGGTCGAATCTCGATAAAATCAGGAAAATCAAGGGAAAAAAGAAGATAATAATTGATATTTCGCTAAAATTATTCGTTTTTCTTGCTTTTTTCGGTCAAATCTCGATAAAATAAGGAAAATTAATGAAAAAAAGAGGAAAAAAATTGAAATTTCTCTAAAATTATTAGTTTTTCTTGGATTTTTCGGTGAAATCTCGATAAAATAAGGAAAATTAAGGGAAAAAAGAGGATAAAAATTGATATTTCGCTAAAATTATTCGCTTTTCTTGCTTTTTTCGGTCAAATCTCATTAAATGAGGAGAACGAAGGAAAAAAAGAAGAAAAAAAATTGAAATTTCGATAAAATTATTCCTTTTTCTTGCTTTTTTCGGTCAAATCTCGATTAAATAAGGAAAATTAAGGGAAAAAAAGAGGAAAAAAATTGAAATTTCGCTAAAATTATTCGTTTTTCTTGCTTTTTTCGGTCAAATCTCGTTAAATGAGGAGAATGAAGGAAAAAAAGAGGAAAAAAATTGAAATTTCGCTAAAATTATTCGTTTTTCTTGCTTTTTTCGGTCAAATCTCGAAAAAATAAGGAAAATTAAGGGAAAAAAAGAGGAAAAAAATTGAAATTTCGCTAAAGTTACTCGTTTTTCTTGCTTTTGTCGGTCAAATCTTGATAAAATAAGGAAAATTAAGGGAAAAAAAGAGGAAAAAAATTGAAATTTCGCTAAAATTATTCGTTTTTCTTGCTTTTTTCGGTCAAATCTCGATAAAATAAGGAAAATTAAGGGTAAAAAAGAGGAAACAAATTGAAATTTCGATCAAATTATTCGTTTTTCTTCCTTTTTTCGGTAAAATCTCGATAAAATAAGGAAAATTAAGGGAAAAAAAAGAGGATAAATATTGATATTTCGCTAAAATTATTCGTTTTTCTGGCTTTTTTTGGTCGAATCTCGATAAAATCAGGAAAATCAAGGGAAAAAAGAAGATAAAAATTGATATTTCGCTAAAATTATTCGTTTTCTTGCTTTTTCGGTCAAATCTCGATAAAATAAGGAAAATTAATGACAAAAAGAGGAAAAAAATTGAAATTTCGCTAAAATTATTAGTTTTTCTTGGATTTTTCGGTGAAATCTCGATAAAATAAGGAAAATTAAGGGAAAAAAGAGGATAAAAATTGATATTTTGCTAAATTTATTCGTTTTTCTTGCTTTTTTCGGTCAAATCTCATTAAATGAGGAGAACGAAGGAAAAAAAGAGGAAAAAAAAATGAAATTTCGCTAAACTTATTCGTTTTTCTTGCTTTTTTCGGAAAAATCTCGATAAAATAAGGAAAATTAAGGGAAAAAAAGAGGAAAAAAATTGAAATTTCGCTAAAATTATTAGTTTTTCTTGGCTTTTTCGGTGAAATCTCGATAAAATAAGGAAAATTAAGGGAAAAAAGAGGATAAAAATTGATATTTCGCTAAAATAATTCGTTTTTCTTGCTTTTTTCGGTCAAATCTCAATAAATGAGGAGAACGAAGGAAAAAAAGAGGAAAAAAAATTGAAATTTCGCTAAAATTATTCGTTTTTCTTGCTTTTTTCGGAAAAATCTCGATAAAATAAGGAAAATTAAGGGAAAAAAAGAGGAAAAAAATTGAAATTTCGCTAAAATTATTCGTTTTTCTTGCTTTTTTCGCTGAAATCTCGATAAAATAAGGAAAATTAAGGGAAAAAAGAGGATAAAAATTGATATTTCGCTAAAATTATTCGTTTTTCTTGCTTTTTTCGGTCAAATCTCATTAAATGAGGAGAACGAAGGAAAAAAAGAGGATAAAAATTGAAATTTTGCTAAAATTATTCGTTTTTCTTGCTTTTTTCGGAAAAATCTCGATAAAATAAGGAAAATTAAGGGAAAAAAAGAGGAAAAAAATTGAAATTTCGCTAAAATTATTCGTTTTTCTTGCTTTTTTCGGTCAAATCTCTAAAAAATAAGGAAAATTAAGGGAAAAAAAGAGGAAAAAAATTGAAATTTCGCTAAAGTTACTCGTTTTTCTTGCTTTTTTCGGTCAAATCTTGATAAAATAAGGAAAATTAAGGGAAAAAAAGAGGAAAAAAATTGAAATTTCGCTAAATTCATTCGTTTTTCTTGCTTTTTTCGGTCAAATCTCGTTAAATGAGGAGAACGAAGGAAAAAAGAGGAAAAAAAAAATTGAAATTTCGCTAAAATTATTCGTTTTTCTTGCTTTTTTCGGTCAAATCTCGTTAAATTAGGAGAATGAAGGAATAAAAGAGGAAAAAAATTGAAATTTCGCTAAAATTATTCGTTTTTCTTGCTTTTTTCGGTCAAATCTCCAAAAAATAAGGAAAATTAAGGGAAAAAAAGAGGAAAAAAATTGAAATTTCGCTAAAGTTACTCGTTTTTCTTGCTTTTTTCGGTCAAATCTTAATAAAATAAGGAAAATTAAGGGAAAAAAAGAGGAAAAAAATTGAAATTTCGCTAAAATTATTTGTTTTTCTTGCTTTTTTCGGTCAAATCTCGATTAAATAAGGAAAATCAAGGGTAAAAAAGAGGAAAAAAATTGAAATTTCGATCAAATTATTCGTTTTTCTTCCTTTTTTCGGTGAAATCTCGATAAAATAAGGAAAATTAAGGGAAAAAAAGAGGAAAAAAATTGAAATTTCGCTAAAATTATTCGTTTTTCTTGCTTTTTTTGGTCAAATCTCGAAAAAATAAGGAAAATTAAGGGTAAAAAAGAGGAAAAAAATAGAAATTTCGCTAAAATTATTCGTTTTTCTTGCTTTTTTCGGTCAAATCTCGATAAAATAAGGAAAATTAAGGGTAAGAAAGAGGAAAAAAATTGAAATTTTGATCAAATTATTCGATTTTCTTCCTTTTTTCGGTCAAATCTCGATAAAATAAGGAAAATTAAGGGAAAAAAAAGAGGATAAATATTGATATTTCGCTAAAATTATTCGTTTTTCTGGCTTTTTTTGGTCGAATCTCGATAAAATCAGGAAAATCAAAGGAAAAAAGAATATAAAAATTGATATTACGCTAAAATTATTCGTTTTTCTTGCTTTTTTCGGTAAAATCTCGATAAAATAAGGAAAATTAAGGGAAAAAAGAGGATAAAAATTGATATTTCGCTAAAATTATTCGTTTTTCTTACTTTTTTAGGTCAAATCTCCATAAAATAAGGAAAATTAAGGTAAAAAAAGAGGATAAAAATTGAAATTTCGCTAAAATTATTCGTTTTTCTTGCTTTTTTCAAGCAAATCTCGATAAAATAAGGAAAATTAAGGGAAAAAAAGAGGAAAAAAATTGAAATTTCGCTATAATTATTCGTTTTTCTTGCTTTTTTCGGTCAAATCTCGATAAAATAAGGAAAATTAAGGGAAAAAAAGATGAAAAAATTGATATTTCGCTAAAATTATTCGTTTTTCTTGCTTTTTTCGGTCAAATCTCGATAAAATAAGGGAAATTAAGGGAAAAATAGAGGAAAAAAATTGAAATTTCGATCAAATTATTCGTTTTTCTTGCTTTTTTCGGTCAAATCTCGATAAAATAAGGAAAATAAAGGGAAAAAAAGAGGAAAAAAATTGATATTTCGCTAAAATTATTCGTTTTTCTTGTTTTTTCCGGTCATATCTCGATTAAATAAGGAAAATTAAGGGAAAAAAGAGGATAGAAATTGATATTTCGCTAAAATTATTCTTTTTTCTTGCTTTTTTCGGTCAAAAATTGTAATTTCGCTAAAATTATTCGTTTTTCTTGCTTTTTTCGGTGAAATCTCGATAAATAAGGAAAATTTAGGGAAAAAAAGAGGATAAAAATTGATATTTCAATAAAATTATTCGTTTTTCTTGCTTTTTTCTGTCAAATCTCGTTAAATGAGGAGAATGAAGGAAAAAAGAGGAAAAAAATGGAAATTTCGCTAAAATTATTCGTTTTTCTTGCTTTTTTCGGTCAAATCTCGATAAAATAAGGAAAATTAAAAGAAAAAAAGAGGAAAAAAATTGAAATTTCGCTAAAATTATTCGTTTTTCTTGCTTTTTTCGGTCAAATCTCATTAAATGAGGAGAACGAAGGAAAAAAAAAGGAAAAAAAATTGAAATTTCGCCAAAATTATTCGTTTTTCTTGTTTTTTTTGGACAAATCTCGATAAAATAAGGAAAATTAAGGGAAAAAAATAGGAAAAAAATTGAAATTTCGCTAAAATTATTCCTTTTTCTTGCTTTTTTCGGTCAAATCTCGAAAAAATAAGGAAAATTAAGGGAAAAAAATTGAAATTTCGCTAAAATTATTCGTTTTTCTTGCTTTTTTCGGTCAAAACTCGATAAAATAAGGAAAATTAAGGGTAAAAAAGAGGAAAAAAATTGAAATTTCGATCAAATTATTCGTTTTTCTTCCTTTTTTGGGTCAAATCTCGATAAAATAAGGAAAATAAAGGGAAAAAAAGAGGAAAAAAATTGAAATTACGCAAAAATTATTCGATTTTCTTGCTTTTTTCGGTCAAATCTCGATAAAATAAGGAAAATTAAGGGAAAAAAGAGGATAAAAATTGATATTTCGCTAAAATTATTCGTTTTTCTTGCTTTTTTCGCTCAAATCTCGATAAAATAAGGAAAATCAAGGGAAAAAAGATGATAAAAATTGATATTTCGCTAAAATTATTCGTTTTTCTTGCTTTTTTCGGTCAAATCTCGATAAAATGAGGAAAATTAAGGGATAAAAAGAGGAAAAAAATTGAAATTTCGCTACAATTATTCGTTTTTCTTGCTTTTTTCGGTCAAATCTCGATAAAATAAGGAAAATTAAGGGAAAAAAAGAGGAAGAAAATTGAAATTTCGCTAAAATTATTCATTTTTCTTGCTTTTTTCGGTCAAATCTCGATAAAATAAGGAAAATTAAGGGAAAAAAGAGGATAAAAATTGATATTTCGCTAAAATTATTCGTTTTTCTTACGTTTTTAGTTCAAATCTCTATAAAACTAGGAAAAGTAAGGGAAAAAAAGAGGATAAAAATCGAAATTTCGCTAAAGTTACTCGTTTTTCTTGCTTTTTTCGGTCAAATCTTGATAAAATAAGGAAAATTAAGGGAAAAAAAAGAGGAAAAAATTGAAATTTCGCTAAAATTATTCGTTTTTCTTGCTTTTTTCGGTCAAATCTCGTTAAATGAGGAGAATGAAGGAAAAACAGAGGAAAAAAATTGAAATTTCGCTAAAATTATTCGTTTTTCTTGCTTTTTTCGGTCAAATCTCGAAAAAATAAGGAAAATTAAGGGAAAAAAAGAGGAAAAAAATTGAAATTTCGCTAAAGTTACTCGTTTTTCTTGCTTTTTTCGGTCAAATCTTGATAAAATAAGGAAAATTAAGGGAAAAAAAGAGGAAAAAAATTGAAATTTCGCTAAAATTATTCGTTTTTCTTGCTTTTTTCGGTCAAATCTAAATAAAATAAGGAAAATTAAGGGTAGAAAAGAGGAAAAAAATTGAAATTTCGATCAAATTATTCGTTTTTCTTCCTTTTTTCGGTCAAATCTCGATAAAATAAGGAAAATTAAGGGAAAAAAAGAGGAAAAAAATTGAAATTTCGCTAAAATTATTCGTTTTTCTTGCTTTTTTCGGTCAAATCTCGTTAAATGAGGAGAATGAAGGAAAAAAAGAGGAAAAAAATTGAAATTTCGCTAAAATTATTCGTTTTTCTTGCTTTTTTCGGTCAAATCTCGATAAAATAAGGAAAATTAAGGGAAAAAAAAGAGGATAAATATTGATATTTCGCTAAAATTATTCGTTTTTCTGGCTTTTTTTGGTCGAATCTCGATAAAATCAGGAAAATCAAGGGAAAAAAGAAGATAAAAATTGATATTTCGCTAAAATTATTCGTTTTTCTTGCTTTTTTCGGTCAAATCTCGATAAAATAAGGAAAATTAATGAAAAAAAGAGGAAAAAAATTGAAATTTCTCTAAAATTATTAGTTTTTCTTGGATTTTTCGGTGAAATCTCGATAAAATAAGGAAAATTAAGGGAAAAAAGAGGATAAAAATTGATATTTCGCTAAAATTATTCGCTTTTCTTGCTTTTTTCGGTCAAATCTCATTAAATGAGGAGAACGAAGGAAAAAAAGAAGAAAAAAAATTGAAATTTCGATAAAATTATTCGTTTTTCTTGCTTTTTTCGGTCAAATCTCGATAAAATAAGGAAAATTAAGGGAAAAAAAGAGGAAAAAAATTGAAATTTCGCTAAAATTATTCGTTTTTCTTGCTTTTTTCGGTCAAATCTCGTTAAATGAGGAGAATGAAGGAAAAAAAGAGGAAAAAAATTGATATTTCGCTAAAATTATTCGTTTTTCTTGCTTTTTTCGGTCAAATCTCATTAAATGAGGAGAACGAAGGAAAAAAAGAGGATAAAAATTGAAATTTTGCTAAAATTATTCGTTTTTCTTGCTTTTTTCGGAAAAATCTCGATAAAATAAGGAAAATTAAGGGAAAAAAAGAGGAAAAAAATTGAAATTTCGCTAAAATTATTCGTTTTTCTTGCTTTTTTCGGTCAAATCTCTAAAAAATAAGGAAATTTAAGGGAAAAAAAGAGGAAAAAAATTGAAATTTCGCTAAAGTAACTCGTTTTTCTTGCTTTTTTCGGTCAAATCTTGATAAAATAAGGAAAATTAAGGGAAAAAAAGAGGAAAAAAAATTGAAATTTCGATAAAATTATTCGTTTTTCTTGCTTTTTTCGGTCAAATCTCGATAAAATAAGGAAAATTAAGGGAAAAAAAGAGGAAAAAAATTGAAATTTCGCTAAAATTATTCGTTTTTCTTGCTTTTTTCGGTCAAATCTCGTTAAATGAGGAGAATGAAGGAAAAAAAGAGGAAAAAAATTGAAATTTCGCTAAAATTATTCGTTTTTCTTGCTTTTTTCGGTCAAATCTCGAAAAAATAAGGAATATTAAGGGAAAAAAAGAGGAAAAAAATTCAAATTTCGCTAAAGTAACTCGTTTTTCTTGCTTTTTTCGGTCAAATCTCGAAAAAATAAGGAAAATTAAGGGTAAAAAAGAGGAAAAAAATTGAAATTTCGATCAAATTATTAGTTTTTCTTCCTTTTTTCGGTAAAATCTCGATAAAATAATGAAAATTAAGGGAAAAAAAGAGGAAAAAAATTGAAATTTCGATCAAATTATTCGTTTTTCTTCCTTTTTTCGGTCAAATCTCGATAAAATAAGGAAAATTAAGGGAAAAAAAAGAGGATAAATATTGATATTTCGCTAAATTTATTCGTTTTTCTTGCTTTTTTCGGTCAAATTTCATTAAATGAGGAGAACGAAGGAAAAAAAGAGGAAAAAAAAAATTGAAATTTCGCTAAAATTATTCGTTTTTCTTGCTTTTTTCGGTCAAATCTCGTTAAATGAGGAGAATGAAGGAATAAAAGAGGAAAAAAATTGAAATTTCGCTAAAATTATTCGTTTTTCTTGCTTTTTTCGGTCAAATCTCCAAAAAATAAGGAAAATTAAGGGAAAAAAAGAGGAAAAAAATTGAAATTTCGCTAAAGTTACTCGTTTTTCTTGCTTTTTTCGGTCAAATCTTGATAAAATAAGGAAAATTAAGGGAAAAAAAGAGGAAAAAAATTGAAATTTCGCTAAAATTATTCGTTTTTCTTGCTTTTTTCGGTCAAATCTCGATAAAATAAGGAAAATCAAGGGTAAAAAAGAGGAAAAAAATTGAAATTTCGATCAAATTATTCGTTTTTCTTCCTTTTTTCGGTGAAATCTCGATAAAATAAGGAAAATTAAGGGAAAAAAAGAGGAAAAAAATTGAAATTTCGCTAAAATTATTAGTTTTTCTTGCTTTTTTTGGTCAAATCTCGAAAAAATAAGGAAAATTAAGGGTAAAAAAGAGGAAAAAAAATAGAAATTTCGCTAAAATTATTCGTTTTTCTTGCTTTTTTCGGTCAAATCTCGATAAAATAAGGAAAATTAAGGGTAAGAAAGAGGAAAAAAATTGAAATTTTGATCAAATTATTCGATTTTCTTCCTTTTTTCGGTCAAATCTCGATAAAATAAGGAAAATTAAGGGAAAAAAAAGAGGATAAATATTGATATTTCGCTAAAATTATTCGTTTTTCTGGCTTTTTTTGGTCGAATCTCGATAAAATCAGGAAAATCAAGGGAAAAAAGAATATAAAAATTGATATTACGCTAAAATTATTCGTTTTTCTTGCTTTTTTCGGTCAAATCTCGATAAAATAAGGAAAATTAATGAAAAAAAGAGGAAAAAAATTGAAATTTCGCTAAAATTATTAGTTTTTCTTGGATTTTTCGGTTAAATCTCGATAAAATAAGGAAAATTAAGGGAAAAAAGAGGATAAAAATTGATATTTCGCTAAAATTATTCGTTTTTCTTGCTTTTTTCGGTCAAATCTCATTAAATGACGAGAACGAAGGAAAAAAAGAGGAAAAAAAATTGCAATTTCGCTAAAATTATTCGTTTTTCTTGCTTTTTTCGGAAAAATCTCGATAAAATAAGGAAAATTAAGGGAAAAAAAGAGGAAAAAAATTGAAATTTCGCTAAAATTATTCGTTTTTCTTGCTTTTTTCGGTCAAATCTCGTTAAATGAGGAGAATGAAGGAAAAAAAGAGGAAAAAAATTGAAATTTCGCTAAAATTATTCGTATTTCTTGCTTTTTTCGGTCAAATCTCGAAAAGATAAGGAAAACTTAGGGAAAAAAAGAGGAAAAAAATTGAAATTTCGCTAAAGTAACTCAAATTTCTTGCTTTTTTCGGTCAAATCTTGATAAAATAAGGAAAATTAAGTGAAAAAAAGAGGAAAAAAATTGAAATTTCGCTAAAATTATTCGTTTTTCTTGCTTTTTTCGGTCAAATCTCGATAAAATAAGGAAAATTAAGGGTAAAAAAGAGGAAAAAAAAATGAAATTTCGATCAAAATATTCGTTTTTCTTGCTTTTTTCGGTCAAATCTCGATAAAATAAGGAAAATTAAGGGTAAAAAAGAGGAAAAAAATTGAAATTTCGATCAAATTATTCATTTTTCTTGCTTTTTTCGGTCAAATCTCGTTAAATGAGGAGAATGAAGGAAAAAAAAGAGGAAAAAAATTGAAATTTCGCTAAAGTTACTCGTTTTTCTTGCTTTTTTCGGTCAAATCTCGATAAAATAAGGAAAATTAAGGGTAAAAAAGAGGAAAAAAATTGAAATTTCGATCAAATTATTCGTTTTTCTTGCTTTTTCCGGTCAAATCTCGAAAAAATAAGGAAAATTAAGGGGAAAAAGAGGAAAAAAATTGAAATTTCTCTAAAGTTACTCGTTTTTCTTGCTTTTTTCGGTCAAATCATGATAAAATAAGGGAAAAAAAGAGGAAAAAAATTGAAATTTCGCTAAAATTATTCGTTTTTCTTGCTTTTTCCGGTCAAATCTCGAAAAAATAAGGAAAAGTAAGGGGAAAAAGATGAAAAAAATTGAAATTTTGCTAAAGTTACTCGTTTTTCTTGCTTTTTTCGGTCAAATCTCGATAAAATAAGGAAAATTAAGGGAAAAAAGAGCATAAAAATTGATATTTCGCTAAAATTATTCGTTTTTCTTGCTTTTTACGGTCAAATCTCGATAAAATAAGGAAAATTAAGGGAAAAAAAGAGGATAAAAATTGAAATTTCGCTAAAATTATTCGTTTTTCTTGCTTTTTTCGGTCAAATTTTGATAAACTAAGGAAAATTAAGGGAAGAAAAGAGGAAAAAAATTGAAATTTCGCTAAAATTATTCGTTTTTCTTGCTGATTTCGGTCAAATCTTGATAAAATAAGGAAAATTAAGGGAAAAAAGATGAAAAAAATTGAATTTTCGCTAAAATTATTCGTTTTTCTTGCTGATTTCGGTCAAATCTTGATAAAATAAGGAAAATTAAGGGAAAAAAGATGAAAAAAATAGGAATTTAGCTAAAATTATTCGGTTTTCTTGCTTTTTTCGGTCAAATCTCGATAAAATAAGGATAATTAAGGGAAAAAAAGAGGAAAAAAATTGAAATTTCGCTAAAAGTATTCGTTTTTCTTGCTTTTTTTGGTCAAATCTCGATAAAATAAGGAAAATTAAGGGAAAAAAGAGGATAAAAATTGATACTTCGCTAAAATTATTCGTTTTTCTTGCTTTTTTTCGGTCAATTCACGATAAAATAAGGAAATTAAGGGAAAAAAAATGGAAAAAAATTGAAATTTCGCTAAAATTATTCGTTTTTCTTGCTCTTTTCGGTCAAATCTCGATAAAATAAGGAAAATTAAGGGAAAAGAAAGGAAAAAAATTGAAATTTCGCTAAAATTATTCGTTTTTCTTGCTTTTTTCGGTCAAATCTCGATAAAGTAAGGAAAATTAAGGGAAAAAAATAGGAAAAAAATTGAAATTTCGCTAAAATTATTCGTTTTTCTTGCTTTTTTCGGACAAATCTCGATAAAATAAGGAAAATTATGGGAAACAAAGAGGATAAAAATTGTTATTTCGATACAATTATTCGTTTTTCTTGCTTTTTTCGGTCAAATCTCGTTAAATGAGGAGAATGAAGGAAAAAAAAGAGGAAAAAATTTGAAATTTCGCTAAAAGTATTCGTTTTTCTTGCTTTTTTTGGTCAAATCTCGATAAAATAAGGAAAATTAAGGGAAAAAAGAGGATAAAAATTGATACTTCGCTAAAATTATTCGTTTTTCTTCCTTTTTTTCGTTCAAATCACAATAAAATAAGGAAATTAAGGGAAAAAAAATGGAAAAAAATTGAAATTTCGCTAAAATTATTCGTTTTTCTTGCTCTTTTCGGTCAAATCTCGATAAAATAAGGAAAATTAAGGGAAAAGAAAGGAAAAAAATTTAAATTTCGCTAAAATTATTCGTTTTTCTTGCTTTTTTCGGTGAAATCTCGATAAAATAAGGAAAATTAAGGGAGAAAAGAGGATAAAAATTGATATTTCGCTAAAATTATTCGTTTTTCTTGCTTTTTTCGGTCAAATCTCGTTAAATGAGGAGAATGAAGGAAAAAAAGGAAAAAAATTGAAAATTCGCAAAAATTATTCGTTTCTATTGCTTTTTTCGGTCAAATCTCGATAAAATAAGGGAAATTAAGGGAAAAAAAGAGGAAGAAAATTGAAATATCGCTAAAATTATTCGTTTTTCTTCCTTTTCTCGGTCAAATCTCGATAAAATAAGGAAAATTAAGGGAAAAAAGAGGACAAAAATTGATATTTCGCTAAAATTATTCGTTTTTCTTGCTTTTTTCGGTCAAATCTCGATAAAATAAGGAAAATTAATGAAAAAAAGAGGAAAAAAATTGAAATTTCGCTAAAATTATTAGTTTTTCTTGGATTTTTCGGTTAAATCTCGATAAAATAAGGAAAATTAAGGGAAAAAAGAGGATAAAAATTGATATTTCGCTAAAATTATTCGTTTTTCTTGCTTTTTTCGGTCAAATCTCATTAAATGACGAGAACGAAGGAAAAAAAGAGGAAAAAAAATTGCAATTTCGCTAAAATTATTCGTTTTTCTTGCTTTTTTCGGAAAAATCTCGATAAAATAAGGAAAATTAAGGGAAAAAAAGAGGAAAAAAATTGAAATTTCGCTAAAATTATTCGTTTTTCTTGCTTTTTTCGGTCAAATCTCGTTAAATGAGGAGAATGAAGGAAAAAAAGAGGAAAAAAATTGAAATTTCGCTAAAATTATTCGTTTTTCTTCCTTTTCTCGGTCAAATCTCGATAAAATAAGGAAAATTAAGGGAAAAAAGAGGACAAAAATTGATATTTCGCTAAAATTATTCGTTTTTCTTGCTTTTTTCGTTCAAATCTCGATAAAATAAGGAAAATTAAGGGAAAAAAAGAGGAAAAAAATTGAAATTTCGCAAAAATTATTCGTTTTTCTTGCTTTTTCCGGTCAAATCTCGATAAACTAAGGAAAATTAAGGGAAAAAAAGAGGAAAAAAATTGAAATTTCGCTAAAATTATTCGTTTTTCTTGCTTTTTTCGGTCAAATCTCGATACAATAAGGAAAATTAAGGGAAAAAAAGAGGATAAAAATTGATATTTCGCTAAAATTATTCGTTTTTCTTGCTTTTTTCGGTCAAATCTCGTTAAATGAGGAGAATGAAGGTAAAAATTTGAAATTTCGCTAAAAGTATTCGTTTTTCTTGCTTTTTTTGGTCAAATCTCGATAAAATAAGGAAAAGTTAAGGGAAAAAAGAGGATAAAAATTGATGCTTCGCTAAAATTATTCGTTTTTCTTGCTTTTTTTCGGTCAAATCACGATAAAATAAGGAAATTAAGGGAAAAAAAATGGAAAAAAATTGAAATTTCGCTAAAATTATTCGTTTTTCTTGCTCTTTTCGGTCAAATCTCGATAAAATAAGGAAAATTAAGGGAAAAGAAAGGAAAAAAATTGAAATTTCGCTAAAATTATTCGGTTTTCTTGCTTTTTTCGGTGAAATCTCGATAAAATAAAGAAAATTAAGGGAGAAAAGAGGATAAAAATTGATATTTCGCTAAAATTATTCGTTTTTCTTGCTTTTTTCGGTCAAATCTCGTTAAATGAGGAGAATGAAGGAAAAAAAGGAAAAAAATTGAAAATTCGCTAAAATTATTCGTTTCTCTTGCATTTTTCGGTAAAATCTCGATAAAATAAGGAAAATTAAGGGAAAAAAAGAGGAAGAAAATTGAAATATCGCTAAAATTATTCGTTTTTCTTCCTTTTTTCGGTCAAATCTCGATAAAATAAGGAAAATTAAGGGAAAAAAAGAGGATAAAAAGTGATATTTTGCTAAAATTATTCGTTTTTCTTGCTTTTTTCGGTCAAATCTCGATAAAATAAGGAAAATTAAGGGAAAAAAAGGATAAAAATTGATATTTCGCTAAAATTATTCGTTTTTCTTGCTTTTTTCGGTCAAATCTCGATTAAATAAGGAAAATTAAGGGAGAAAAGAGGATAGAAATTAATATTTTGCTAAAATTATCCTTTTTTCTTGCTTTTTTCGGTCAAATCTCGATAAAATAAGGAAAATTAAGGGAAAAAAAGAGGAAAAAAATTGAAATTTCGCTAAAATTATTCGTTTTTCTTGCTTTTTTCGGTCAAATCTCGATTAAGTAAGGAAAATTAAGGGAAAAAAAGAGGAAAAAAATTGAAATTTCGCTAAAATTATTCGTTTTTCTTGCTTTTTTCGGTGATATCTCGATAGAATAAGGAAAATTTAGGGAAAAAAGAGGATAAAAAAAATATTTTGCTAAAATTATTCGTTTTTCTTGCTTTTTTCGGTCAAATCTCGTTAAATGAGGAGAATGAAGGAAAAAAAGAGGAAAAAAATTGAAAATTTGCTAAAATTATTCGTTTTTCTTGCTTTTTTCGGTCAAATCTCGATAAAATAAGGAAAATTAAGGGAAAAAAAGAGGAAGAAAATTGAAATTTTGCTAAAATTATTCGTTTTTCTTGCTTTTTTCGGTCAAATCTCGATAAAATAAGGAAAATTAAGGGAAAAAAGAGCATAAAAATTTATATTTCGCTAAAATTATTCGTTTTTCTTGCTTTTTTCGGTCGAATCTCGATAAACTAAGGAAAATTAGGGAAAAAAAAGAGGAAAAAAATTGAAATTTCGCTAAAATTATTCGTTTTTCTTGCTTTTTGCGGTCAAATCTCGATAAAATAAGGAAAATTAAGGGAAAAAAAGAGGATAAAAATTGATATTTCGCAAAAATTATTCTTTTTTCTTGCTTTTTTCGGTCAAATCTCGATAAAATAAGGAAAATTAAGGGAAAAAAAGATGAAAAAAATTGAAATTTCGATAAAATTATTCGTTTTTCTTGCTTTTTTCGGTCATATCTCGATAAAATAAGGAAAATTAAGGGAAAAAAAGAGGATAAAAATTGATATTTCGCTAAAATTATTCTTTTTTCTTGCTTTTTTCGGTCAAATCTCGATAAAATAAGGAAAATTAAGGGAAAAAAAGAGGAAAAAAATTGAAATTTCGCTAAAATTATTCGTTTTTCTTGCTTTTTTCGGTCAAATCTCGATAAAGTAAGGAAAATTAAGACAAAAAAAGAGGAAAAAAATTGAAATTTCGCTAAAATTATTCGTTTTTCTTGCTTTTTGCGGTCAAATCTCGATAAAATAAGGAAAATTAAGGGAAAAAAAGAGGAAGAAAATTGAAATTTTGCTAAAATTATTCGTTTTTCTTGCTTTTTTTGGTCAAATCTCGATAAAATAAGGAAAATTAAGGGAAAAAAGAGCATAAAAATTTATATTTCGCTAAAATTATTCGTTTTTCTTGCTTTTTTCGGTCAAATCTCGATAAACTAAGGAAAATTAGGGAAAAAAAAGAGGAAAAAAATTGAAAATTTGCTAAAATTATTCGTTTTTCTTGCTTTTTTCGGTCAAATCTCGATAAAACAAGGAAAATTAAGGGAAAAAAGAGGAAGAAAATTGAAATTTTGCTAAAATTATTCGTTTTTCTTGCTTTTTTCGGTCAAATCTCGATAAAATAAGGAAAATTAAGGGAAAAAAGAGCATAAAAATTTATATTTCGCTAAAATTATTCGTTTTTCTTGCTTTTTTCGGTCAAATCTCGATAAACTAAGGAAAATTAGGGAAAAAAAAGAGGAAAAAAATTGAAATTTCGCTAAAATTATTCGTTTTTCTTGCTTTTTGCGGTCAAATCTCGATAAAATAAGGAAAATTAAGGGAAAAAAAGAGGATAAAAATTGATATTTCGCTAAAATTATTCTTTTTTCTTGCTTTTTTCGGTCAAATCTCGATAAAATAAGGAAAATTAACGGAAAAAAAGATGAAAAAAATTGAAATTTCGCTAAAATTATTCGTTTTTCTTGCTTTTTTCGGTCAAATCTCGATAAAATAAGGAAAATTAAGGAAAAAAAAGAGGATAAAAATTGATATTTCGCTAAATTTATTCTTTTTTCTTGCTTTTTTCGGTGAAATCTCGATAAAATAAGGAAAATTAAGGGAAAAAAAGAGGAAAAAAATTGAAATTTCGCTAAAATTATTCGTTTTTCTTGCTTTTTTCGGTCAAATCTCGATAAAGTAAGGAAAATTAAGGGAAAAAAAGAGGAAAAAATTGAAATTTCGCTAAAATTATTCGTTTTTCTTGCTTTTTTTGGTCCAATCTCGATAAAATAAGGAAAATTAAAGGAAAAAAAGAGGAAAAAAATTGAAATTTCGCTAAAATTATTCGTTTTTCTTGCTTTGTTCGGTCAAATCTCGATAAAATAAGGAAAATTAAGATAAAAAAAGAGAAAAAAAATTGAAATTTCGCTAAAATTATTCGTTTTTCTTGCTTTTTTGGTGATATCTCGATAGAATAAGGAAAATTAAGGGAAAAAAGAGGATAAAAAAAATATTTCGCTAAAATTATTCGTTTTTCTTGCTTTTTTCGGTCAAATCTCGTTAAATGAGGAGAATGAAGGAAAAAAAGAGGAAAAAAATTGAAAATTTGCTAAAATTATTCGTTTTTCTTGCTTTTTTCGGTCAAATCTCGATAAAATAAAGAAAATTAAGGGAAAAAAAGAGGAAAAAAATTGAAATTTCGCTAAAAGTATTCGTTTTTCTTGCTTTTTTCGGTCAAATCTCGATAAAATTAGGAAAATTAAGGGAAAAAAGAGCATAAAAATTTATATTTCGCTTAAATTATTCGTTTTTCTTGCTTTTTTCGGTGATATCTCGATAGAATAAGGAAAATTAAGGGAAAAAAGAGGATAAAAAAAATATTTTGCTAAAATTATTCGTTTTTCTTGCTTTTTTCGGTCAAATCTCGTTAAATGAGGAGAATGAAGGAAAAAAAGAGGAAAAGAATTGAAAATTTGCTAAAATTATTCGTTTTTCTTGCTTTTTTCGGTCAAATCTCGATAAAATAAGGAAAATTAAGGGAAAAAAAGAGGAAAAAAATTGAAATTTCGCTAAAATTATTCGTTTTTCTTGCTTTTTTCGGTCAAATCTCGATAAAATAAGGAAAATTAAGGGAAAAAAAGAGGAAAAAATTGAAATTTCGCTAAAATTATTCGTTTTTCTTGCTTTTTTTGGTCAAATCTCGATAAAATAAGGAAAATTAAGGGAAAAAAAGAGGAAAAAAATTGAAATTTCGCTAAAATTATTCGTTTTTCTTGCTTTGTTCGGTCAAATCTCGATAAAATAAGGAAAATTAAGGGAAAAAAAGAGGAAAAAAATTGAAATTTCGCTAAAATTATTCGTTTTTCTTGCTTTTTTCGGTGATATCTCGATAGAATAAGGAAAATTAAGGGAAAAAAGAGGATAAAAAAATATTTCGCTAAAATTATTCGTTTTTCTTGCTTTTTTCGGTCAAATCTCGTTAAATGAGGAGAATGAAGGAAAAAAAGAGGAAAAAAATTGAAAATTTGCTAAAATTATTCGTTTTTCTTGCTTTTTTCGGTCAAATCTCGATAAAATAAGGAAAATTAAGGGAAAAAAAGAGGCAGAAAATTGAAATTTCGCTAAAATTATTCGTTTTTCTTGCTTTTTTTCGGTCAAATCTCGATAAAATAAGGAAAATTAAGGGAAAAAAAGAGGCAGAAAATTGAAATTTTGCTAAAATTATTCGTTTTTCTTGCTTTTTTCGGTCAAATCTCGATAAAATAAGGAAAATTAAGGGTAAAAAGAGCATAAAAATTTATATTTCGCTAAAATTATTCTTTTTTCTTGCTTTTTTCGGTCAAATCTCGATAAAATAAGGAAAATTAAGGGAAAAAAAGAGGAAAAAAATTGAAATTTCGCTAAAATTATTCGTTTTTCTTGCTTTGTTCGGTCAAATCTCGATAAAATAAGGAAAATTAAGGGAAAAAAAGAGAAAAAAAATTGAAATTTCGCTAAAATTATTCGTTTTTCTTGCTTTTTTGGTGATATCTCGATAGAATAAGGAAAATTAAGGGAAAAAAGAGGATAAAAAAAATATTTCGCTAAAATTATTCGTTTTTCTTGCTTTTTTCGGTCAAATCTCGTTAAATGAGGAGAATGAAGGAAAAAAAGAGGAAAAAAATTGAAAATTTGCTAAAATTATTCGTTTTTCTTGCTTTTTTCGGTCAAATCTCGATAAAATAAAGAAAATTAAGGGAAAAAAAGAGGCAGAAAATTGAAATTTCGCTAAAATTATTCGTTTTTCTTGCTTTTTTCGGTTAAATCTCGATAAAATAAGGAAAATTAAGGGAAAAAAAGCATAAAAATTTATATTTCGCTAAAATTATTCGTTTTTCTTGCTTTATTTGGTCAAATCTCGATAAAGTAAGGAAAATTAAGGGAAAAAAAGAGGAAAAAATTGAAATTTCGCTAAAATTATTCGTTTTTCTTGCTTTTTTTGGTCAAATCTCGATAAAATAAGGAAAATTAAGGGAAAAAAAGAGGAAAAAAATTGAAATTTCGCTAAAATTATCCGTTTTTCTTGCTTTTTTCGGTCAAATCTCGATTAAGTAAGGAAAATTATGGGAAAAAAAGAGGAAAAAAATTGAAATTTCGCTAAAATTATTCGTTTTTCTTGCTTTTTTCGGTGATATCTCGATAGAATAAGGAAAATTCAGGGAAAAAAGAGTATAAAAAAAATATTTCGCTAAAATTATTCGTTTTTCTTGCTTTTTTCGGTGAAATCTCGTTAAATGAGGAGAATGAAGGAAAAAAAGAGGAAAAAAATTGAAAATTCGCTAAAATTATTCGTTTTTCTTGCTTTGTTCGGTCAAATCTCGATAAAATAAGGAAAATTAAGGGAAAAAAAAGAGAAAAAAAATTGAAATTTCGCTAAAATTATTCGTTTTTCTTGCTTTTTTGGTGATATCTCGATAGAATAAGGAAAATTAAGGGAAAAAAGAGGATAAAAAAAATATTCCGCTAAAATTATTCGTTTTTCTTGCTTTTTTCGGTCAAATCTCGTTAAATGAGGAGAATGAAGGAAAAAAAGAGGAAAAAAATTGAAAATTTGCTAAAATTATTCGTTTTTCATGCTTTTTTCGGTCAAATCTCGATAAAATAAAGAAAATTAAGGGAAAAAAAGAGGCAGAAAATTGAAATTTCGCTAAAATTATTCGTTTTTCTTGCTTTTTTCGGTTAAATCTCGATAAAATAAGGAAAATTAAGGGAAAAAAGAGCATAAAAATTTATATTTCGCTAAAATTATTCGTTTTTCTTGCTTTTTTTGGTCAAATCTCGATAAAGTAAGGAAAATTAAGGGAAAAAAAGAGGAAAAAATTGAAATTTCGCTAAAATTATTCGTTTTTCTTGCTTTTTTTGGTCAAATCTCGATAAAATAAGGAAAATTAAGGGAAAAAAAGAGGAAAAAAATTGAAATTTCGCTAAAATTATCCGTTTTTCTTGCTTTTTTCGGTCAAATCTCGATTAAGTAAGGAAAATTAAGGGAAAAAAAGAGGAAAAAAATTGAAATTTCGCTAAAATTATTCGTTTTTCTTGCTTTTTTCGGTGATATCTCGATAGAATAAGGAAAATTCAGGGAAAAAAGAGTATAAAAAAAATATTTCGCTAAAATTATTCGTTTTTCTTGCTTTTTTCGGTGAAATCTCGTTAAATGAGGAGAATGAAGGAAAAAAAGAGGAAAAAAATTGAAAATTTGCTAAAATTATTCGTTTTTCTTGCTTTTTTCGGTCAAATCTCGATAAAATAAGGAAAATTAAGGGAAAAAAAGAGGAAGAAAATTGAAATTTCGCTAAAATTATTCGTTTTTCTTGCTTTTTTCGGTCAAATCTCGATAAAATAAGGAAAATTAAGGGAAAAAAGAGCATAAAAATTTATATTTCGCTAAAATTATTCGTTTTTCTTGCTTTTTTCGGTGATATCTCGATAGAATAAGGAAAATTAAGGGAAAAAAGAGGATAAAAAAAATATTTTGCTAAAATTATTCGTTTTTCTTGCTTTTTTCGGTCAAATCTCGTTAAATGAGGAGAATGAAGGAAAAAAAGAGGAAAAGAATTGAAAATTTGCTAAAATTATTCGTTTTTCTTGCTTTTTTCGGTCAAATCTCGTTAAAATAAGGAAAATTAAGGGAAAAAAGAGCATAAAAATTTATATTTCGCTAAAATTATTCGTTTTTCTTGCTTTTTTCGGTCAAATCTCGATAAACTAAGGAAAATTAGGGAAAAAAAAGAGGAAAAAAATTGAAATTTCGCTAAAATTATTCGTTTTTCTTGCTTTTTTCGGTCAAATCTCGATAAAATAAGGAAAATTAAGGGAAAAAAAGAGGATAAAAATTGATATTTCGCTAAAATTATTCTTTTTTCTTGCTTTTTTCGGTCAAATCTCGATAAAATAAGGAAAATTAAGGGAAAAAAGAGCATAAAAATTTATATTTCGCTAAAATTATTCGTTTTTCTTGCTTTTTTCGGTCAAATCTCGATAAACTAAGGAAAATTAGGGAAAAAAAAGAGGAAAAAAATTGAAATTTCGCTAAAATTATTCGTTTTTCTTGCTTTTTTCGGTCAAATCTCGATAAAATAAGGAAAATTAAGGGAAAAAAAGAGGTTAAAAATTGATATTTCGCTAAAATTATTCTTTTTTCTTGCTTTTTACGGTCAAATCTCGATAAAATAAGGAAAATTAAGGGAAAAAAAGAGGAAAAAAATTGAAATTTCGCTTAAATTATTCGTTTTTCTTGCTTTTTTCGGTCAAATCTCGATAAAGTAAGGAAAATTAAGGGAAAAAAAGTGGAAAAAATTGAAATTTCGCTAAAATTATTCGTTTTTCTTGCTTTTTTTGGTCAAATCTCGATAAAATAAGGAAAATTAAGGGAAAAAAAGAGGAAAAAAATTGAAATTTCGCTAAAATTATTCGTTTTTCTTGCTTTGTTCGGTCAAATCTCGATAAAATAAGGAAAATTAAGGGAAAAAAAGAGGAAAAAAATTGAAATTTCGCTAAAATTATTTGTTTTTCTTGCTTTGTTCGGTCAAATCTCGATAAAATAAGGAAAATTAAGGGAAAAAAAGAGGAAAAAAATTGAAATTTCGCTAAAATTATTCGTTTTTCTTGCTTTTTTCGGTGATATCTCGATAGAATAAGGAAAATTAAGGGAAAAAAGAGGATAAAAAAAATATTTCGCTAAAATTATTCGTTTTTCTTGCTTTTTTCGGTCAAATCTCGTTAAATGAGGAGAATGAAGGAAAAAAAGAGGAAAAAAATTGAAAATTTGCTAAAATTATTCGTTTTTCTTGCTTTTTTCGGTCAAATCTCGATAAAATAAGGAAAATTAAGGGAGAAAAAGAGGCAGAAAATTGAAATTTCGCTAAAATTATTCGTTTTTCTTGCTTTTTTCGGTCAAATCTCGATAAAATAAGGAAAATTAAGGGAAAAAAAGAGGCAGAAAATTGAAATTTCGCTAAAATTATTCGTTTTTCTTGCTTTTTTCGGTCAAATCTCGATAAAATAAGGAAAATTAAGGGTAAAAAGAGCATAAAAATTTATATTTCGCTAAAATTATTCTTTTTTCTTGCTTTTTTCGGTCAAATCTCGATAAAATAAGGAAAATTAAGGGAAAAAAAGAAGAAAAAAATTGAAATTTCGCTAAAATTATTCGTTTTTCTTGCTTTGTTCGGTCAAATATCGATAAAATAAGGAAAATTAAGGGAAAAAAAGAGGAAAAAAATTGAAATTTCGCTAAAATTATTCGTTTTTCTTGCTTTGTTCGGTCAAATCTCGATAAAATAAGGAAAATTAAGGGAAAAAAAGAGGAAAAAAATTGAAATTTCGCTAAAATTATTCGTTTTTCTTGCTTTTTTCGGTGATATCTCGATAGAATAAGGAAAATTAAGGGAAAAAAGAGGATAAAAAAAATATTTCGCTAAAATTATTCGTTTTTCTTGCTTTTTTCGGTCAAATCTCGTTAAATGAGGAGAATGAAGGAAAAAAAGAGGAAAAAAATTGAAAATTTGCTAAAATTATTCGTTTTTCTTGCTTTTTTCGGTCAAATCTCGATAAAATAAGGAAAATTAAGGGAAAAAAAGAGGCAGAAAATTGAAATTTCGCTAAAATTATTCGTTTTTCTTGCTTTTTTCGGTCAAATCTCGATAAAATAAGGAAAATTAAGGGAAAAAAAGAGGCAGAAAATTGAAATTTCGATAAAATTATTCGTTTTTCTTGCTTTTTTCGGTCAAATCTCGATAAAATAAGGAAAATTAAGGGTAAAAAGAGCATAAAAATTTATATTTCGCAAAAATTATTCTTTTTTCTTGCTTTTTTCGGTCAAATCTCGATAAAATAAGGAAAATTAAGGGAAAAAAAGAGGAAAAAAATTGAAATTTCGCTAAAATTATTCGTTTTTCTTGCTTTGTTCGGTCAAATCTCGATAATATAAGGAAAATTAAGGGAAAAAAAGAGAAAAAAAATTGAAATTTCGCTAAAATTATTCGTTTTTCTTGCTTTTTTGGTGATATCTCGATAGAATAAGGAAAATTAAGGGAAAAAAGAGGATAAAAAAAATATTTCGCTAAAATTATTCGTTTTTCTTGCTTTTTTCGGTCAAATCTCGTTAAATGAGGAGAATGAAGGAAAAAAAGAGGAAAAAAATTGAAAATTTGCTAAAATTATTCGTTTTTCTTGCTTTTTTCGGTCAAATCTCGATAAAATAAAGAAAATTAAGGGAAAAAAAGAGGCAGAAAATTGAAATTTCGCTAAAATTATTCGTTTTTCTTGCTTTTTTCGGTTAAATCTCGATAAAATAAGGAAAATTAAGGGAAAAAAGAGCATAAAAATTTATATTTCGCTAAAATTATTCATTTTTTTTTGCTTTTTTTGGTCAAATCTCGATAAAGTAAGGAAAATTAAGGGAAAAAAAGAGGAAAAAATTGAAATTTCGCTAAAATTATTCGTTTTTCTTGCTTTTTTTGGTCAAATCTCAAAAAAAAAAAGGAAAATTAAGGGAAAAAAAGAGGAAAAAAATTGAAATTTCGCTAAAATTATCCGTTTTTCTTGCTTTTTTCGGTCAAATCTCGATTAAGTAAGGAAAATTAAGGGAAAAAAAAGAGGAAAAAAATTGAAATTTCGCTAAAATTATTCGTTTTTCTTGCTTTTTTCGGTGATATCTCGATAGATAAGGAAAATTAAGGGAAAAAAGAGTATAAAAAAAATATTTCGCTAAAATTATTCGTTTTTCTTGCTTTTTTCGGTGAAATCTCGTTAAATGAGGAGAATGAAGGAAAAAAAGAGGAAAAAAATTGAAAATTTGCTAAAATTATTCGTTTTTCTTGCTTTTTTCGGTCAAATCTCGATAAAATAAGGAAAATTAAGGGAAAAAAAGAGGAAGAAAATTGAAATTTCGCTAAAATTATTCGTTTTTCTTGCTTTTTTCGGTCAAATCTCGATAAAATAAGGAAAATTAAGGGAAAAAAGAGCATAAAAATTTATATTTCGCTAAAATTATTCGTTTTTCTTGCTTTTTTCGGTGATATCTCGATAGAATAAGGAAAATTAAGGGAAAAAAGAGGATAAAAAAAATATTTTGCTAAAATTATTCGTTTTTCTTGCTTTTTTCGGTCAAATCTCGTTAAATGAGGAGAATGAAGGAAAAAAGGAGGAAAAGAATTGAAAATTTGCTAAAATTATTCGTTTTTCTTGCTTTTTTCGGTCAAATCTCGTTAAAATAAGGAAAATTAAGGGAAAAAAGAGCATAAAAATTTATATTTCGCTAAAATTATTTGTTTTTCTTGCTTTTTTCGGTCAAATCTCGATAAACTAAGGAAAATTAGGGAAAAAAAAGAGAAAAAAAATTGAAATTTCGCTAAAATTATTCGTTTTTCTTGCTTTTTTCGGTCAAATCTCGATAAAATAAGGAAAATTAAGGGAAAAAAAGAGGATAAAAATTGATATTTCGCTAAAATTATTCTTTTTTCTTGCTTTTTTCGGTCAAATCTCGATAAAATAAGGAAAATTAAGGGAAAAAAGAGCATAAAAATTTATATTTCGCTAAAATTATTCGTTTTTCTTGCTTTTTTCGGTCAAATCTCGATAAACTAAGGAAAATTAGGGAAAAAAAAGAGGAAAAAAATTGAAATTTCGCTAAAATTATTCGTTTTTCTTGCTTTTTTCGGTCAAATCTCGATAAAATAAGGAAAATTAATGAAAAAAAGAGGAAAAAAATTGAAATTTCGCTAAAATTATTAGTTTTTCTTGGATTTTTCGGTGAAATCTCGATAAAATAAGGAAAATTAAGGGAAAAAAGAGGATAAAAATTGATATTTCGCTAAAATTATTCGTTTTTCTTGCTTTTTTTGGTCAAATCTCATTAAATGAGGAGAACGAAGGAAAAAAAGAGGAAAAAAAATTGCAATTTCGCTAAAATTATTCGTTTTTCTTGCTTTTTTCGGAAAAATCTCGATAAAATAAGGAAAATTAAGGGAAAAAAAGAGGAAAAAAATTGAAATTTCGCTAAAATTATTCGTTTTTCTTGCTTTTTTCGGTCAAATCTCGTTAAATGAGGAGAATGAAGGAAAAAAAGAGGAAAAAAATTGAAATTTCGTTAAAATTATTCGTTTTTCTTGCTTTTTTCGGTCAAATCTCGAAAAAATAAGGAAAACTAAGGGAAAAAAAGAGGAAAAAAATTAAAATTTCGCTAAAGTAACTCGTTTTTCTTGCTTTTTTCGGTCAAATCTTGATAAAATAAGGAAAATTAAGGGAAAAAAAGAGGAAAAAAATTGAAATTTCGCTAAAATTATTCGTTTTTCTTGCTTTTTTCGGTCAAATCTCGATAAAATAAGGAAAATTAAGGGTAAAAAAGAGGAAAAAAAAATGAAATTTCGATCAAATTATTCGTTTTTCTTGCTTTTTTCGGTCAAATCTCGATAAAATAAGGAAAATTAAGGGTAAAAAAGAGGAAAAAAATTGAAATTTCGATCAAATTATTCATTTTTCTTCCTTTTTTCGGTCAAATCTCGATAAAATAAGGAAAATTAAGGTAAAAAAAGGGGAAAATAATTGAAATTTTGCTAAAATTATTCGTTTTTCTTGCTTTTTTCGGTCAAATCTCGTTAAATGAGGAGAATGAAGGAAAAAAAAAGGAAAAAAAATTGAAATTTCGCTAAAGTTACTCGTTTTTCTTGCTTTTTTCGGTCAAATCTCGATAAAATAAGGAAAATTAAGGGTAAAAAAGTGGAAAAAAATTGAAATTTCGATCAAATTATTCGTTTTTCTTCCTTTTTTCGGTCAAATCTTGATAAAATAAGGAAAATTAAGGGAAAAAAAGAGGAAAAAAATTGAAATTTCGCTAAAGTTACTCGTTTTTCTTGCTTTTTTCGGTCAAATCTCGATAAAATAAGGAAAATTAAGGGTGAAAAAGAGGAAAAAAATTGAAATTTCGATCAAATTATTCGTTTTTCTTGCTTTTTCCGGTCAAATCTCGAAAAAATAAGGAAAATTAAGGGGAAAAAGAGGAAAAAAATTGAAATTTCTCTAAAGTTACTTGTTTTTCTTGCTTTTTTCGGTCAAATCTTGATAAAATAAGGGAAAAAAAGAGGAAAAAATTGAAATTTTGCTAAAATTATTTGTTTTTCTTGCTTTTTCCGGTCAAATCTCGAAAAAATAAGGAAAATTAAGGGAAAAAAAGAGGCAGAAAATTGAAATTTCGATAAAATTATTCGTTTTTCTTGCTTTTTTCGGTCAAATCTCGATAAAATAAGGAAAATTAATGGTAAAAAGAGCATAAAAATTTATATTTCGCAAAAATTATTCTTTTTTCTTGCTTTTTTCGGTCAAATCTCGATAAAATAAGGAAAATTAAGGGAAAAAAAGAGGAAAAAAATTGAAATTTCGCTAAAATTATTCGTTTTTCTTGCTTTGTTCGGTCAAATCTCGATAATATAAGGAAAATTAAGGGAAAAAAAGAGAAAAAAAATTGAAATTTCGCTAAAATTATTCGTTTTTCTTGCTTTTTTGGTGATATCTCGATAGAATAAGGAAAATTAAGGGAAAAAAGAGGATAAAAAAAATATTTCGCTAAAATTATTCGTTTTTCTTGCTTTTTTCGGTCAAATCTCGTTAAATGAGGAGAATGAAGGAAAAAAAGAGGAAAAAAATTGAAAATTTGCTAAAATTATTCGTTTTTCTTGCTTTTTTCGGTCAAATCTCGATAAAATAAAGAAAATTAAGGGAAAAAAAGAGGCAGAAAATTGAAATTTCGCTAAAATTATTCGTTTTTCTTGCTTTTTTCGGTTAAATCTCGATAAAATAAGGAAAATTAAGGGAAAAAAGAGCATAAAAATTTATATTTCGCTAAAATTATTCATTTTTTTTTGCTTTTTTTGGTCAAATCTCGATAAAGTAAGGAAAATTAAGGGAAAAAAAGAGGAAAAAATTGAAATTTCGCTAAAATTATTCGTTTTTCTTGCTTTTTTTGGTCAAATCTCAAAAAAAAAAAGGAAAATTAAGGGAAAAAAAGAGGAAAAAAATTGAAATTTCGCTAAAATTATCCGTTTTTCTTGCTTTTTTCGGTCAAATCTCGATTAAGTAAGGAAAATTAAGGGAAAAAAAGAGGAAAAAAATTGAAATTTCGCTAAAATTATTCGTTTTTCTTGCTTTTTTCGGTGATATCTCGATAGAATAAGGAAAATTAAGGGAAAAAAGAGTATAAAAAAAATATTTCGCTAAAATTATTCGTTTTTCTTGCTTTTTTCGGTGAAATCTCGTTAAATGAGGAGAATGAAGGAAAAAAAGAGGAAAAAAATTGAAAATTTGCTAAAATTATTCGTTTTTCTTGCTTTTTTCGGTCAAATCTCGATAAAATAAGGAAAATTAAGGGAAAAAAAGAGGAGGAAAATTGAAATTTCGCTAAAATTATTCGTTTTTCTTGCTTTTTTCGGTCAAATCTCGATAAAATAAGGAAAATTAAGGGAAAAAAGAGCATAAAAATTTATATTTCGCTAAAATTATTCGTTTTTCTTGCTTTTTTCGGTGATATCTCGATAGAATAAGGAAAATTAAGGGAAAAAAGAGGATAAAAAAAATATTTTGCTAAAATTATTCGTTTTTCTTGCTTTTTTCGGTCAAATCTCGTTAAATGAGGAGAATGAAGGAAAAAAGGAGGAAAAGAATTGAAAATTTGCTAAAATTATTCGTTTTTCTTGCTTTTTTCGGACAATCTCGTTAAATGAGGAGAATGAAGGAAAAAAGGAGGAAAAGAATTGAAAATTTGCTAAAATTATTCGTTTTTCTTGCTTTTTTCGGTCAAATCTCGTTAAAATAAGGAAAATTAAGGGAAAAAAGAGCATAAAAATTTATATTTCGCTAAAATTATTCGTTTTTCTTGCTTTTTTCGGTCAAATCTCGATAAACTAAGGAAAATTAGGGAAAAAAAAGAGAAAAAAAATTGAAATTTCGCTAAAATTATTCGTTTTTCTTGCTTTTTTCGGTCAAATCTCGATAAAATAAGGAAAATTAAGGGAAAAAAAGAGGATAAAAATTGATATTTCGCTAAAATTATTCTTTTTTCTTGCTTTTTTCGGTCAAATCTCGATAAAATAAGGAAAATTAAGGGAAAAAAGAGCATAAAAATTTATATTTCGCTAAAATTATTCGTTTTTCTTGCTTTTTTCGGTCAAATCTCGATAAACTAAGGAAAATTAGGGAAAAAAAAGAGGAAAAAAATTGAAATTTCGCTAAAATTATTCGTTTTTCTTGCTTTTTTCGGTCAAATCTCGATAAAATAAGGAAAATTAATGAAAAAAAGAGGAAAAAAATTGAAATTTCGCTAAAATTATTAGTTTTTCTTGGATTTTTCGGTGAAATCTCGATAAAATAAGGAAAATTAAGGGAAAAAAGAGGATAAAAATTGATATTTCGCTAAAATTATTCGTTTTTCTTGCTTTTTTCGGTCAAATCTCATTAAATGAGGAGAACGAAGGAAAAAAAGAGGAAAAAAAATTGCAATTTCGCTAAAATTATTCGTTTTTCTTGCTTTTTTCGGAAAAATCTCGATAAAATAAGGAAAATTAAGGGAAAAAAAGAGGAAAAAAATTGAAATTTCGCTAAAATTATTCGTTTTTCTTGCTTTTTTCGGTCAAATCTCGTTAAATGAGGAGAATGAAGGAAAAAAAGAGGAAAAAAATTGAAATTTCGTTAAAATTATTCGTTTTTCTTGCTTTTTTCGGTCAAATCTCGAAAAAATAAGGAAAACTAAGGGAAAAAAAGAGGAAAAAAATTAAAATTTCGCTAAAGTAACTCGTTTTTCTTGCTTTTTTCGGTCAAATCTTGGTAAAATAAGGAAAATTAAGGGAAAAAAAGAGGAAAAAAATTGAAATTTCGCTAAAATTATTCGTTTTTTTTGCTTTTTTCGGTCAAATCTCGATAAAATAAGGAAAATTAAGGGTAAAAAAGAGGAAAAAAAAATGAAATTTCGATCAAATTATTCGTTTTTCTTGCTTTTTTCGGTCAAATCTCGATAAAATAAGGAAAATTAAGGGTAAAAAAGAGGAAAAAAATTGAAATTTCGATCAAATTATTCATTTTTCTTCCTTTTTTCGGTCAAATCTCGATAAAATAAGGAAAATTAAGGTAAAAAAAGGGGAAAAAAATTGAAATTTTGCTAAAATTATTCGTTTTTCTTGCTTTTTTCGGTCAAATCTCGTTAAATGAGGAGAATGATGGAAAAAAAAGAGGAAAAAAATTGAAATTTCGCTAAAGTTACTCGTTTTTCTTGCTTTTTTCGGTCAAATCTCGATAAAATAAGGAAAATTAAGGGTAAAAAAGTGGAAAAAAATTGAAATTTCGATCAAATTATTCGTTTTTCTTCCTTTTTTCGGTCAAATCTCGATAAAATAAGGAAAATTAAGGGAAAAAAAGAGGAAAAAAATTGAAATTTCGCTAAAGTTACTCGTTTTTCTTGCTTTTTTCGGTCAAATCTCGATAAAATAAGGAAAATTAAGGGTGAAAAAGAGGAAAAAAATTGAAATTTCGATCAAATTATTCGTTTTTCTTGCTTTTTCCGGTCAAATCTCGAAAAAATAAGGAAAATTAAGGGGAAAAAGAGGAAAAAAATTGAAATTTCTCTAAAGTTACTTGTTTTTCTTGCTTTTTTCGGTCAAATCTTGATAAAATAAGGGAAAAAAAGAGGAAAAAATTGAAATTTCGCTAAAATTATTCGTTTTTCTTGCTTTTTCCGGTCAAATCTCGAAAAAATAAGGAAAATTAAGGGGAAAAAGATAAAAAAAATTGAAATTTCGCTAAAGTTACTCGTTTTTCTTGCTTTTTTCGGTCAAATCTTGATAAAATAAGGAAAATTAAGGTAAAAAAAGAGGAAAAAAATTGAAATTTCGCTAAAATTATTCGTTTTTCTTGCTTTTTTCGGTCAAATCTCGTTAAATGAGGAGAATGAAGGAAAAAAAGAGGAAAAAAAATTGAAATTTCGCTAAAATTATTCGTTTTTCTTGCTTTTTTCGGTCAAATCTCGATAAAATAAGGAAAATTAAGGGAAAAAAGAGGAAAAAAATTGAAATTTCGCTAAAGTTACTCGTTTTTCTTGCATTTTTCGGTCAAATCTCGATAAAATAAGGAAAATTAAGGGTAAAAAAGAGGAAAAAAATTGAAATTTCGATCAAATTATTTGTTTTTCTTCCTTTTTTCGGTCAAATCTCGATAAAATAAGGAAAATTAAGGGAAAAAAAAGAGGTTAAATATTGATATTTCGCTAAAATTATTCGTTTTTCTGGCTTTTTTTGGTCGAATCTCGATAAAATCAGGAAAATCAATGGAAAAAAGAAGAAAAAAAATTGAAATTTCGCTAAAATTATTCGTTTTTCTTGCTTTTTTCGGAAAAATCTCGATAAAATAAGGAAAATTAAGGGAAAAAAATTGAAATTTCGCTAAAATTATTCGTTTTTCTTGCTTTTTTCGGTCAAATCTCGAAAAAATAAGGAATATTAAGGGTAAAAAAGAGGAAAAAAATTGAAATTTCGCTAAAGTTACTCGTTTTTCTTGCTTTTTTCGGTCAAATCTTGATAAAATAAGGAAAATTATGGGAAAAAAAGAGGAAAAAAATTGAAATTTCGCTAAAATTATTCGTTTTTCTTGCTTTTTTCGGTCAAATCTCGATAAAATAAGGAAAATTAAGGGTAAAAATGAGGAAAAAAATAGAAATTTCGATCAAATTATTCGTTTTTCTTCCTTTTTTCGGTCAAATCTCGATAAAATAAGGAAAATTAAGGGAAAAAAAGACGAAAAAAATTGAAATTTCGCTAAAATTATTCGTTTTTCTTGCTTTTTTCGGTCAAATATCGTTAAATGAGGAGAATGAAGGAAAAAAAGAGGAAAAAAATTGAAATTTCGCTAAAATTATTCGTTTTTCTTGCTTTTTTCGGTCAAATCTCGAAAAAATAAGGAAAATTAAGGTAAAAAAAGGGGAAAAAAATTGAAATTTTGCTAAAATTATTCGTTTTTCTTGCTTTTTTCGGTCAAATCTCGTTAAATGAGGAGAATGAAGGAAAAAAAAGAGGAAAAAAATTGAAATTTCGCTAAAGTTACTCGTTTTTCTTGCTTTTTTCGGTCAAATCTCGATAAAATAAGGAAAATTAAGGGTAAAAAAGTGGAAAAAAATTGAAATTTCGATCAAATTATTCGTTTTTCTTCCTTTTTTCGGTCAAATCTCGATAAAATAAGGAAAATTAAGGGAAAAAAAGAGGAAAAAAATTGAAATTTCGCTAAAGTTACTCGTTTTTCTTGCTTTTTTCGGTCAAATCTCGATAAAATAAGGAAAATTAAGGGTGAAAAAGAGGAAAAAAATTGAAATTTCGATCAAATTATTCGTTTTTCTTGCTTTTTCCGGTCAAATCTCGAAAAAATAAGGAAAATTAAGGGGAAAAAGAGGAAAAAAATTGAAATTTCTCTAAAGTTACTTGTTTTTCTTGCTTTTTTCGGTCAAATCTTGATAAAATAAGGGAAAAAAAGAGGAAAAAATTGAAATTTCGCTAAAATTATTCGTTTTTCTTGCTTTTTCCGGTCAAATCTCGAAAAAATAAGGAAAATTAAGGGGAAAAAGATAAAAAAAATTGAAATTTCGCTAAAGTTACTCGTTTTTCTTGCTTTTTTCGGTCAAATCTTGATAAAATAAGGAAAATTAAGGTAAAAAAAGAGGAAAAAAATTGAAATTTCGCTAAAATTATTCGTTTTTCTTGCTTTTTTCGGTCAAATCTCGTTAAATGAGGAGAATGAAGGAAAAAAAGAGGAAAAAAAATTGAAATTTCGCTAAAATTATTCGTTTTTCTTGCTTTTTTCGGTCAAATCTCGATAAAATAAGGAAAATTAAGGGAAAAAAGAGGAAAAAAATTGAAATTTCGCTAAAGTTACTCGTTTTTCTTGCATTTTTCGGTCAAATCTCGATAAAATAAGGAAAATTAAGGGTAAAAAAGAGGAAAAAAATTGAAATTTCGATCAAATTATTTGTTTTTCTTCCTTTTTTCGGTCAAATCTCGATAAAATAAGGAAAATTAAGGGAAAAAAAAGAGGTTAAATATTGATATTTCGCTAAAATTATTCGTTTTTCTGGCTTTTTTTGGTCGAATCTCGATAAAATCAGGAAAATCAATGGAAAAAAGAAGAAAAAAAATTGAAATTTCGCTAAAATTATTCGTTTTTCTTGCTTTTTTCGGAAAAATCTCGATAAAATAAGGAAAATTAAGGGAAAAAAATTGAAATTTCGCTAAAATTATTCGTTTTTCTTGCTTTTTTCGGTCAAATCTCGAAAAAATAAGGAATATTAAGGGTAAAAAAGAGGAAAAAAATTGAAATTTCGCTAAAGTTACTCGTTTTTCTTGCTTTTTTCGGTCAAATCTTGATAAAATAAGGAAAATTATGGGAAAAAAAGAGGAAAAAAATTGAAATTTCGCTAAAATTATTCGTTTTTCTTGCTTTTTTCGGTCAAATCTCGATAAAATAAGGAAAATTAAGGGTAAAAATGAGGAAAAAAATAGAAATTTCGATCAAATTATTCGTTTTTCTTCCTTTTTTCGGTCAAATCTCGATAAAATAAGGAAAATTAAGGGAAAAAAAGACGAAAAAAATTGAAATTTCGCTAAAATTATTCGTTTTTCTTGCTTTTTTCGGTCAAATATCGTTAAATGAGGAGAATGAAGGAAAAAAAGAGGAAAAAAATTGAAATTTCGCTAAAATTATTCGTTTTTCTTGCTTTTTTCGGTCAAATCTCGAAAAAATAAGGAAAATTAAGGGAAAAAAAGAGGAAAAAAATTGAAATTTTGCTAAAGTTACTCGTTTTTCTGGCATTTTTCGGTCAAATCTCGATAAAATAAGGAAAATTAAGGGTAAAAAAGAGGAAAAAAATTGAAATTTCGATCAAATTATTTGTTTTTCTTCCTTTTTTCGGTCAAATCTCGATAAAATAAGGAAAATTAAGGGAAAAAAAAGAGGTTAAATATTGATATTTCGCTAAAATTATTCGTTTTTCTGGCTTTTTTTGGTCGAATCTCGATAAAATCAGGAAAATCAATGGAAAAAAGAAGAAAAAAAATTGAAATTTCGCTAAAATTATTCGTTTTTCTTGCTTTTTTCGGAAAAATCTCGATAAAATAAGGAAAATTAAGGGAAAAAAATTGAAATTTCGCTAAAATTATTCGTTTTTCTTGCTTTTTTCGGTCAAATCTCGTTAAATGAGGAGAATGAAGGAAAAAAAGAGGAAAAAATTGAAATTTCGCTAAAATTATTCGTTTTTCTTGCTTTTTTCGGTCAAATCTCGAAAAAATAAGGAATATTAAGGGGAAAAAAGAGGAAAAAAATTGAAATTTCGCTAAAGTTACTCGTTTTTCTTGCTTTTTTCGGTCAAATCTTGATAAAATAAGGAAAATTATGGGAAAAAAAGAGGAAAAAAATTGAAATTTCGCTAAAATTATTCGTTTTTCTTGCTTTTTTCGGTCAAATCTCGATAAAATAAGGAAAATTAAGGGTAAAAATGAGGAAAAAAATAGAAATTTCGATCAAATTATTCGTTTTTCTTCCTTTTTTCGGTCAAATCTCGATAAAATAAGGAAAATTAAGGGAAAAAAAGACGAAAAAAATTGAAATTTCGCTAAAATTATTCGTTTTTCTTGCTTTTTTCGGTCAAATATCGTTAAATGAGGAGAATGAAGGAAAAAAAGAGGAAAAAAATTGAAATTTCGCTAAAATTATTCGTTTTTCTTGCTTTTTTCGGTCAAATCTCGAAAAAATAAGGAAAATTAAGGGAAAAAAAGAGGAAAAAAATTGAAATTTTGCTAAAGTTACTCGTTTTTCTTGCTTTTTTCGGTCAAATCTTGATAAAATAAGGAAAATTAAGGGAAAAAAGAGGAAAAAAATTGAAATTTCGCTAAAATTATTCGTTTTTTTTGCTTTTTTCGGTCAAATCTCGATAAAATAAGGAAAATTAAGGGTAAAAAAGAGGAAAAAAATTGAAATTTCGATCAAATTATTCGTTTTTCTTCCTTTTTTCGGTCAAATCTCGATAAAATAAGGAAAATTAAGGGAAAAAAAGACGAAAAAAATTGAAATTTCGCTAAAATTATTCGTTTTTCTTGCTTTTTTCGGTCAAATCTCGTTAAATGAATAGAATGAAGGAAAAAAAGAGGAAAAAAATTGAAATTTCGCTAAAATTATTCGTTTTTCTTGCTTTTTTCGGTCAAATCTCGATAAGATAAGGAAAATTAAGGGAAAAAAAGAGGAAAAAATTTGGAATTTCGTAAAAATTATTCGTTTTTCTTGCTTTTTTCGGTCAAATCTCGATAAAATAAGGAAAATTAATGGGAAAAAAGAGGATAAAAATTGATATTTCGCTAAAATTATTCGTTTTTCTTGCTTTTTTCGGTCAAATATCTATTAAATAAGGAAAATTAAGGGAAAAAAGAGGATAGAAATTTATATTTTGCTAAAATTATTCGTTTTTCTTGCTTTTTTCGGTCAAATCTCGATGAAGAAAGGAAAATTAAGGGAAAAAAAGAGGAAAAAAATTGAAATTTCGCTTAAATTATTCGTTTTTCTTGCTTTTTTCGGTCAAATCTCGAAAAAATAAGGAAAATTAAGGGAAAAAAAGAGGAAAAAAATTGAAATTTCGCTAAAATTATTCGTTTTTCTTGCTTTTTTCGGTCAAATCTCGAAAAAATAAGGAAAACTAAGGGAAAAAAAGAGGAAAAAAATTAAAATTTCGCTAAAGTAACTCGTTTTTCTTGCTTTTTTCGGTCAAATCTTGATAAAATAAGGAAAATTAAGGGAAAAAAAGAGGAAAAAAATTGAAATTTCGCTAAAATTATTCGTTTTTCTTGCTTTTTTCGGTCAAATCTCGATAAAATAAGGAAAATTAAGGGTAAAAAAGAGGAAAAAAAAATGAAATTTCGATCAAATTATTCGTTTTTCTTGCTTTTTTCGGTCAAATCTCGTTAAATGAGGAGAATGAAGGAAAAAAAAGAGGAAAAAAATTGAAATTTCGCTAAAGTTACTCGTTTTTCTTGCTTTTTTCGGTCAAATCTCGATAAAATAAGGAAAATTAAGGGTAAAAAAGAGGAAAAAAATTGAAATTTCGATCAAATTATTCGTTTTTCTTCCTTTTTTCGGTCAAATCTCGATAAAATAAGGAAAATTAAGGGAAAAAAAGAGGAAAAAAATTGAAATTTCGCTAAAGTTACTCGTTTTTCTTGCTTTTTTCGGTCAAATCTCGAAAAAATAAGGAAAATTAAGGGTAAAAAAGAGGAAAAAAATTGAAATTTCGATCAAATTATTCGTTTTTCTTGCTTTTTCCGGTCAAATCTCGAAAAAATAAGGAAAATTAAGGGGAAAAAGAGGAAAAAAATTGAAATATCTCTAAAGTTACTTGTTTTTCTTGCTTTTTTCGGTCAAATCTTGATAAAATAAGGGAAAAAAAGAGGAAAAAAATTGAAATTTCGCTAAAATTATTCGTTTTTCTTGCTTTTTTCGGTCAAATCTCGAAAAAATAAGGAAAATTAAGGGAAAAAAAGAGGAAAAAAATTGAAATTTCGCTAAAATTATTAGTTTTTCTTGCTTTTTTCGGTCAAATCTCGAAAAAATAAGGAAAACTAAGGGGAAAAAAGAGGAAAAAAATTAAAATTTCGCTAAAGTAACTCGTTTTTCTTGCTTTTTTCGGTCAAATCTTGATAAAATAAGGAAAATTAAGGGAAAAAAAGAGGAAAAAAATTGAAATTTCGCTAAAATTATTCGTTTTTCTTGCTTTTTTCGGTCAAATCTCGATAAAATAAGGAAAATTAAGGGTAAAAAAGAGGAAAAAAAAATGAAATTTCGATCAAATTATTCGTTTTTCTTGCTTTTTTCGGTCAAATCTCGTTAAATGAGGAGAATGAAGGAGAAAAAAGAGGAAAAAAATTGAAATTTCGCTAAAGTTACTCGTTTTTCTTGCTTTTTTCGGTCAAATCTCGATAAAATAAGGAAAATTAAGGGTAAAAAAGAGGAAAAAAATTGAAATTTCGATCAAATTATTCGTTTTTCTTCCTTTTTTCGGTCAAATCTCGATAAAATAAGGAAAATTAAGGGAAAAAAAGAGGAAAAAAATTGAAATTTCGCTAAAGTTACTCGTTTTTCTTGCTTTTTTCGGTCAAATCTCGAAAAAATAAGGAAAATTAAGGGTAAAAAAGAGGAAAAAAATTGAAATTTCGATCAAATTATTCGTTTTTCTTGCTTTTTCCGGTCAAATCTCGAAAAAATAAGGAAAATTAAGGGGAAAAAGAGGAAAAAAATTGAAATTTCTCTAAAGTTACTTGTTTTTCTTGCTTTTTTCGGTCAAATCTTGATAAAATAAGGGAAAAAAAGAGGAAAAAAATTGAAATTTCGCTAAAATTATTCGTTTTTCTTGCTTTTTCCGGTCAAATCTCGAAAAAATAAGGAAAATTAAGGGGAAAAAGATAAAAAAAATTGAAATTTCGCTAAAGTTACTCGTTTTTCTTGCTTTTTTCGGTCAAATCTTGATAAAATAAGGAAAATTAAGGTAAAAAAAGAGGAAAAAAATTGAAATTTTGCTAAAATTATTCGTTTTTCTTGCTTTTTTCGGTCAAATCTCGTTAAATGAGGAGAAAGAAGGAAAAAAAGAGGAAAAAAATTGAAATTTCGCTAAAATTATTCGTTTTTCTTGCTTTTTTCGGTCAAATCTTGATAAAATAAGGAAAATTAAGGGAAAAAAGAGGAAAAAAATTGAAATTTCGCTAAAGTTACTCGTTTTTCTTGCATTTTTAGGTCAAATCTCGATAAAATAAGGAAAATTAAGGGTAAAAAAGAGGAAAAAAATTGAAATTTCGATCAAATTATTTGTTTTTCTTCCTTTTTTCGGTCAAATCTCGATAAAATAAGGAAAATTAAGGGAAAAAAAAGAGGTTAAATATTGATATTTCGCTAAAATTATTCGTTTTTCTGGCTTTTTTTGGTCGAATCTCGATAAAATCAGGAAAATCAAGGGAAAAAAGAAGAAAAAAAATTGAAATTTCGCTAAAATTATTCGTTTTTCTTGCTTTTTTCGGAAAAATCTCGATAAAATAAGGAAAATTAAGGGAAAAAAATTGAAATTTCACTAAAATTATTCGTTTTTCTTGCTTTTTTCGGTCAAATCTCGTTAAATGAGGAGAATGAAGGAAAAAAAGAGGAAAAAATTGAAATTTCGCTAAAATTATTCGTTTTTCTTGCTTTTTTCGGTCAAATCTCGAAAAAATAAGGAAAATTAAGGGGAAAAAAGAGGAAAAAAATTGAAATTTCGCTAAAGTTACTCGTTTTTCTTGCTTTTTTCGGTCAAATCTTGATAAAATAAGGAAAATTATGGGAAAAAAAGAGGAAAAAAATTGAAATTTCGCTAAAATTATTCGTTTTTCTTGCTTTTTTCGGTCAAATCTCGATAAAATAAGGAAAATTAAGGGTAAAAATGAGGAAAAAAATAGAAATTTCGATCAAATTATTCGTTTTTCTTCCATTTTTCGGTCAAATCTCGATAAAATAAGGAAAATTAAGGGAAAAAAAGACGAAAAAAATTGAAATTTCGCTAAAATTATTCGTTTTTCTTGCTTTTCTCGGTCAAATATCGTTAAATGAGGAGAATGAAGGAAAAAAAGAGGAAAAAAATTGAAATTTCGATAAAATTATTCGTTTTTCTTGCTATTTTCGGTCAAATCTCGAAAAAATAAGGAAAATTAAGGGAAAAAAAGAGGAAAAAAATTGAAATTTTGCTAAAGTTACTCGTTTTTCTTGCTTTTTTCGGTCAAATCTTGATAAAATAAGGAAAATTAAGGGAAAAAAGAGGAAAAAAATTGAAATTTCGCTAAAATTATTCGTTTTTTTTGCTTTTTTCGGTCAAATCTCGATAAAATAAGGAAAATTAAGGGTAAAAAAGAGGAAAAAAATTGAAATTTCGATCAAATTATTCGTTTTTCTTCCTTTTTTCGGTCAAATCTCGATAAAATAAGGAAAATTAAGGGAAAAAAAGACGAAAAAAATTGAAATTTCGCTAAAATTATTCGTTTTTCTTGCTTTTTTCGGTCAAATCTCGTTAAATGAATAGAATGAAGGAAAAAAAGAGGAAAAAAATTGAAATTTCGCTAAAATTATTCGTTTTTCTTGCTTTTTTCGGTCAAATCTCGATAAGATAAGGAAAATTAAGGGAAAAAAAGAGGAAAAAATTTGGAATTTCGTAAAAATTATTCGTTTTTCTTGCTTTTTTCGGTCAAATCTCGATAAAATAAGGAAAATTAATGGGAAAAAAGAGGATAAAAATTGATATTTCGCTAAAATTATTCGTTTTTCTTGCTTTTTTCGGTCAAATCTCGATAAAATAAGGAAAATTAATGGGAAAAAAGAGGATAAAAATTGATATTTCGCTAAAATTATTCGTTTTTCTTGCTTTTTTCGGTCAAATCTTGATAAAATAAGGAAAATTAAGGGAAAAAAAGAGGAAAAAAATTGAAATTTCGCTAAAATTATTCGTTTTTCTTGCTTTTTACGGTCAAATCTCGATAAAATAAGGAAAATTAAGGGTAAAAAAGAGGAAAAAAATTCAAATTTCGATCAAATTATTCGTTTTTCTTCCTTTTTTCGGTCAAATCTCAATAAAATAAGGAAAATTAAGGGAAAAAAAGAGGAAAAAAATTGAAATTTCGCTAAAATTATTCGTTTTTTTTGCTTTTTTCGGTCAAATCTCGATAAAATAAGGAAAATTAAGGGAAAAAAGAGGATAAAAATTGATATTTCGCTAAAATTATTCGTTTTTCTTGCTTTTTTCGGTCAAATCTCGATAAAATAAGGAAAATTAAGGGAAATAAAGAGGAAAAAAATTGAAATTTCGCTAAAATTATTCGTTTTTCTTGCTTTTTTCGATCAAATCTCGATAAAATAAGGAAAATTAAGGGAAAAAAAGAGGATAAAAATTGAAATTTCGCTAAAACTATTCGTTTTTCTTGCTTTTTTCGGTCAAATCTCGATAAACTAAGGAAAATTAAGGGAAAAAAAGAGGAAAAAAATCGAAATTTCGCTAAAATTATTCGTTTTTCTTGCTTTTTTCGTTCAAATCTTGATAAAATAAGGAAAATTAAGGGAAAAAAAGATGAAAAAAAGAGGAAAAAATTTGGAATTTCGTAAAATTTATTCGTTTTTCTTGCTTTTTTCGGTCAAATCTCGATAAAATAAGGAAAATTAAGGGAAAAAAGAGGATAAAAATTGATATTTTGCTAAAATTATTCGTTTTTCTTGCTTTTTTCGGTCAAATCTCGTTAAATGAGGAGAATGAAGGAAAAAAGAGGAAAAAAATTGAAATTTCGCTAAAATTATTCGTTTTTCTTGCTTTTTTCGGTCAAATCTCGATAAAATAAGGAAAATTAAGGGAAAATAAGAGGAAAAAAATTCAAATTTCGCTAAAATTATTCGTTTTTCTTGCTTTTTGCGGTCAAATCTCAATAAAGTAAGGAAAATTAAGGGAAAAAAAGGGAGGAAAAAAATTGAAATTTCGCTAAAATTATTCGTTTTTCTTGCTTTTTACGGTCAAATCTCGATAAAATAAGGAAAATTAAGGGTAAAAAAGAGGAAAAAAATTCAAATTTCGATCAAATTATTCGTTTTTCTTCCTTTTTTCGGTCAAATCTCGATAAAATAAGGAAAATTAAGGGAAAAAAAGAGGAAAAAAATTGAAATTTCGCTAAAATTATTCGTTTTTCTTGCTTTTTTGGGTCAAATCTCGTTAAATGAGGAGAATGAAGGAAAAACAGAGGAAAAAAATTGAAATTTCGCGAAAATTATTCGTTTTTCTTGCTTTTTTCGGTCAAATCTCGAAAAAATAAGGAAAATTAAGGGAAAAAAAGAGGAAAAAAATTGAAATTTCGGTAAAGTTACTCGTTTTTCTTGCTTTTTTCGGTCAAATCTTGATAAAATAAGGAAAATTAAGGGAAAAAAAGAGGAAAAAATTGAAATTTCGCTAAAATTATTCGTTTTTCTTGCTTTTTTTCGGTCAAATCTCGATAAAATAAGGAAAATTAAGGGTAAAAAAGAGGAAAAAAATTGAAATTTCGATCAAATTATTCGTTTTTCTTCCTTTTTTCGGTCAAATCTCGATAAAATAAGGAAAATTAAGAGAAAAAAAAGAGGATAAATATTGATATTTCGCTAAAATTAATCGTTTTTCTGGCTTTTTTTGGTCAAATCTCGATAAAATAAGGAAAATTAATGAAAAAAAGAGGAAAAAAATTGAAATTTCGCTAAAATTATTAGTTTTTCTTGGATTTTTAGGTGAAATCTCGATAAAATAAGGAAAATTAAGGGAAAAAAGAGGATAAAAATTGATATTTCGCTAAAATTATTCTTTTTTCTTGCTTTTTTCGGTCAAATCTCATTAAATGAGGAGAACGAAGGAAAAAAAGAGGAAAAAAAATTGAAATTTCGCTAAAATTATTCGTTTTTCTTGCTTTTTTCGGAAAAATCTCGATAAAATAAGGAAAATTAAGGGAAAAAAAGAGGAAAAAAATTGAAATTTCGCTAAAATTATTCGTTTTTCTTGCTTTTTTCGGTCAAATCTCGATAAAATAAGGAAAATTAAGGGAAAAAAAGAGGAAAAAAATTGAAATTTCGCTAAAATAATTCGTTTTTCTTGCTTTTTTCGGTCAAATCTCGATAAAATGATGAAAATTAAGGAAAAAAAAGAGGAAAAAAACTGAAATTTCGCTACAATTATTCATTTTTCTTGCTTTTTTCGGTCAAATCTCGATAAATTAAGGAATATAAAGATAAAAAAAGAGGAAGAAAATTAAAATTTCGCTAAAATCATTCATTTTTCTTGCTTTTTTCGGTCAAATCTCGATAAAATGATGAAAATTAAGGAAAAAAAAGAGGAAAAAAACTGAAATTTCGCTACAATTATTCATTTTTCTTGCTTTTTTCGGTCAAATCTCGATAAAATAAGGAATATAAGGAGAAAAAAGAGGAAGAAAATTAAAATTTCGCTAAAATCATTCATTTTTCTTGCTTTTTTCGGTCAAATCTCGATAAAATAAGGAAAATTAAGGGAAAAAAGAGGATAAAAATTTAAATTTCGCTAAAATTATTCGTTTTTCTTACTTTTTTAGGTCAAATCTCCATAAAATAAGGAAAATTAAGGTAAAAAAAGAGGATAAAAATTGAAATTTCGCTAAAATTTTTCGTTTTTCTTGCTTTTTTCAAGCAAATCTCGATAAAATAAGGAAAATTAAGGGAAAAAAAGAGGAAAAAAATTGAAATTTCGCTATAATTATTCGTTTTTCTTGCTTTTTTCGGTCAAATCTCGATAAAATAAGGAAAATTAAGGGAAAAAAAGATGAAAAAATGGATATTTCGCTAAAATTATTCGTTTTTCTTGCTTTTTTCGGTCAAATCTCGATAAAATAAGGGAAATTAAGGGAAAAATAGAGGAAAAAAATTGAAATTTCGATCAAATTATTCGTTTTTCTTGCTTTTTTCGGTCAAATCTCGATAAAATAAGGGAAATTAAGGGAAAAAAAGAGGAAAAAAATTGAAATTTCGCTAAAATTATTCGTTTTTCTTAATAAATAATAAGGAAAATTAAGGGAAAAAAAGAGGAAAAAAATTGAAATTTCGCTAAAATTATTCGTTTTTCTTGGATTTTTCGGTGAAATCTCGATAAAATAAGGAAAATTAATGGAAAATAAGAGGAAAAAATTGAAATTTCGCTAAAATTATTCGTTTTTCTTGCTTTTTTCAGTCAAATCTCGTTGAATGAGGAGAATGAAGGAAAAAAAGAGGAAAAAAATTGAAATTTCGCTAAAATTATTCGTTTTTCTTGCTTTTTTCGGTCAAATCTCGTTAAATGAGGAGAATGAAGGAAAAAAGGAGGAAAAGAATTGAAAATTTGCTAAAATTATTCGTTTTTCTTGCTTTTTTCGGTCAAATCTCGTTAAATGAGGAGAATGAAGGAAAAAAGGAGGAAAAGAATTGAAAATTTGCTAAAATTATTCGTTTTTCTTGCTTTTTTCGGTCAAATCTCGTTAAAATAAGGAAAATTAAGGGAAAAAAGAGCATAAAAATTTATATTTCGCTAAAATTATTCGTTTTTCTTGCTTTTTTCGGTCAAATCTCGATAAACTAAGGAAAATTAGGGAAAAAAAAGAGAAAAAAAATTGAAATTTCGCTAAAATTATTCGTTTTTCTTGCTTTTTTCGGTCAAATCTCGATAAAATAAGGAAAATTAAGGGAAAAAAAGAGGATAAAAATTGATATTTCGCTAAAATTATTCTTTTTTCTTGCTTTTTTCGGTCAAATCTCGATAAAATAAGGAAAATTAAGGGAAAAAAGAGCATAAAAATTTATATTTCGCTAAAATTATTCGTTTTTCTTGCTTTTTTCGGTCAAATCTCGATAAACTAAGGAAAATTAGGGAAAAAAAAGAGGAAAAAAATTGAAATTTCGCTAAAATTATTCGTTTTTCTTGCTTTTTTCGGTCAAATCTCGATAAAATAAGGAAAATTAATGAAAAAAAGAGGAAAAAAATTGAAATTTCGCTAAAATTATTAGTTTTTCTTGGATTTTTCGGTGAAATCTCGATAAAATAAGGAAAATTAAGGGAAAAAAGAGGATAAAAATTGATATTTCGCTAAAATTATTCGTTTTTCTTGCTTTTTTCGGTCAAATCTCATTAAATGAGGAGAACGAAGGAAAAAAAGAGGAAAAAAAATTGCAATTTCGCTAAAATTATTCGTTTTTCTTGCTTTTTTCGGAAAAATCTCGATAAAATAAGGAAAATTAAGGGAAAAAAAGAGGAAAAAAATTGAAATTTCGCTAAAATTATTCGTTTTTCTTGCTTTTTTCGGTCAAATCTCAATAAATGAGGAGAATGAAGGAAAAAAAGAGGAAAAAAATTGAAATTTCGTTAAAATTATTCGTTTTTCTTGCTTTTTTCGGTCAAATCTCGAAAAAATAAGGAAAACTAAGGGAAAAAAAGAGGAAAAAAATTAAAATTTCGCTAAAGTAACTCGTTTTTCTTGCTTTTTTCGGTCAAATCTTGGTAAAATAAGGAAAATTAAGGGAAAAAAAGAGGAAAAAAATTGAAATTTCGCTAAAATTATTCGTTTTTCTTGCTTTTTTCGGTCAAATCTCGATAAAATAAGGAAAATTAAGGGTAAAAAAGAGGAAAAAAAAATGAAATTTCGATCAAATTATTCGTTTTTCTTGCTTTTTTCGGTCAAATCTCGATAAAATAAGGAAAATTAAGGGTAAAAAAGAGGAAAAAAATTGAAATTTCGATCAAATTATTCATTTTTCTTCCTTTTTTCGGTCAAATCTCGATAAAATAAGGAAAATTAAGGTAAAAAAAGGGGAAAAAAATTGAAATTTTGCTAAAATTATTCGTTTTTCTTGCTTTTTTCGGTCAAATCTCGTTAAATGAGGAGAATGAAGGAAAAAAAAGAGGAAAAAAATTGAAATTTCGCTAAAGTTACTCGTTTTTCTTGCTTTTTTCGGTCAAATCTCGATAAAATAAGGAAAATTAAGGGTAAAAAAGTGGAAAAAAATTGAAATTTCGATCAAATTATTCGTTTTTCTTCCTTTTTTCGGTCAAATCTCGATAAAATAAGGAAAATTAAGGGAAAAAAAGAGGAAAAAAATTGAAATTTCGCTAAAGTTACTCGTTTTTCTTGCTTTTTTCGGTCAAATCTCGATAAAATAAGGAAAATTAAGGGTGAAAAAGAGGAAAAAAATTGAAATTTCGATCAAATTATTCGTTTTTCTTGCTTTTTCCGGTCAAATCTCGAAAAAATAAGGAAAATTAAGGGGAAAAAGAGGAAAAAAATTGAAATTTCTCTAAAGTTACTTGTTTTTCTTGCTTTTTTCGGTCAAATCTTGATAAAATAAGGGAAAAAAAGAGGAAAAAATTGAAATTTCGCTAAAATTATTCGTTTTTCTTGCTTTTTCCGGTCAAATCTCGAAAAAATAAGGAAAATTAAGGGGAAAAAGATAAAAAAAATTGAAATTTCGCTAAAGTTACTCGTTTTTCTTGCTTTTTTCGGTCAAATCTTGATAAAATAAGGAAAATTAAGGTAAAAAAAGAGGAAAAAAATTGAAATTTCGCTAAAATTATTCGTTTTTCTTGCTTTTTTCGGTCAAATCTCGTTAAATGAGGAGAATGAAGGAAAAAAAGAGGAAAAAAATTGAAATTTCGCTAAAATTATTCGTTTTTCTTGCTTTTTTCGGTCAAATCTCGATAAAATGATGAAAATTAAGGAAAAAAAAGAGGAAAAAAACTGAAATTTCGCTACAATTATTCATTTTTCTTGCTTTTTTCGGTCAAATCTCGATAAATTAAGGAATATAAAGATAAAAAAAGAGGAAGAAAATTAAAATTTCGCTAAAATCATTCATTTTTCTTGCTTTTTTCGGTCAAATCTCGATAAAATGATGAAAATTAAGGAAAAAAAAGAGGAAAAAAACTGAAATTTCGCTACAATTATTCATTTTTCTTGCTTTTTTCGGTCAAATCTCGATAAAATAAGGAATATAAGGAGAAAAAAGAGGAAGAAAATTAAAATTTCGCTAAAATCATTCATTTTTCTTGCTTTTTTCGGTCAAATCTCGATAAAATAAGGAAAATTAAGGGAAAAAAGAGGATAAAAATTTAAATTTCGCTAAAATTATTCGTTTTTCTTACTTTTTTAGGTCAAATCTCCATAAAATAAGGAAAATTAAGGTAAAAAAAGAGGATAAAAATTGAAATTTCGCTAAAATTTTTCGTTTTTCTTGCTTTTTTCAAGCAAATCTCGATAAAATAAGGAAAATTAATGGAAAATAAGAGGAAAAAATTGAAATTTCGCTATAATTATTCGTTTTTCTTGCTTTTTTCGGTCAAATCTCGATAAAATAAGGAAAATTAAGGGAAAAAAAGATGAAAAAATGGATATTTCGCTAAAATTATTCGTTTTTCTTGCTTTTTTCGGTCAAATCTCGATAAAATAAGGAAAATTAATGAAAAAAAGAGGAAAAAAATTGAAATTTCGCTAAAATTATTAGTTTTTCTTGGATTTTTCGGTGAAATCTCGATAAAATAAGGAAAATTAAGGGAAAAAAGAGGATAAAAATTGATATTTCGCTAAAATTATTCGTTTTTCTTGCTTTTTTCGGTCAAATCTCATTAAATGAGGAGAACGAAGGAAAAAAAGAGGAAAAAAAATTGCAATTTCGCTAAAATTATTCGTTTTTCTTGCTTTTTTCGGAAAAATCTCGATAAAATAAGGAAAATTAAGGGAAAAAAAGAGGAAAAAAATTGAAATTTCGCTAAAATTATTCGTTTTTCTTGCTTTTTTCGGTCAAATCTCAATAAATGAGGAGAATGAAGGAAAAAAAGAGGAAAAAAATTGAAATTTCGTTAAAATTATTCGTTTTTCTTGCTTTTTTCGGTCAAATCTCGAAAAAATAAGGAAAACTAAGGGAAAAAAAGAGGAAAAAAATTAAAATTTCGCTAAAGTAACTCGTTTTTCTTGCTTTTTTCGGTCAAATCTTGGTAAAATAAGGAAAATTAAGGGAAAAAAAGAGGAAAAAAATTGAAATTTCGCTAAAATTATTCGTTTTTCTTGCTTTTTTCGGTCAAATCTCGATAAAATAAGGAAAATTAAGGGTAAAAAAGAGGAAAAAAAAATGAAATTTCGATCAAATTATTCGTTTTTCTTGCTTTTTTCGGTCAAATCTCGATAAAATAAGGAAAATTAAGGGTAAAAAAGAGGAAAAAAATTGAAATTTCGATCAAATTATTCATTTTTCTTCCTTTTTTCGGTCAAATCTCGATAAAATAAGGAAAATTAAGGTAAAAAAAGGGGAAAAAAATTGAAATTTTGCTAAAATTATTCGTTTTTCTTGCTTTTTTCGGTCAAATCTCGTTAAATGAGGAGAATGAAGGAAAAAAAAGAGGAAAAAAATTGAAATTTCGCTAAAGTTACTCGTTTTTCTTGCTTTTTTCGGTCAAATCTCGATAAAATAAGGAAAATTAAGGGTAAAAAAGTGGAAAAAAATTGAAATTTCGATCAAATTATTCGTTTTTCTTCCTTTTTTCGGTCAAATCTCGATAAAATAAGGAAAATTAAGGGAAAAAAAGAGGAAAAAAATTGAAATTTCGCTAAAGTTACTCGTTTTTCTTGCTTTTTTCGGTCAAATCTCGATAAAATAAGGAAAATTAAGGGTGAAAAAGAGGAAAAAAATTGAAATTTCGATCAAATTATTCGTTTTTCTTGCTTTTTCCGGTCAAATCTCGAAAAAATAAGGAAAATTAAGGGGAAAAAGAGGAAAAAAATTGAAATTTCTCTAAAGTTACTTGTTTTTCTTGCTTTTTTCGGTCAAATCTTGATAAAATAAGGGAAAAAAAGAGGAAAAAATTGAAATTTCGCTAAAATTATTCGTTTTTCTTGCTTTTTCCGGTCAAATCTCGAAAAAATAAGGAAAATTAAGGGGAAAAAGATAAAAAAAATTGAAATTTCGCTAAAGTTACTCGTTTTTCTTGCTTTTTTCGGTCAAATCTTGATAAAATAAGGAAAATTAAGGTAAAAAAAGAGGAAAAAAATTGAAATTTCGCTAAAATTATTCGTTTTTCTTGCTTTTTTCGGTCAAATCTCGTTAAATGAGGAGAATGAAGGAAAAAAAGAGGAAAAAAATTGAAATTTCGCTAAAATTATTCGTTTTTCTTGCTTTTTTCGGTCAAATCTCGATAAAATAAGGAAAATTAAGGGAAAAAAGAGGAAAAAAATTGAAATTTCGCTAAAGTTACTCGTTTTTCTTGCATTTTTCGGTCAAATCTCGATAAAATAAGGAAAATTAAGGGTAAAAAAGAGGAAAAAAATTGAAATTTCGATCAAATTATTTGTTTTTCTTCCTTTTTTCGGTCAAATCTCGATAAAATAAGGAAAATTAAGGGAAAAAAAAGAGGTTAAATATTGATATTTCGCTAAAATTATTCGTTTTTCTGGCTTTTTTTGGTCGAATCTCGATAAAATCAGGAAAATCAATGGAAAAAAGAAGAAAAAAAATTGAAATTTCGCTAAAATTATTCGTTTTTCTTGCTTTTTTCGGAAAAATCTCGAAAAAATAAGGAAAATTAAGGGAAAAAAATTGAAATTTCGCTAAAATTATTCGTTTTTCTTGCTTTTTTCGGTCAAATCTCGTTAAATGAGGAGAATGAAGGAAAAAAAGAGGAAAAAATTGAAATTTCGCTAAAATTATTCGTTTTTCTTGCTTTTTTCGGTCAAATCTCGAAAAAATAAGGAATATTAAGGGGAAAAAAGAGGAAAAAAATTGAAATTTCGCTAAAGTTACTCGTTTTTCTTGCTTTTTTCGGTCAAATCTTGATAAAATAAGGAAAATTATGGGAAAAAAAGAGGAAAAAAATTGAAATTTCGCTAAAATTATTCGTTTTTCTTGCTTTTTTCGGTCAAATCTCGATAAAATAAGGAAAATTAAGGGTAAAAATGAGGAAAAAAATAGAAATTTCGATCAAATTATTCGTTTTTCTTCCTTTTTTCGGTCAAATCTCGATAAAATAAGGAAAATTAAGGGAAAAAAAGACGAAAAAAATTGAAATTTCGCTAAAATTATTCGTTTTTCTTGCTTTTTTCGGTCAAATATCGTTAAATGAGGAGAATGAAGGAAAAAAAGAGGAAAAAAATTGAAATTTCGCTAAAATTATTCGTTTTTCTTGCTTTTTTCGGTCAAATCTCGAAAAAATAAGGAAAATTAAGGGAAAAAAAGAGGAAAAAAATTGAAATTTTGCTAAAGTTACTCGTTTTTCTGGCATTTTTCGGTCAAATCTCGATAAAATAAGGAAAATTAAGGGTAAAAAAGAGGAAAAAAATTGAAATTTCGATCAAATTATTTGTTTTTCTTCCTTTTTTCGGTCAAATCTCGATAAAATAAGGAAAATTAAGGGAAAAAAAAGAGGTTAAATATTGATATTTCGCTAAAATTATTCGTTTTTCTGGCTTTTTTTGGTCGAATCTCGATAAAATCAGGAAAATCAATGGAAAAAAGAAGAAAAAAAATTGAAATTTCGCTAAAATTATTCGTTTTTCTTGCTTTTTTCGGAAAAATCTCGATAAAATAAGGAAAATTAAGGGAAAAAAATTGAAATTTCGCTAAAATTATTCGTTTTTCTTGCTTTTTTCGGTCAAATCTCGTTAAATGAGGAGAATGAAGGAAAAAAAGAGGAAAAAATTGAAATTTCGCTAAAATTATTCGTTTTTCTTGCTTTTTTCGGTCAAATCTCGAAAAAATAAGGAATATTAAGGGGAAAAAAGAGGAAAAAAATTGAAATTTCGCTAAAGTTACTCGTTTTTCTTGCTTTTTTCGGTCAAATCTTGATAAAATAAGGAAAATTATGGGAAAAAAAGAGGAAAAAAATTGAAATTTCGCTAAAATTATTCGTTTTTCTTGCTTTTTTCGGTCAAATCTCGATAAAATAAGGAAAATTAAGGGTAAAAATGAGGAAAAAAATAGAAATTTCGATCAAATTATTCGTTTTTCTTCCTTTTTTCGGTCAAATCTCGATAAAATAAGGAAAATTAAGGGAAAAAAAGACGAAAAAAATTGAAATTTCGCTAAAATTATTCGTTTTTCTTGCTTTTTTCGGTCAAATATCGTTAAATGAGGAGAATGAAGGAAAAAAAGAGGAAAAAAATTGAAATTTCGCTAAAATTATTCGTTTTTCTTGCTTTTTTCGGTCAAATCTCGAAAAAATAAGGAAAATTAAGGGAAAAAAAGAGGAAAAAAATTGAAATTTCGATCAAATTATTCGTTTTTCTTCCTTTTTTCGGTCAAATCTCGATAAAATAAGGAAAATTAAGGGAAAAAAAGACGAAAAAAATTGAAATTTCGCTAAAATTATTCGTTTTTCTTGCTTTTTTCGGTCAAATCTCGTTAAATGAATAGAATGAAGGAAAAAAAGAGGAAAAAAATTGAAATTTCGCTAAAATTATTCGTTTTTCTTGCTTTTTTCGGTCAAATCTCGATAAGATAAGGAAAATTAAGGGAAAAAAAGAGGAAAAAATTTGGAATTTCGTAAAAATTATTCGTTTTTCTTGCTTTTTTCGGTCAAATCTCGATAAAATAAGGAAAATTAATGGGAAAAAAGAGGATAAAAATTGATATTTCGCTAAAATTATTCGTTTTTCTTGCTTTTTTCGGTCAAATATCTATTAAATAAGGAAAATTAAGGGAAAAAAGAGGATAGAAATTTATATTTTGCTAAAATTATTCGTTTTTCTTGCTTTTTTCGGTCAAATCTCGATGAAGAAAGGAAAATTAAGGGAAAAAAAGAGGAAAAAAATTGAAATTTCGCTTAAATTATTCGTTTTTCTTGCTTTTTTCGGTCAAATCTCGAAAAAATAAGGAAAATTAAGGGAAAAAAAGAGGAAAAAAATTGAAATTTCGCTAAAATTATTCGTTTTTCTTGCTTTTTTCGGTCAAATCTCGAAAAAAAAAGGAAAACTAAGGGAAAAAAAGAGGAAAAAAATTAAAATTTCGCTAAAGTAACTCGTTTTTCTTGCTTTTTTCGGTCAAATCTTGATAAAATAAGGAAAATTAAGGGAAAAAAAGAGGAAAAAAATTGAAATTTCGCTAAAATTATTCGTTTTTCTTGCTTTTTTCGGTCAAATCTCGATAAAATAAGGAAAATTAAGGGTAAAAAAGAGGAAAAAAAAATGAAATTTCGATCAAATTATTCGTTTTTCTTGCTTTTTTCGGTCAAATCTCGTTAAATGAGGAGAATGAAGGAAAAAAAAGAGGAAAAAAATTGAAATTTCGCTAAAGTTACTCGTTTTTCTTGCTTTTTTCGGTCAAATCTCGATAAAATAAGGAAAATTAAGGGTAAAAAAGAGGAAAAAAATTGAAATTTCGATCAAATTATTCGTTTTTCTTCCTTTTTTCGGTCAAATCTCGATAAAATAAGGAAAATTAAGGGAAAAAAAGAGGAAAAAAATTGAAATTTCGCTAAAGTTACTCGTTTTTCTTGCTTTTTTCGGTCAAATCTCGAAAAAATAAGGAAAATTAAGGGTAAAAAAGAGGAAAAAAATTGAAATTTCGATCAAATTATTCGTTTTTCTTGCTTTTTCCGGTCAAATCTCGAAAAAATAAGGAAAATTAAGGGGAAAAAGAGGAAAAAAATTGAAATATCTCTAAAGTTACTTGTTTTTCTTGCTTTTTTCGGTCAAATCTTGATAAAATAAGGGAAAAAAAGAGGAAAAAAATTGAAATTTCGCTAAAATTATTCGTTTTTCTTGCTTTTTTCGGTCAAATCTCGAAAAAATAAGGAAAATTAAGGGAAAAAAAGAGGAAAAAAATTGAAATTTCGCTAAAATTATTCGTTTTTCTTGCTTTTTTCGGTCAAATCTCGAAAAAATAAGGAAAACTAAGGGAAAAAAAGAGGAAAAAAATTAAAATTTCGCTAAAGTAACTCGTTTTTCTTGCTTTTTTCGGTCAAATCTTGATAAAATAAGGAAAATTAAGGGAAAAAAAGAGGAAAAAAATTGAAATTTCGCTAAAATTATTCGTTTTTCTTGCTTTTTTCGGTCAAATCTCGATAAAATAAGGAAAATTAAGGGTAAAAAAGAGGAAAAAAAAATGAAATTTCGATCAAATTATTCGTTTTTCTTGCTTTTTTCGGTCAAATCTCGTTAAATGAGGAGAATGAAGGAGAAAAAAGAGGAAAAAAATTGAAATTTCGCTAAAGTTACTCGTTTTTCTTGCTTTTTTCGGTCAAATCTCGATAAAATAAGGAAAATTAAGGGTAAAAAAGAGGAAAAAAATTGAAATTTCGATCAAATTATTCGTTTTTCTTCCTTTTTTCGGTCAAATCTCGATAAAATAAGGAAAATTAAGGGAAAAAAAGAGGAAAAAAATTGAAATTTCGCTAAAGTTACTCGTTTTTCTTGCTTTTTTCGGTCAAATCTCGAAAAAATAAGGAAAATTAAGGGTAAAAAAGAGGAAAAAAATTGAAATTTCGATCAAATTATTCGTTTTTCTTGCTTTTTCCGGTCAAATCTCGAAAAAATAAGGAAAATTAAGGGGAAAAAGAGGAAAAAAATTGAAATTTCTCTAAAGTTACTTGTTTTTCTTGCTTTTTTCGGTCAAATCTTGATAAAATAAGGGAAAAAAAGAGGAAAAAAATTGAAATTTCGCTAAAATTATTCGTTTTTCTTGCTTTTTCCGGTCAAATCTCGAAAAAATAAGGAAAATTAAGGGGAAAAAGATAAAAAAAATTGAAATTTCGCTAAAGTTACTCGTTTTTCTTGCTTTTTTCGGTCAAATCTTGATAAAATAAGGAAAATTAAGGTAAAAAAAGAGGAAAAAAATTGAAATTTTGCTAAAATTATTCGTTTTTCTTGCTTTTTTCGGTCAAATCTCGTTAAATGAGGAGAAAGAAGGAAAAAAAGAGGAAAAAAATTGAAATTTCGCTAAAATTATTCGTTTTTCTTGCTTTTTTCGGTCAAATCTCGATAAAATAAGGAAAATTAAGGGAAAAAAGAGGAAAAAAATTGAAATTTCGCTAAAGTTACTCGTTTTTCTTGCATTTTTCGGTCAAATCTCGTAAAAATAAGGAAAATTAAGGGTAAAAAAGAGGAAAAAAATTGAAATTTCGATCAAATTATTTGTTTTTCTTCCTTTTTTCGGTCAAATCTCGATAAAATAAGGAAAATTAAGGGAAAAAAAAGAGGTTAAATATTGATATTTCGCTAAAATTATTCGTTTTTCTGGCTTTTTTTGGTCGAATCTCGATAAAATCAGGAAAATCAAGGGAAAAAAGAAGAAAAAAAATTGAAATTTCGCTAAAATTATTCGTTTTTCTTGCTTTTTTCGGAAAAATCTCGATAAAATAAGGAAAATTAAGGGAAAAAAATTGAAATTTCACTAAAATTATTCGTTTTTCTTGCTTTTTTCGGTCAAATCTCGTTAAATGAGGAGAATGAAGGAAAAAAAGAGGAAAAAATTGAAATTTCGCTAAAATTATTCGTTTTTCTTGCTTTTTTCGGTCAAATCTCGAAAAAATAAGGAAAATTAAGGGGAAAAAAGAGGAAAAAAATTGAAATTTCGCTAAAGTTACTCGTTTTTCTTGCTTTTTTCGGTCAAATCTTGATAAAATAAGGAAAATTATGGGAAAAAAAGAGGAAAAAAATTGAAATTTCGCTAAAATTATTCGTTTTTCTTGCTTTTTTCGGTCAAATCTCGATAAAATAAGGAAAATTAAGGGTAAAAATGAGGAAAAAAATAGAAATTTCGATCAAATTATTCGTTTTTCTTCCATTTTTCGGTCAAATCTCGATAAAATAAGGAAAATTAAGGGAAAAAAAGACGAAAAAAATTGAAATTTCGCTAAAATTATTCGTTTTTCTTGCTTTTCTCGGTCAAATATCGTTAAATGAGGAGAATGAAGGAAAAAAAGAGGAAAAAAATTGAAATTTCGATAAAATTATTCGTTTTTCTTGCTTTTTTCGGTCAAATCTCGAAAAAATAAGGAAAATTAAGGGAAAAAAAGAGGAAAAAAATTGAAATTTTGCTAAAGCTACTCGTTTTTCTTGCTTTTTTCGGTCAAATCTTGATAAAATAAGGAAAATTAAGGGAAAAAAGAGGAAAAAAATTGAAATTTCGCTAAAATTATTCGTTTTTTTTGCTTTTTTCGGTCAAATCTCGATAAAATAAGGAAAATTAAGGGTAAAAAAGAGGAAAAAAATTGAAATTTCGATCAAATTATTCGTTTTTCTTCCTTTTTTCGGTCAAATCTCGATAAAATAAGGAAAATTAAGGGAAAAAAAGACGAAAAAAATTCAAATTTCGCTAAAATTATTCGTTTTTCTTGCTTTTTTCGGTCAAATCTCGTTAAATGAATAGAATGAAGGAAAAAAAGAGGAAAAAAATTGAAATTTCGCTAAAATTATTCGTTTTTCTTGCTTTTTTCGGTCAAATCTCGATAAGATAAGGAAAATTAAGGGAAAAAAAGAGGAAAAAATTTGGAATTTCGTAAAAATTATTCGTTTTTCTTGCTTTTTTCGGTCAAATCTCGATAAAATAAGGAAAATTAATGGGAAAAAAGAGGATAAAAATTGATATTTCGCTAAAATTATTCGTTTTTCTTGCTTTTTTCGGTCAAATCTCGATAAAATAAGGAAAATTAATGGGAAAAAAGAGGATAAAAATTGATATTTCGCTAAAATTATTCGTTTTTCTTGCTTTTTTCGGTCAAATCTTGATAAAATAAGGAAAATTAAGGGAAAAAAAGAGGAAAAAAATTGAAATTTCGCTAAAATTATTCGTTTTTCTTGCTTTTTACGGTCAAATCTCGATAAAATAAGGAAAATTAAGGGTAAAAAAGAGGAAAAAAATTCAAATTTCGATCAAATTATTCGTTTTTCTTCCTTTTTTCGGTCAAATCTCAATAAAATAAGGAAAATTAAGGGAAAAAAAGAGGAAAAAAATTGAAATTTCGCTAAAATTATTCGTTTTTTTTGCTTTTTTCGGTCAAATCTCGATAAAATAAGGAAAATTAAGGGAAAAAAGAGGATAAAAATTGATATTTCGCTAAAATTATTCGTTTTTCTTGCTTTTTTCGGTCAAATCTCGATAAAATAAGGAAAATTAAGGGAAATAAAGAGGAAAAAAATTGAAATTTCGCTAAAATTATTCGTTTTTCTTGCTTTTTTCGATCAAATCTCGATAAAATAAGGAAAATTAAGGGAAAAAAAGAGGATAAAAATTGAAATTTCGCTAAAACTATTCGTTTTTCTTGCTTTTTTCGGTCAAATCTCGATAAACTAAGGAAAATTAAGGGAAAAAAAGAGGAAAAAAATCGAAATTTCGCTAAAATTATTCGTTTTTCTTGCTTTTTTCGTTCAAATCTTGATAAAATAAGGAAAATTAAGGGAAAAAAAGAGGAAAAAAAGAGGAAAAAATTTGGAATTTCGTAAAATTTATTCGTTTTTCTTGCTTTTTTCGGTCAAATCTCGATAAAATAAGGAAAATTAAGGGGAAAAAAGAGGATAAAAATTGATATTTCGCTAAAATTATTCGTTTTTCTTGCTTTTTTCGGTCAAATATCTATTAAATAAGAAAAATTAAGGGAAAAAAGAGGATAGAAATTTATATTTTGCTAAAATTATTCGTTTTTCTTGCTTTTTTCGGTCAAATCTCGATAAAGAAAGGAAAATTAAGGGAAAAAAAGAGGAAAAAAATTGAAATTTCGCTAAAATTATTCTTTTTCCTGCATTTTTCGGTCAAATCTCGATAAAATAAGGAAAATTAAGGGAAAAAAGAGGATAAAAATTGATATTTTGCTAAAATTATTCGTTTTTCTTGCTTTTTTCGGTCAAATCTCGTTAAATGAGGAGAATGAAGGAAAAAAGAGGAAAAAAATTGAAATTTCGCTAAAATTATTCGTTTTTCTTGCTTTTTTCGGTCAAATCTCGATAAAATAAGGAAAATTAAGGGAAAATAAGAGGAAAAAAATTCAAATTTCGCTAAAATTATTCGTTTTTCTTGCTTTTTGCGGTCAAATCTCAATAAAGTAAGGAAAATTAAGGGAAAAAAAGGGAGGAAAAAAATTGAAATTTCGCTAAAATTATTCGTTTTTCTTGCTTTTTACGGTCAAATCTCGATAAAATAAGGAAAATTAAGGGTAAAAAAGAGGAAAAAAATTCAAATTTCGATCAAATTATTCGTTTTTCTTCCTTTTTTCGGTCAAATCTCGATAAAATAAGGAAAATTAAGGGAAAAAAAGAGGAAAAAAATTGAAATTTCGCTAAAATTATTCGTTTTTCTTGCTTTTTTGGGTCAAATCTCGTTAAATGAGGAGAATGAAGGAAAAACAGAGGAAAAAAATTGAAATTTCGCGAAAATTATTCGTTTTTCTTGCTTTTTTCGGTCAAATCTCGAAAAAATAAGGAAAATTAAGGGAAAAAAAGAGGAAAAAAATTGAAATTTCGGTAAAGTTACTCGTTTTTCTTGCTTTTTTCGGTCAAATCTTGATAAAATAAGGAAAATTAAGGGAAAAAAAGAGGAAAAAATTGAAATTTCGCTAAAATTATTCGTTTTTCTTGCTTTTTTCGGTCAAATCTCGATAAAATAAGGAAAATTAAGGGTAAAAAAGAGGAAAAAAATTGAAATTTCGATCAAATTATTCGTTTTTCTTCCTTTTTTCGGTCAAATCTCGATAAAATAAGGAAAATTAAGAGAAAAAAAAGAGGATAAATATTGATATTTCGCTAAAATTAATCGTTTTTCTGGCTTTTTTTGGTCAAATCTCGATAAAATAAGGAAAATTAATGAAAAAAAGAGGAAAAAAATTGAAATTTCGCTAAAATTATTAGTTTTTCTTGGATTTTTAGGTGAAATCTCGATAAAATAAGGAAAATTAAGGGAAAAAAGAGGATAAAAATTGATATTTCGCTAAAATTATTCTTTTTTCTTGCTTTTTTCGGTCAAATCTCATTAAATGAGGAGAACGAAGGAAAAAAAGAGGAAAAAAAATTGAAATTTCGCTAAAATTATTCGTTTTTCTTGCTTTTTTCGGAAAAATCTCGATAAAATAAGGAAAATTAAGGGAAAAAAAGAGGAAAAAAATTGAAATTTCGCTAAAATTATTCGTTTTTCTTGCTTTTTTCGGTCAAATCTCGATAAAATAAGGAAAATTAAGGGAAAAAAAGAGGAAAAAAATTGAAATTTCGCTAAAATAATTCGTTTTTCTTGCTTTTTTCGGTCAAATCTCGATAAAATGATGAAAATTAAGGAAAAAAAAGAGGAAAAAAACTGAAATTTCGCTACAATTATTCATTTTTCTTGCTTTTTTCGGTCAAATCTCGATAAAATAAGGAATATAAAGATAAAAAAAGAGGAAGAAAATTAAAATTTCGCTAAAATCATTCATTTTTCTTGCTTTTTTCGGTCAAATCTCGATAAAATGATGAAAATTAAGGAAAAAAAAGAGGAAAAAAACTGAAATTTCGCTACAATTATTCATTTTTCTTGCTTTTTTCGGTCAAATCTCGATAAAATAAGGAATATAAGGAGAAAAAAGAGGAAGAAAATTAAAATTTCGCTAAAATCATTCATTTTTCTTGCTTTTTTCGGTCAAATCTCGATAAAATAAGGAAAATTAAGGGAAAAAAGAGGATAAAAATTTAAATTTCGCTAAAATTATTCGTTTTTCTTACTTTTTTAGGTCAAATCTCCATAAAATAAGGAAAATTAAGGTAAAAAAAGAGGATAAAAATTGAAATTTCGCTAAAATTTTTCGTTTTTCTTGCTTTTTTCAAGCAAATCTCGATAAAATAAGGAAAATTAAGGGAAAAAAAGAGGAAAAAAATTGAAATTTCGCTATAATTATTCGTTTTTCTTGCTTTTTTCGGTCAAATCTCGATAAAATAAGGAAAATTAAGGGAAAAAAAGATGAAAAAATGGATATTTCGCTAAAATTATTCGTTTTTCTTGCATTTTTCGGTCAAATCTCGATAAAATAAGGGAAATTAAGGGAAAAATAGAGGAAAAAAATTGAAATTTCGATCAAATTATTCGTTTTTCTTGCTTTTTTCGGTCAAATCTCGATAAAATAAGGGAAATTAAGGGAAAAAAAGAGGAAAAAAATTGAAATTTCGCTAAAATTATTCGTTTTTCTTAATAAATAATAAGGAAAATTAAGGGAAAAAAAGAGGAAAAAAATTGAAATTTCGCTAAAATTATTCGTTTTTCTTGGATTTTTCGGTGAAATCTCGATAAAATAAGGAAAATTAATGGAAAAAAAGACGAAAAAAATTGAAATTTCGCTAAAATTATTCGTTTTTCTTGCTTTTCTCGGTCAAATATCGTTAAATGAGGAGAATGAAGGAAAAAAAGAGGAAAAAAATTGAAATTTCGATAAAATTATTCGTTTTTCTTGCTTTTTTCGGTCAAATCTCGAAAAAATAAGGAAAATTAAGGGAAAAAAAGAGGAAAAAAATTGAAATTTTGCTAAAGCTACTCGTTTTTCTTGCTTTTTTCGGTCAAATCTTGATAAAATAAGGAAAATTAAGGGAAAAAAGAGGAAAAAAATTGAAATTTCGCTAAAATTATTCGTTTTTTTTGCTTTTTTCGGTCAAATCTCGATAAAATAAGGAAAATTAAGGGTAAAAAAGAGGAAAAAAATTGAAATTTCGATCAAATTATTCGTTTTTCTTCCTTTTTTCGGTCAAATCTCGATAAAATAAGGAAAATTAAGGGAAAAAAAGACGAAAAAAATTCAAATTTCGCTAAAATTATTCGTTTTTCTTGCTTTTTTCGGTCAAATCTCGTTAAATGAATAGAATGAAGGAAAAAAAGAGGAAAAAAATTGAAATTTCGCTAAAATTATTCGTTTTTCTTGCTTTTTTCGGTCAAATCTCGATAAGATAAGGAAAATTAAGGGAAAAAAAGAGGAAAAAATTTGGAATTTCGTAAAAATTATTCGTTTTTCTTGCTTTTTTCGGTCAAATCTCGATAAAATAAGGAAAATTAATGGGAAAAAAGAGGATAAAAATTGATATTTCGCTAAAATTATTCGTTTTTCTTGCTTTTTTCGGTCAAATCTCGATAAAATAAGGAAAATTAATGGGAAAAAAGAGGATAAAAATTGATATTTCGCTAAAATTATTCGTTTTTCTTGCTTTTTTCGGTCAAATCTTGATAAAATAAGGAAAATTAAGGGAAAAAAAGAGGAAAAAAATTGAAATTTCGCTAAAATTATTCGTTTTTCTTGCTTTTTACGGTCAAATCTCGATAAAATAAGGAAAATTAAGGGTAAAAAAGAGGAAAAAAATTCAAATTTCGATCAAATTATTCGTTTTTCTTCCTTTTTTCGGTCAAATCTCAATAAAATAAGGAAAATTAAGGGAAAAAAAGAGGAAAAAAATTGAAATTTCGCTAAAATTATTCGTTTTTTTTTGCTTTTTTCGGTCAAATCTCGATAAAATAAGGAAAATTAAGGGAAAAAAGAGGATAAAAATTGATATTTCGCTAAAATTATTCGTTTTTCTTGCTTTTTTCGGTCAAATCTCGATAAAATAAGGAAAATTAAGGGAAATAAAGAGGAAAAAAATTGAAATTTCGCTAAAATTATTCGTTTTTCTTGCTTTTTTCGATCAAATCTCGATAAAATAAGGAAAATTAAGGGAAAAAAAGAGGATAAAAATTGAAATTTCGCTAAAACTATTCGTTTTTCTTGCTTTTTTCGGTCAAATCTCGATAAACTAAGGAAAATTAAGGGAAAAAAAGAGGAAAAAAATCGAAATTTCGCTAAAATTATTCGTTTTTCTTGCTTTTTTCGTTCAAATCTTGATAAAATAAGGAAAATTAAGGGAAAAAAAGAGGAAAAAAAGAGGAAAAAATTTGGAATTTCGTAAAATTTATTCGTTTTTCTTGCTTTTTTCGGTCAAATCTCGATAAAATAAGGAAAATTAAGGGGAAAAAAGAGGATAAAAATTGATATTTCGCTAAAATTATTCGTTTTTCTTGCTTTTTTCGGTCAAATATCTATTAAATAAGAAAAATTAAGGGAAAAAAGAGGATAGAAATTTATATTTTGCTAAAATTATTCGTTTTTCTTGCTTTTTTCGGTCAAATCTCGATAAAGAAAGGAAAATTAAGGGAAAAAAAGAGGAAAAAAATTGAAATTTCGCTAAAATTATTCTTTTTCCTGCATTTTTCGGTCAAATCTCGATAAAATAAGGAAAATTAAGGGAAAAAAGAGGATAAAAATTGATATTTTGCTAAAATTATTCGTTTTTCTTGCTTTTTTCGGTCAAATCTCGTTAAATGAGGAGAATGAAGGAAAAAAGAGGAAAAAAATTGAAATTTCGCTAAAATTATTCGTTTTTCTTGCTTTTTTCGGTCAAATCTCGATAAAATAAGGAAAATTAAGGGAAAATAAGAGGAAAAAAATTCAAATTTCGCTAAAATTATTCGTTTTTCTTGCTTTTTGCGGTCAAATCTCAATAAAGTAAGGAAAATTAAGGGAAAAAAAGGGAGGAAAAAAATTGAAATTTCGCTAAAATTATTCGTTTTTCTTGCTTTTTACGGTCAAATCTCGATAAAATAAGGAAAATTAAGGGTAAAAAAGAGGAAAAAAATTCAAATTTCGATCAAATTATTCGTTTTTCTTCCTTTTTTCGGTCAAATCTCGATAAAATAAGGAAAATTAAGGGAAAAAAAGAGGAAAAAAATTGAAATTTCGCTAAAATTATTCGTTTTTCTTGCTTTTTTGGGTCAAATCTCGTTAAATGAGGAGAATGAAGGAAAAACAGAGGAAAAAAATTGAAATTTCGCGAAAATTATTCGTTTTTCTTGCTTTTTTCGGTCAAATCTCGAAAAAATAAGGAAAATTAAGGGAAAAAAAGAGGAAAAAAATTGAAATTTCGGTAAAGTTACTCGTTTTTCTTGCTTTTTTCGGTCAAATCTTGATAAAATAAGGAAAATTAAGGGAAAAAAAGAGGAAAAAATTGAAATTTCGCTAAAATTATTCGTTTTTCTTGCTTTTTTCGGTCAAATCTCGATAAAATAAGGAAAATTAAGGGTAAAAAAGAGGAAAAAAATTGAAATTTCGATCAAATTATTCGTTTTTCTTCCTTTTTTCGGTCAAATCTCGATAAAATAAGGAAAATTAAGAGAAAAAAAAGAGGATAAATATTGATATTTCGCTAAAATTAATCGTTTTTCTGGCTTTTTTTGGTCAAATCTCGATAAAATAAGGAAAATTAATGAAAAAAAGAGGAAAAAAATTGAAATTTCGCTAAAATTATTAGTTTTTCTTGGATTTTTAGGTGAAATCTCGATAAAATAAGGAAAATTAAGGGAAAAAAGAGGATAAAAATTGATATTTCGCTAAAATTATTCTTTTTTCTTGCTTTTTTCGGTCAAATCTCATTAAATGAGGAGAACGAAGGAAAAAAAGAGGAAAAAAAATTGAAATTTCGCTAAAATTATTCGTTTTTCTTGCTTTTTTCGGAAAAATCTCGATAAAATAAGGAAAATTAAGGGAAAAAAAGAGGAAAAAAATTGAAATTTCGCTAAAATTATTCGTTTTTCTTGCTTTTTTCGGTCAAATCTCGATAAAATAAGGAAAATTAAGGGAAAAAAAGAGGAAAAAAATTGAAATTTCGCTAAAATAATTCGTTTTTCTTGCTTTTTTCGGTCAAATCTCGATAAAATGATGAAAATTAAGGAAAAAAAAGAGGAAAAAAACTGAAATTTCGCTACAATTATTCATTTTTCTTGCTTTTTTCGGTCAAATCTCGATAAAATAAGGAATATAAAGATAAAAAAAGAGGAAGAAAATTAAAATTTCGCTAAAATCATTCATTTTTCTTGCTTTTTTCGGTCAAATCTCGATAAAATGATGAAAATTAAGGAAAAAAAAGAGGAAAAAAACTGAAATTTCGCTACAATTATTCATTTTTCTTGCTTTTTTCGGTCAAATCTCGATAAAATAAGGAATATAAGGAGAAAAAAGAGGAAGAAAATTAAAATTTCGCTAAAATCATTCATTTTTCTTGCTTTTTTCGGTCAAATCTCGATAAAATAAGGAAAATTAAGGGAAAAAAGAGGATAAAAATTTAAATTTCGCTAAAATTATTCGTTTTTCTTACTTTTTTAGGTCAAATCTCCATAAAATAAGGAAAATTAAGGTAAAAAAAGAGGATAAAAATTGAAATTTCGCTAAAATTTTTCGTTTTTCTTGCTTTTTTCAAGCAAATCTCGATAAAATAAGGAAAATTAAGGGAAAAAAAGAGGAAAAAAATTGAAATTTCGCTATAATTATTCGTTTTTCTTGCTTTTTTCGGTCAAATCTCGATAAAATAAGGAAAATTAAGGGAAAAAAAGATGAAAAAATGGATATTTCGCTAAAATTATTCGTTTTTCTTGCATTTTTCGGTCAAATCTCGATAAAATAAGGGAAATTAAGGGAAAAATAGAGGAAAAAAATTGAAATTTCGATCAAATTATTCGTTTTTCTTGCTTTTTTCGGTCAAATCTCGATAAAATAAGGGAAATTAAGGGAAAAAAAGAGGAAAAAAATTGAAATTTCGCTAAAATTATTCGTTTTTCTTAATAAATAATAAGGAAAATTAAGGGAAAAAAAGAGGAAAAAAATTGAAATTTCGCTAAAATTATTCGTTTTTCTTGGATTTTTCGGTGAAATCTCGATAAAATAAGGAAAATTAATGGAAAATAAGAGGAAAAAATTGAAATTTCGCTAAAATTATTCGTTTTTCTTGCTTTTTTCAGTCAAATCTCGTTGAATGAGGAGAATGAAGGAAAAAAAGAGGAAAAAATTGAAATTTCGCTAAAATTATTCGTTTTTCTTGCTTTTTTCGGTCAAATATCGAAAAAATAAGGAAAATTAAGGGGAAAAAAGAGGAAAAAAATTTAAATTTCGCTAAAATTACTCGTTTTTCTTGCTTTTTTCGGTCAAATCTCGATAAAATAAGGAAAATTAGGGGAAAAAAAAAGGAAAAAAATTGAAATTTCGCTAAAATAATTCGTTTTTCTTGCATTTTTCGGTCAAATCTCGATAAAATAAGGAAAATTAAGGGAAAAAAGAGGATAAAAATTGATATTTCGCTAAAATAATTCGTTTTTCTTGCTTTTTTCGGTCAAATCTCGATAGAATAAGGAAAATTAAGGGAAAAAAAGAGGAAAAAAATTGAAATTTCGCTAAAATAATTCGTTTTTCTTGCTTTTTTCGGTCAAATCTCGATAAAATGATGAAAATTAAGGAAAAAAAAGAGGAAAAAAACTGAAATTTCGCTACAATTATTCATTTTTCTTGCTTTTTTCGGTCAAATCTCGATAAAATAAGGAATATAAAGGGAAAAAAAGAGGAAGAAAATTGAAATTTCGCTAAAATTATTCATTTTTCTTGCTTTTTTCGGTCAAATCTCGATAAAATAAGGAAAATTAAGGGAAAAAAGAGGATAAAAATTGATATTTCGCTAAAATTATTCGTTTTTCTTACTTTTTTAGGTCAAATCTCCATAAAATAAGGAAAATTAAGGTAAATAAAGAGGATAAAAATTGAAATTTCGCTAAAATTATTCGTTTTTCTTGCTTTTTTCAAGCAAATCTCGATAAAATAAGGAAAATTAAGGGAAAAAAAGAGGAAAAAAATTGAAATTTCGCTATAATTATTCGTTTTTCTTGCTTTTTTCGGTCAAATCTCGATAAAATAAGGAAAATTAAGGGAAAAAAAGATGAAAAAATTGATATTTCGCTAAAATTATTCGTTTTTCTTGCTTTTTTCGGTCAAATCTCGTTAAATAAGGGAAATTAAGGGAAAAATAGAGGAAAAAAATTGAAATTTCGATCAAATTATTCGTTTTTCTTGCTTTTTTCAGTCAAATCTCGATAAAATAAGGAAAATAAAGGGAAAAAAAGAGGAAAAAAATTGATATTTCGCTAAAATTATTCGTTTTTCTTGTTTTTTCCGGTCATATCTCGATTAAATAAGGAAAATTAAGGGAAAAAAGAGGATAGAAATTGATATTTCGCTAAAATTATTCTTTTTTCTTGCTTTTTTCGGTCAAAAATTGTAATTTTGCTAAAATTATTCGTTTTTCTTGCTTTTTTCGGTGAAATCTCGATAAATAAGGAAAATTTAGGGAAAAAAAGAGGATAAAAATTGATATTTCGATAAAATTATTCGTTTTTCTTGCTTTTTTCTGTCAAATCTCGTTAAATGAGGAGAATGAAGGAAAAAAGAGGAAAAAAATGGAAATTTCGCTAAAATTATTCGTTTTTCTTGCTTTTTTCGGACAAATCTCGATAAAATAAGGAAAATTAAGGGAAAAAAATAGGAAAAAAATTGAAATTTCGCTAAAATTATTCGTTTTTCTTGCTTTTTTCGGTCAAATCTCGAAAAAATAAGGAAAATTAAGGGAAAAAATGAGGAAAAAAATTGAAATTTCGCTAAAATTACTCGTTTTTCTTGCTTTTTTCGGTCAAATCTTGATAAAATAAGGAAAATTAAGGGAAAAAAAGAGGAAAAAAATTGAAATTTTGCTAAAATTATTCGTTTTTCTTGCTTTTTTCGGTCAAAACTCGATAAAATAAGGAAAATTAAGGGTAAAAAAGAGGAAAAAAATTGAAATTTCGATCAAATTATTCGTTTTTCTTCCTTTTTTGGGTCAAATCTCGATAAAATAAGGAAAATAAAGGGAAAAAAAGAGGAAAAAAATTGAAATTACGCAAAAATTATTCGATTTTCTTGCTTTTTTCGGTCAAATCTCGATAAAATAAGGAAAATTAAGGGAAAAAAAGAGGATAAAAATTGATATTTCGCTAAAATTATTCGTTTTTCTTGCTTTTTTCGCTCAAATCTCGATAAAATAAGGAAAATCAAGGGAAAAAAGATGATAAAAATTGATATTTCGCTAAAATTATTCGTTTTTCTTGCTTTTTTCGGTCAAATCTCGATAAAATGAGGAAAATTAAGGGATAAAAAGAGGAAAAAAATTGAAATTTCGCTACAATTATTCGTTTTTCTTGCTTTTTTCGGTCAAATCTCGATAAAATAAGGAAAATTAAGGGAAAAAAAGAGGAAGAAAATTGAAATTTCGCTAAAATTATTCATTTTTCTTGCTTTTTTCGGTCAAATCTCGATAAAATAAGGAAAATTAAGGGAAAAAAGAGGATAAAAATTGATATTTCGCTAAAATTATTCGTTTTTCTTACGTTTTTAGTTCAAATCTCCATAAAACTAGGAAAAGTAAGGGAAAAAAAGAGGATAAAAATCGAAATTTCGCAAAAATTATTCGTTTTTCTTGCTTTTTTCAAGCAAATCTCGATAAAATAAGGAAAATTAAGGGAAAAAAAGGGGAAAAAAATTGAAATTTCGCTAAAGTTACTCGTTTTTCTTGCTTTTTTCGGTCAAATCTTGATAAAATAAGGAATATTAAGGGAAAAAAAGAGGAAAAAAATTGAAATTTCGCAAAAATTATTCGTTTTTCTTGCTTTTTTCGGTCAAATCTCGTTAAATAAGGAAAATTAAGGGTAAAAAAGAGGAAACAAATTGAAATTTCGATCAAATTATTCGTTTTTCTTCCTTTTTTCGGTAAAATCTCGATAAAATAAGGAAAATTAAGGGAAAAAAAAAGAGGATAAATATTGATATTTCGCTAAAATTATTCGTTTTTCTGGCTTTTTTTGGTCGAATCTCCATAAAATCTGGAAAATCAAGGGAAAAAAGAAGATAAAAATTGATATTTCGCTAAAATTATTCGTTTTCTTGCTTTTTCGGTCAAATCTCGATAAAATAAGGAAAATTAATGAAAAAAAGAGGAAAAAAATTGAAATTTCGCTAAAATTATTAGTTTTTCTTGGATTTTTCGGTGAAATCTCGATAAAATAAGGAAAATTAAGGGAAAAAAGAGGATAAAAATTGATATTTTGCTAAATTTATTCGTTTTTCTTGCTTTTTTCGGTCAAATCTCGTTAAATGAGGAGAACGAAGGAAAAAAAGAGGAAAAAAAATTGAATTTTCGCTAAACTTATTCGTTTTTCTTGCTTTTTTCGGAAAAATCTCGATAAAATAAGGAAAATTAAGGGAAAAAAAGAGGAAAAAAATTGAAATTTCGCTAAAATTATTATTTTTCTTGGCTTTTTCGGTGAAATCTCGATAAAATAAGGAAAATTAAGGGAAAAAAGAGGATAAAAATTGATATTTCGCTAAAATTATTCGTTTTTCTTGCTTTTTTCGGTCAAATCTCAATAAATGAGGAGAACGAAGGAAAAAAAGAGGAAAAAAAATTGAAATTTCGCTAAAATTATTCGTTTTTCTTGCTTTTTTCGGAAAAATCTCGATAAAATAAGGAAAATTAAGGGAAAAAAAGAGGAAAAAAATTGAAATTTCGCTAAAATTATTCGTTTTTCTTGCTTTTTTCGCTGAAATCTCGATAAAATAAGGAAAATTAAGGGAAAAAAGAGGATAAAAATTGATATTTCGCTAAAATTATTCGTTTTTCTTGCTTTTTTCGGTCAAATCTCATTAAATGAGAGAACGAAGGAAAAAAAGAGGATAAAAATTGAAATTTTGCAAAAATTATTCGTTTTTCTTGCTTTTTTCGGAAAAATCTCGATAAAATAAGGAAAATTAAGGGAAAAAAAGAGGAAAAAAATTGAAATTTCGCTAAAATTATTCGTTTTTCTTGCTTTTTTCGGTCAAATCTCTAAAAAATAAGGAAAATTAAGGGAAAAAAAGAGGAAAAAAATTGAAATTTCGCTAAAGTTACTCGTTTTTCTTGCTATTTTCGGTCAAATCTTGATAAAATAAGGAAAATTAAGGGAAAAAAGAGGAAAAAAAATTGAAATTTCGCTAAAATTATTCGTTTTTCTTGCTTTTTTCGGTCAAATCTCGTTAAATGAGGAGAATGAAGGAAAAAAAGAGGAAAAAAATTGAAATTTCGCTAAAATTATTCGTTTTTCTTGCTTTTTTCGGTCAAATCTCGAAAAAATAAGGAATATTAAGGGAAAAAAAGAGGAAAAAAATTCAAATTTCGCTAAAGTAACTCGTTTTTCTTGCTTTTTTCGGTCAAATCTTGATAAAATAAGGAAAATTAAGGGAAAAAAAGAGGAAAAAAATTGAAATTTCGCTAAAATTATTCGTTTTTCTTGCTTTTTTCGGTCAAATCTCGATAAAATAAGGAAAATTAAGGGAAAAAAAAGAGGATAAATATTGATATTTCGCTAAATTTATTCGTTTTTCTTGCTTTTTTCGGTCAAATCTCATTAAATGAGGAGAACGAAGGAAAAAAAGAGGAAAAAAAAAATTGAAATTTCGCTAAAATTATTCGTTTTTCTAGCTTTTTTCGGTCAAATCTCGTTAAAAGAGGAGAATGAAGGAATAAAAGAGGAAAAAAATTGAAATTTCGCTAAAATTATTCGTTTTTCTTGCTTTTTTCGGTCAAATCTCCAAAAAATAAGGAAAATTAAGGGAAAAAAAGAGGAAAAAAATTGAAATTTCGCTAAAGTTACTCGTTTTTCTTGCTTTTTTCGGTCAAATCTTGATAAAATAAGGAAAATTAAGGGAAAAAAAGAGGAAAAAAATTGAAATTTCGGTAAAATTATTCGTTTTTCTTGCTTTTTTCGGTCAAATCTCGATAAAATAAGGAAAATCAAGGGTAAAAAAGAGGAAAAAAATTGAAATTTCGATCAAATTATTCGTTTTTCTTCCTTTTTTCGGTGAAATCTCGATAAAATAAGGAAAATTAAGGGAAAAAAAGAGGAAAAAAATTGAAATTTCGCTAAAATTATTCGTTTTTCTTGCTTTTTTCGGTCAAATCTCGATAAAATAAGGAAAATTAAGGGAAAAAAAGAGGAAAAAATTTGGAATTTCGTAAAAATTATTCGTTTTTCTTGCTTTTTTCGGTCAAATCTCGATAAAATAAGGAAAATTAAGGGGAAAAAAGAGGATAAAAATTGATATTTCGCTAAAATTATTCGTTTTTCTTGCTTTTTTCGGTCAAATATCTATTAAATAAGAAAAATTAATGGGAAAAAAGAGGATAGAAATTTATATTTTGCTAAAATTATTCGTTTTTCTTGCTTTTTTCGGTCAAATCTCGATAAAGAAAGGAAAATTAAGGGAAAAAAAGAGGAAAAAAATGGAAATTTCGCTTAAATTATTCGTTTTTCTTGCTTTTTTCGGTCAAATCTCGAAAAAATAAGGAAAATTAAGGGAAAAAAAGAGGAAAAAAATTGAAATTTCGCTAAAGTTACTCGTTTTTCTTGCTTTTTTCGGTCAAATCTTGATAAAATAAGGAAAATTAAGGGAAAAAAAGAGAAAAAAAATTTAAATTTCGCTAAAATTATTCGTTTTTCTTGCTTTTTACGGTCAAATCTCGATAAAATAAGGAAAATTAAGGGTAAAAAAGAGGAAAAAAATTCAAATTTCGATCAAATTATTCGTTTTTCTTCCTTTTTCCGGTCAAATCTCGATAAAATAAGGAAAATTAAGGGAAAAAAAGAGGAAAAAAATTGAAATTTCGATCAAATTATTCGTTTTTCTTCCTTTTTTCGGTCAAATCTCGATAAAATAAGGAAAATTAAGAGAAAAAAAAGAGGATAAATATTGATATTTCGCTAAAATTATTCGTTTTTCTGGCTTTTTTTGGTCAAATCTCGATAAAATAAGGAAAATTAATGAAAAAAAGAGGAAAAAAATTGAAATTTCGCTAAAATTATTAGTTTTTCTTGGATTTTTAGGTGAAATCTCGATAAAATAAGGAAAATTAAGGGAAAAAAGAGGATAAAAATTGATATTTCGCTAAAATTATTCTTTTTTCTTGCTTTTTTCGGTCAAATCTCATTAAATGAGGAGAACGAAGGAAAAAAAGAGGAAAAAAAATTGAAATTTCGCTAAAATTATTCGTTTTTCTTGCTTTTTTCGGAAAAATCTCGATAAAATAAGGAAAATTAAGGGAAAAAAAGAGGAAAAAAATTGAAATTTCGCTAAAATTATTCGTTTTTCTTGCTTTTTTCGGTCAAATCTCGATAAAATAAGGAAAATTAAGGGAAAAAAAGAGGAAAAAAATTGAAATTTCGCTAAAATAATTCGTTTTTCTTGCTTTTTTCGGTCAAATCTCGATAAAATGATGAAAATTAAGGAAAAAAAAGAGGAAAAAAACTGAAATTTCGCTACAATTATTCATTTTTCTTGCTTTTTTCGGTCAAATCTCGATAAAATAAGGAATATATAGAGAAAAAAAGAGGAAGAAAATTAAAATTTCGCTAAAATCATTCATTTTTCTTGCTTTTTTCGGTCAAATCTCGATAAAATAAGGAAAATTAAGGGAAAAAAGAGGATAAAAATTTAAATTTCGCTAAAATTATTAGTTTTTCTTACTTTTTTAGGTCAAATCTCCATAAAATAAGGAAAATTAAGGTAAAAAAAGAGGATAAAAATTGAAATTTCGCTAAAATTATTCGTTTTTCTTGCTTTTTTCAAGCAAATCTCGATAAAATAAGGAAAATTAAGGGAAAAAAAGAGGAAAAAAATTGAAATTTCGCTATAATTATTCGTTTTTCTTGCTTTTTTCGGTCAAATCTCGATAAAATAAGGAAAATTAAGGGAAAAAAAGATGAAAAAATGGATATTTCGCTAAAATTATTCGTTTTTCTTGCTTTTTTCGGTCAAATCTCGATAAAATAAGGGAAATTAAGGGAAAAATAGAGGAAAAAAATTGAAATTTCGATCAAATTATTCGTTTTTCTTCCTTTTTTCGGTCAAATCTCGATAAAATAAGGAAAATTAAGGGAAAAAAAGAGGAAAAAAATTGAAATTTTGCTAAAATTATTCGTTTTTCTTGCTTTTTTCGGTCAAATCTCGATAAAATAAGGAAAATTAAGGGAAAAAAAGAGGAAAAAAATTGAAATTTCGCTAAAACTATTCGTTTTTCTTGCTTTTTTCGGTCAAATCTCGATAAAATAAGGAAAATTAAGGGTAAAAAAGAGGAAAAAAATTGAAATTTCGATCAAATTATTCGTTTTTCTTGCTTTTTTCGGTGAAATCTCGATAAAATAAGGAAAATTAATGGAAAATAAGAGGAAAAAATTGAAATTTCGCTAAAATTATTCGTTTTTCTTGCTTTTTTCAGTCAAATCTCGTTGAATGAGGAGAATGAAGGAAAAAAAGAGGAAAAAAATTGAAATTTCGCTAAAATTATTCGTTTTTCTTGCTTTTTTCGGTCAAATATCGAAAAAATAAGGAAAATTAAGGGAAAAAAAGAGGAAAAAAATTTAAATTTCGCTAAAATTACTCGTTTTTCTTGCTTTTTTCGGTCAAATCTCGATAAAATAAGGAAAATTAGGGGGAAAAAAAAGGAAAAAAATTGAAATTTCGCTAAAATAATTCGTTTTTCTTGCTTTTTTCGGTCAAATCTCGATAAAATAAGGAAAATTAAGGGAAAAAAGAGGATAAAAATTGATATTTCGCTAAAATAATTCGTTTTTCTTGCTTTTTTCGGTCAAATCTTGATAGAATAAGGAAAATTAAGGGAAAAAAAGAGGAAAAAAATTGAAATTTCGCTAAAATAATTCGTTTTTCTTGCTTTTTTCGGTCAAATCTCGATAAAATGATGAAAATTAAGGAAAAAAAGAGGAAAAAAACTGAAATTTCGCTACAATTATTCATTTTTCTTGCTTTTTTCGGTCAAATCTCGATAAAATAAGGAATAGAAAGGGAAAAAAGAGGAAGAAAATTGAAATTTCGCTAAAATTATTCATTTTTCTTGCTTTTTTCGGTCAAATCTCGAAAAAATAAGGAAAATTAAGGGAAAAAAGAGGATAAAAATTGATATTTCGCTAAAATTATTCGTTTTTCTTGCTTTTTTCGGTCAAATCTCGATAAAATAAGGAAAATCAAGGGTAAAAAAGAGGAAAAAAATTGAAATTTCGTTCAAATTATTCGTTTTTCTTCCTTTTTTCGGTGAAATCTCGATAAAATAAGGAAAATTAAGGGAAAAAAAGAGGAAAAAAATTGAAATTTCGCTAAAATTATTCGTTTTTCTTGCTTTTTTCGGTCAAATCTCGATAAAATAAGGAAAATTAAGGGAAAAAAAGAGGAAAAAAATTGAAATTTCGCTAAAATTATTCGTTTTTCTTGCTTTTTTCGGTCAAATCTCGATAAAATAAGGAAAATTAAGGGAAAAAAAGAGGAAAAAATTTGGAATTTCGTAAAAATTATTCGTTTTTCTTGCTTTTTTCGGTCAAATATCTATTAAATAAGAAAAATTAAGGGAAAAAAGAGGAAAAAAATTGAAATTTCGATCAAATTATTCGTTTTTCTTCCTTTTTTCGGTCAAATCTCGATAAAATAAGGAAAATTAAGAGAAAAAAAAGAGGATAAATATTGATATTTCGCTAAAATTATTCGTTTTTCTGGCTTTTTTTGGTCAAATCTCGATAAAATAAGGAAAATTAATGAAAAAAAGAGGAAAAAAATTGAAATTTCGCTAAAATTATTAGTTTTTCTTGGATTTTTAGGTGAAATCTCGATAAAATAAGGAAAATTAAGGGAAAAAAGAGGATAAAAATTGATATTTCGCAAAAATTATTCTTTTTTCTTGCTTTTTTCGGTCAAATCTCATTAAATGAGGAGAACGAAGGAAAAAAAGAGGAAAAAAAATTGAAATTTCGCTAAAATTATTCGTTTTTCTTGCTTTTTTCGGAAAAATCTCGATAAAATAAGGAAAATTAAGGGAAAAAAAGAGGAAAAAAATTGAAATTTCGCAAAAATTATTCGTTTTTCTTGCTTTTTTCGGTCAAATCTCGATAAAATAAGGAAAATTAAGGGAAAAAAAGAGGAAAAAAATTGAAATTTCGCTAAAATAATTCGTTTTTCTTGCTTTTTTCGGTCAAATCTCGATAAAATGATGAAAATTAAGGAAAAAAAAGAGGAAAAAAACTGAAATTTCGCTACAATTATTCATTTTTCTTGCTTTTTTCGGTCAAATCTCGATAAAATAAGGAATATAAAGAGAAAAAAAGAGGAAGAAAATTAAAATTTCGCTAAAATCATTCATTTTTCTTGCTTTTTTCGGTCAAATCTCGATAAAATAAGGAAAATTAAGGGAAAAAAGAGGATAAAAATTTAAATTTCGCTAAAATTATTCGTTTTTCTTACTTTTTTAGGTCAAATCTCCATAAAATAAGGAAAATTAAGGTAAAAAAAGAGGATAAAAATTGAAATTTCGCTAAAATTATTCGTTTTTCTTGCTTTTTTCAAGCAAATCTCGATAAAATAAGGAAAATTAAGGGAAAAAAAGAGGAAAAAAATTGAAATTTCGCTATAATTATTCGTTTTTCTTGCTTTTTTCGGTCAAATCTCGATAAAATAAGGAAAATTAAGGGAAAAAAAGATGAAAAAATGGATATTTCGCTAAAATTATTCGTTTTTCTTGCTTTTTTCGGTCAAATCTCGATAAAATAAGGGAAATTAAGGGAAAAATAGAGGAAAAAAATTGAAATTTCGATCAAATTATTCGTTTTTCTTGCTTTTTTCGGTCAAATCTCGATAAAATAAGGAAAATTAAGGGAAAAAAAGAGGAAAAAAATTGATATTTCGCTAAAATTATTCGTTTTTCTTGTTTTTTCCGGTCAAATCTCGATTAAATAAGGAAAATTAAGGGAAAAAAGAGGATAGAAATTGATATTTCGCTAAAATTATTCTTTTTTCTTGCTTTTTTCGGTCAAATCTCGATAAAATAAGGGAAATTAAGGGAAAAAAAGAGGAAAAAAATTGAAATTTCGCTAAAATTATTCGTTTTTCTTAATAAATAATAAGGAAAATTAAGGGAAAAAAAGAGGAAAAAAATTGAAATTTCGCTAAAATTATTCGTTTTTCTTGCATTTTTCGGTGAAATCTCGATAAAATAAGGAAAATTAATGGAAAATAAGAGGAAAAAATTGAAATTTCGCTAAAATTATTCGTTTTTCTTGCTTTTTTCAGTCAAATCTCGTTGAATGAGGAGAATGAAGGAAAAAAAGAGGAAAAAAATTGAAATTTCGCTAAAATTATTCGTTTTTCTTGCTTTTTTCGGTCAAATATCGAAAAAATAAGGAAAATTAAGGGAAAAAAAGAGGAAAAAAATTTAAATTTCGCTAAAATTACTCGTTTTTCTTGCTTTTTTCGGTCAAATCTCGATAAAATAAGGAAAATTAGGGGAAAAAAAAGGAAAAAAATTGAAATTTCGCTAAAATAATTCGTTTTTCTTGCTTTTTTCGGTCAAATCTCGATAAAATAAGGAAAATTAAGGGAAAAAAGAGGATAAAAATTGATATTTCGCTAAAATAATTCGTTTTTCTTGCTTTTTTCGGTCAAATCTCGATAGAATAAGGAAAATTAAGGGAAAAAAAGAGGAAAAAAATTGAAATTTCGCTAAAATAATTCGTTTTTCTTGCTTTTTTCGGTCAAATCTCGATAAAATGATGAAAATTAAGGAAAAAAAAGAGGAAAAAAACTGAAATTTCGCTACAATTATTCATTTTTCTTGCTTTTTTCGGTCAAATCTCGATAAAATAAGGAATATAAAGGGAAAAAAAGAGGAAGAAAATTGAAATTTCGCTAAAATTATTCATTTTTCTTGCTTTTTTCGGTCAAATCTCGATAAAATAAGGAAAATTAAGGGAAAAAAGAGGATAAAAATTGATATTTAGCTAAAATTATTCGTTTTTCTTACTTTTTTAGGTCAAATCTCCATAAAATAAGGAAAATTAAGGTAAAAAAAGAGGATAAAAATTGAAATTTCGCTAAAATTATTAGTTTTTCTTGGCTTTTTCGGTGAAATCTCGATAAAAGAAGGAAAATTAAGGGAAAAAAGAGGATAAAAATTGATATTTCGCTAAAATTATTCGTTTTTCTTGCTTTTTTCGGTCAAATCTCAATAAATGAGGAGAACTAAGGAAAAAAAGAGGAAAAAAAATTGAAATTTCGCTAAAATTATTCGTTTTTCTTGCTTTTTTCGGAAAAATCTCGATAAAATAAGGAAAATTAAGGGAAAAAAAGAGGAAAAAAATTGAAATTTCGCTAAAATTATTCGTTTTTCTTGCTTTTTTCGCTGAAATCTCGATAAAATAAGGAAAATTAAGGGAAAAAAGAGGATAAAAATTGATATTTCGCTAAAATTATTCGTTTTTCTTGCTTTTTTCGGTCAAATCTCATTAAATGAGGAGAACGAAGGAAAAAAAGAGGATAAAAATTGAAATTTTGCTAAAATTATTCGTTTTTCTTGCTTTTTTCGGAAAAATCTCAATAAAATAAGGAAAATTAAGGGAAAAAAAGAGGGAAAAAATTGAAATTTCGCTAAAATTATTCGTTTTTCTTGCTTTTTTCGGTCAAATCTCTAAAAAATAAGGAAAATTAAGGGAAAAAAAGAGGAAAAAAATTGAAATTTCGCTAAAGTTACTCGTTTTTCTTGCTATTTTCGGTCAAATCTTGATAAAATAAGGAAAATTAAGGGAAAAAAAGAGGAAAAAAATTGAAATTTCGCAAAAATTATTCGTTTTTCTTGCTTTTTTCGGTCAAATCTCGTTAAATGAGGAGAATGAAGGAAAAAAAGAGGAAAAAAATTGAAATTTCGCTAAAATTATTCGTTTTTCTTGCTTTTTTTCGGTCAAATCTCGAAAAAATAAGGAATATTAAGGGAAAAAAAGAGGAAAAAAATTCAAATTTCGCTAAAGTAACTGGTTTTTCTTGCTTTTTTCGGTCAAATCTTGATAAAATAAGGAAAATTAAGGGAAAAAAAGAGGAAAAAAATTGAAATTTCGCTAAAATTATTCGTTTTTCTTGCTTTTTTTCGGTCAAATCTCGAAAAAATAAGGAAAATTAAGGGTAAAAAAGAGGAAAAAAATTGAAATTTCGCTAAAATAATTCGTTTTTCTTGCTTTTTTCGGTCAAATCTCGATAAAATAAGGAAAATTAAGGGAAAAAAGAGGATAAAAATTGATATTTCGCTAAAATAATTCGTTTTTCTTGCTTTTTTCGGTCAAATCTCGATAGAATAAGGAAAATTAAGGGAAAAAAAGAGGAAAAAAATTGAAATTTCGCTAAAATAATTCGTTTTTCTTGCTTTTTTCGGTCAAATCTCGATAAAATGATGAAAATTAAGGAAAAAAAAGAGGAAAAAAACTGAAATTTCGCTACAATTATTCATTTTTCTTGCTTTTTTCGGTCAAATCTCGATAAAATAAGGAATATAAAGGGAAAAAAAGAGGAAGAAAATTGAAATTTCGCTAAAATTATTCATTTTTCTTGCTTTTTTCGGTCAAATCTCGATAAAATAAGGAAAATTAAGGGAAAAAAGAGGATAAAAATTGATATTTAGCTAAAATTATTCGTTTTTCTTACTTTTTTAGGTCAAATCTCCATAAAATAAGGAAAATTAAGGTAAAAAAAGAGGATAAAAATTGAAATTTCGCTAAAATTATTAGTTTTTCTTGGCTTTTTCGGTGAAATCTAGATAAAAGAAGGAAAATTAAGGGAAAAAAGAGGATAAAAATTGATATTTCGCTAAAATTATTCGTTTTTCTTGCTTTTTTCGGTCAAATCTCAATAAATGAGGAGAACTAAGGAAAAAAAGAGGAAAAAAAATTGAAATTTCGCTAAAATTATTCGTTTTTCTTGCTTTTTTCGGAAAAATCTCGATAAAATAAGGAAAATTAAGGGAAAAAAAGAGGAAAAAAATTGAAATTTCGCTAAAATTATTCGTTTTTCTTGCTTTTTTCGCTGAAATCTCGATAAAATAAGGAAAATTAAGGGAAAAAAGAGGATAAAAATTGATATTTCGCTAAAATTATTCGTTTTTCTTGCTTTTTTCGGTCAAATCTCATTAAATGAGGAGAACGAAGGAAAAAAAGAGGATAAAAATTGAAATTTTGCTAAAATTATTCGTTTTTCTTGCTTTTTTCGGAAAAATCTCGATAAAATAAGGAAAATTAAGGGAAAAAAAGAGGGAAAAAATTGAAATTTCGCTAAAATTATTCGTTTTTCTTGCTTTTTTCGGTCAAATCTCTAAAAAATAAGGAAAATTAAGGGAAAAAAAGAGGAAAAAAATTGAAATTTCGCTAAAGTTACTCGTTTTTCTTGCTATTTTCGGTCAAATCTTGATAAAATAAGGAAAATTAAGGGAAAAAAAGAGGAAAAAAATTGAAATTTCGCTAAAATTATTCGTTTTTCTTGCTTTTTTCGGTCAAATCTCGTTAAATGAGGAGAATGAAGGAAAAAAAGAGGAAAAAAATTGAAATTTCGCTAAAATTATTCGTTTTTCTTGCTTTTTTCGGTCAAATCTCGAAAAAATAAGGAATATTAAGGGAAAAAAAGAGGAAAAAAATTCAAATTTCGCTAAAGTAACTCGTTTTTCTTGCTTTTTTCGGTCAAATCTTGATAAAATAAGGAAAATTAAGGGAAAAAAAGAGGAAAAAAATTGAAATTTCGCTAAAATTATTCGTTTTTCTTGCTTTTTTTCGGTCAAATCTCGAAAAAATAAGGAAAATTAAGGGTAAAAAAGAGGAAAAAAATTGAAATTTCGATCAAATTATTAGTTTTTCTTCCTTTTTTCGGTAAAATCTCGATAAAATAATGAAAATTAAGGGAAAAAAAGAGGAAAAAAATTGAAATTTCGATCAAATTATTCGTTTTTCTTCCTTTTTTCGGTCAAATCTCGATAAAATAAGGAAAATTAAGGGAAAAAAAAGAGGATAAATATTGATATTTCGCTAAATTTATTCGTTTTTCTTGCTTTTTTCGGTCAAATCTCATTAAATGAGGAGAACGAAGGAAAAAAAGAGGAAAAAAAAAATTGAAATTTCGCTAAAATTATTCGTTTTTCTTGCTTTTTTCGGTCAAATCTCGTTAAATGAGGAGAATGAAGGAATAAAAGAGGAAAAAAATTGAAATTTCGCTAAAATTATTCGTTTTTCTTGCTTTTTTCGGTCAAATCTCCAAAAAATAAGGAAAATTAAGGGAAAAAAAGAGGAAAAAAATTGAAATTTCGCTAAAGTTACTCGTTTTTCTTGCTTTTTTCGGTCAAATCTTGATAAAATAAGGAAAATTAAGGGAAAAAAAGAGGAAAAAAATTGAAATTTCGCTAAAATTATTCGTTTTTCTTGCTTTTTTTCGGTCAAATCTCGATAAAATAAGGAAAATCAAGGGTAAAAAGAGGAAAAAAATTGAAATTTCGATCAAATTATTCGTTTTTCTTCCTTTTTTCGGTGAAATCTCGATAAAATAAGGAAAATTAAGGGAAAAAAAGAGGAAAAAAATTGAAATTTCGCTAAAATTATTCGTTTTTCTTGCTTTTTTCGGTCAAATCTCGATAAAATAAGGAAAATTAAGGGAAAAAAAGAGGAAAAAATTTGGAATTTCGTAAAAATTATTCGTTTTTCTTGCTTTTTTCGGTCAAATCTCGATAAAATAAGGAAAATTAAGGGGAAAAAAGAGGATAAAAATTGATATTTCGCTAAAATTATTCGTTTTTCTTGCTTTTTTCGGTCAAATATCTATTAAATAAGAAAAATTAAGGGAAAAAAGAGGATAGAAATTTATATTTTGCTAAAATTATTCGTTTTTCTTGCTTTTTTCGGTCAAATCTCGATAAAGAAAGGAAAATTAAGGGAAAAAAAGAGGAAAAAAATTGAAATTTCGCTTAAATTATTCGTTTTTCTTGCTTTTTTCGGTCAAATCTCGAAAAAATAAGGAAAATTAAGGGAAAAAAAGAGGAAAAAAATTGAAATTTCGCTAAAGTTACTCGTTTTTCTTGCTTTTTTCGGTCAAATCTTGATAAAATAAGGAAAATTAAGGGAAAAAAAGAGAAAAAAAATTGAAATTTCGCTAAAATTATTCGTTTTTCTTGCTTTTTACGGTCAAATCTCGATAAAATAAGGAAAATTAAGGGTAAAAAAGAGGAAAAAAATTCAAATTTAGATCAAATTATTCGTTTTTCTTCCTTTTTCCGGTCAAATCTCGATAAAATAAGGAAAATTAAGGGAAAAAAGAGGAAAAAAATTGAAATTTCGCTAAAATTATTCGTTTTTCTTGCTTTTTTGGGTCAAATCTCGTTAAATGAGGAGAATGAAGGAAAAAAAGAGGAAAAAAATTGAAATTTCGCGAAAATTATTCGTTTTTCTTGCTTTTTTCGGTCAAATCTCGAAAAAATAAGGAAAATTAAGGGAAAAAAAGAGGAAAAAAATTGAAATTTCGGTAAAGTTACTCGTTTTTCTTGCTTTTTTCGGTCAAATCTTGATAAAATAAGGAAAATTAAGGGAAAAAAAGAGGAAAAAAATTGAAATTTCGCTAAAATTATTCGTTTTTCTTGCTTTTTTCGGTCAAATCTCGATAAAATAAGGAAAATTAAGGGTAAAAAAGAGGAAAAAAATTGAAATTTCGATCAAATTATTCGTTTTTCTTCCTTTTTTCGGTCAAATCTCGATAAAATAAGGAAAATTAAGAGAAAAAAAAGAGGATAAATATTGATATTTCGCTAAAATTATTCGTTTTTCTGGCTTTTTTTGGTCAAATCTCGATAAAATAAGGAAAATTAATGAAAAAAAGAGGAAAAAAATTGAAATTTCGCTAAAATTATTAGTTTTTCTTGGATTTTTAGGTGAAATCTCGATAAAATAAGGAAAATTAAGGGAAAAAAGAGGATAAAAATTGATATTTCGCTAAAATTATTCTTTTTTCTTGCTTTTTTCGGTCAAATCTCATTAAATGAGGAGAACGAAGGAAAAAAAGAGGAAAAAAAATTGAAATTTCGCTAAAATTATTCGTTTTTCTTGCTTTTTTCGGAAAAATCTCGATAAAATAAGGAAAATTAAGGGAAAAAAAGAGGAAAAAAATTGAAATTTCGCTAAAATTATTCGTTTTTCTTGCTTTTTTCGGTCAAATCTCGATAAAATAAGGAAAATTAAGGGAAAAAAAGAGGAAAAAAATTGAAATTTCGCTAAAATAATTCGTTTTTCTTGCTTTTTTCGGTCAAATCTCGATAAAATGATGAAAATTAAGGAAAAAAAAGAGGAAAAAAACTGAAATTTCGCTACAATTATTCATTTTTCTTGCTTTTTTCGGTCAAATCTCGATAAAATAAGGAATATAAAGAGAAAAAAAGAGGAAGAAAATTAAAATTTCGCTAAAATCATTCATTTTTCTTGCTTTTTTCGGTCAAATCTCGATAAAATAAGGAAAATTAAGGGAAAAAAGAGGATAAAAATTTAAATTTCGCTAAAATTATTCGTTTTTCTTACTTTTTTAGGTCAAATCTCCATAAAATAAGGAAAATTAAGGTAAAAAAAGAGGATAAAAATTGAAATTTCGCTAAAATTATTCGTTTTTCTTGCTTTTTTCAAGCAAATCTCGATAAAATAAGGAAAATTAAGGGAAAAAAAGAGGAAAAAAATTGAAATTTCGCTATAATTATTCGTTTTTCTTGCTTTTTTTCGGTCAAATCTCGATAAAATAAGGAAAATTAAGGGAAAAAAAGATGAAAAAATGGATATTTCGCTAAAATTATTCGTTTTTCTTGCTTTTTTCGGTCAAATCTCGATAAAATAAGGGTAATTAAGGGAAAAATAGAGGAAAAAAATTGAAATTTCGATCAAATTATTCGTTTTTTTTTGCTTTTTTCGGTCAAATCTCGATAAAATAAGGAAAATTAAGGGAAAAAAAGAGGAAAAAAATTGATATTTCGCTAAAATTATTCGTTTTTCTTGTTTTTTCCGGTCAAATCTCGATTAAATAAGGAAAATTAAGGGAAAAAAGAGGATAGAAATTGATATTTCGCTAAAATTATTCTTTTTTCTTGCTTTTTTCGGTCAAATCTCGATAAAATAAGGGAAATTAAGGGAAAAAAAGAGGAAAAAAATTGAAATTTCGCTAAAATTATTCGTTTTTCTTAATAAATAATAAGGAAAATTAAGGGAAAAAAAGAGGAAAAAAATTGAAATTTCGCTAAAATTATTCGTTTTTCTTGGATTTTTCGGTGAAATCTCGATAAAATAAGGAAAATTAATGGAAAATAAGAGGAAAAAATTGAAATTTCGCTAAAATTATTCGTTTTTCTTGCTTTTTTCAGTCAAATCTCGTTGAATGAGGAGAATGAAGGAAAAAAATTGAAATTTCGCTAAAATTATTCGTTTTTCTTGCTTTTTTCGGTCAAATATCGAAAAAATAAGGAAAATTAAGGGAAAAAAAAGAGGAAAAAAATTTAAATTTCGCTAAAATTACTCGTTTTTCTTGCTTTTTTTCGGTCAAATCTCGATAAAATAAGGAAAATTAGGGGAAAAAAAAGGAAAAAAATTGAAATTTCGCTAAAATAATTCGTTTTTCTTGCTTTTTTCGGTCAAATCTCGATAAAATAAGGAAAATTAAGGGAAAAAAGAGGATAAAAATTGATATTTCGCTAAAATAATTCGTTTTTCTTGCTTTTTTCGGTCAAATCTTGATAGAATAAGGAAAATTAAGGGAAAAAAAGAGGAAAAAAATTGAAATTTCGCTAAAATAATTCGTTTTTCTTGCTTTTTTCGGTCAAATCTCGATAAAATGATGAAAATTAAGGAAAAAAAGAGGAAAAAAACTGAAATTTCGCTACAATTATTCATTTTTCTTGCTTTTTTCGGTCAAATCTCGATAAAATAAGGAATAGAAAGGGAAAAAAGAGGAAGAAAATTGAAATTTCGCTAAAATTATTCATTTTTCTTGCTTTTTTCGGTCAAATCTCGAAAAAATAAGGAAAATTAAGGGAAAAAAGAGGATAAAAATTGATATTTCGCTAAAATTATTCGTTTTTCTTGCTTTTTTCGGTCAAATCTCGATAAAATAAGGAAAATCAAGGGTAAAAAAGAGGAAAAAAATTGAAATTTCGTTCAAATTATTCGTTTTTCTTCCTTTTTTCGGTGAAATCTCGATAAAATAAGGAAAATTAAGGGAAAAAAAGAGGAAAAAAATTGAAATTTCGCTAAAATTATTCGTTTTTCTTGCTTTTTTCGGTCAAATCTCGATAAAATAAGGAAAATTAAGGGAAAAAAAGAGGAAAAAAATTGAAATTTCGCTAAAATTATTCGTTTTTCTTGCTTTTTTCGGTCAAATCTCGATAAAATAAGGAAAATTAAGGGAAAAAAAGAGGAAAAAATTTGGAATTTCGTAAAAATTATTCGTTTTTCTTGCTTTTTTCGGTCAAATCTCGATAAAATAAGGAAAATTAAGGGGAAAAAAGAGGATAAAAATTGATATTTCGCTAAAATTATTCGTTTTTCTTGCTTTTTTCGGTCAAATATCTATTAAATAAGAAAAATTAAGGGAAAAAAGAGGATAGAAATTTATATTTTGCTAAAATTATACGTTTTTCTTGCTTTTTTCGGTCAAATCTCGATAAAGAAAGGAAAATTAAGGGAAAAAAAGAGGAAAAAAATTGAAATTTCGCTTAAATTATTCGTTTTTCTTGCTTTTTTCGGTCAAATCTCGAAAAAATAAGGAAAATTAAGGGAAAAAAAGAGGAAAAAAATTGAAATTTCGCTAAAGTTACTCGTTTTTCTTGCTTTTTTCGGTCAAATCTTGATAAAATAAGGAAAATTAAGGGAAAAAAAGAGAAAAAAAATTGAAATTTCGCTAAAATTATTCGTTTTTCTTGCTTTTTACGGTCAAATCTCGATAAAATAAGGAAAATTAAGGGTAAAAAAGAGGAAAAAAATTCAAATTTCGATCAAATTATTCGTTTTTCTTCCTTTTTTCGGTCAAATCTCGATAAAATAAGGAAAATTAAGGGAAAAAAGAGGAAAAAAATTGAAATTTCGCTAAAATTATTCGTTTTTCTTGCTTTTTTGGGTCAAATCTCGTTAAATGAGGAGAATGAAGGAAAAAAAGAGGAAAAAAATTGAAATTTCGCGAAAATTATTCGTTTTTCTTGCTTTTTTCGGTCAAATCTCGAAAAAATAAGGAAAATTAAGGGAAAAAAAGAGGATAAAAATTGAAATTTCGGTAAAGTTACTCGTTTTTCTTGCTTTTTTTCGGTCAAATCTTGATAACATAAGGAAAATTAAGGGAAAAAAAGAGGAAAAAAATTGAAATTTCGCTAAAATTATTCGTTTTTCTTGCTTTTTTCGGTCAAATCTCGATAAAATAAGGAAAATTAAGGGTAAAAAAGAGGAAAAAAATTGAAATTTCGATCAAATTATTCGTTTTTCTTCCTTTTTTCGGTCAAATCTCGATAAAATAAGGAAAATTAAGAGAAAAAAAAGAGGATAAATATTGATATTTCGCTAAAATTATTCGTTTTTCTGGCTTTTTTTGGTCAAATCTCGATAAAATAAGGAAAATTAATGAAAAAAAGAGGAAAAAAATTGAAATTTCGCTAAAATTATTAGTTTTTCTTGGATTTTTAGGTGAAATCTCGATAAAATAAGGAAAATTAAGGGAAAAAAGAGGATAAAAATTGATATTTCGCTAAAATTATTCTTTTTTCTTGCTTTTTTCGGTCAAATCTCATTAAATGAGGAGAACGAAAGAAAAAAAGAGGAAAAAAAATTGAAATTTCGCTAAAATTATTCGTTTTTCTTGCTTTTTTCGGAAAAATCTCGATAAAATAAGGAAAATTAAGGGAAAAAAAGAGGAAAAAAATTGAAATTTCGCTAAAATTATTCGTTTTTCTTGCTTTTTTCGGTCAAATCTCGATAAAATAAGGAAAATTAAGGGAAAAAAAGAGGAAAAAAATTGAAATTTCGCTAAAATAATTCGTTATTCTTGCTTTTTTCGGTCAAATCTCGATAAAATGATGAAAATTAAGGAAAAAAAAGAGGAAAAAAACTGAAATTTCGCTACAATTATTCATTTTTCTTGCTTTTTTCGGTCAAATCTCGATAAAATAAGGAATATAAAGAGAAAAAAAGAGGAAGAAAATTAAAATTTCGCTAAAATCATTCATTTTTCTTGCTTTTTTCGGTCAAATCTCGATAAAATAAGGAAAATTAAGGGAAAAAAGAGGATAAAAATTTAAATTTCGCTAAAATTATTCGTTTTTCTTACTTTTTTAGGTCAAATCTCCATAAAATAAGGAAAATTAAGGTAAAAAAAGAGGATAAAAATTGAAATTTCGCTAAAATTATTCGTTTTTCTTGCTTTTTTCAAGCAAATCTCGATAAAATAAGGAAAATTAAGGGAAAAAAAGAGGAAAAAAATTGAAATTTCGCTATAATTATTCGTTTTTCTTGCTTTTTTCGGTCAAATCTCGATAAAATAAGGAAAATTAAGGGAAAAAAAGATGAAAAAATGGATATTTCGCTAAAATTATTCGTTTTTCTTGCTTTTTTCGGTCAAATCTCGATAAAATAAGGGAAATTAAGGGAAAAATAGAGGAAAAAAATTGAAATTTCGATCAAATTATTCGTTTTTCTTGCTTTTTTCGGTCAAATCTCGATAAAATAAGGAAAATTAAGGGAAAAAAAGAGGAAAAAAATTGATATTTCGCTAAAATTATTCGTTTTTCTTGTTTTTTCCGGTCAAATCTCGATTAAATAAGGAAAATTAAGGGAAAAAAGAGGATAGAAATTGATATTTCGCTAAAATTATTCTTTTTTCTTGCTTTTTTCGGTCAAATCTCGATAAAATAAGGGAAATTAAGGGAAAAAAAGAGGAAAAAAATTTAAATTTCGCTAAAATTATTCGTTTTTCTTAATAAATAATAAGGAAAATTAAGGGAAAAAAAGAGGAAAAAAATTGAAATTTCGCTAAAATTATTCGTTTTTCTTGGATTTTTCGGTGAAATCTCGATAAAATAAGGAAAATTAATGGAAAATAAGAGGAAAAAATTGAAATTTCGCTAAAATTATTCGTTTTTCTTGCTTTTTTCAGTCAAATCTCGTTGAATGAGGAGAATGAAGGAAAAAAAGAGGAAAAAAATTGAAATTTCGCTAAAATTATTCGTTTTTCTTGCTTTTTTCGGTCAAATATCGAAAAAATAAGGAAAATTAAGGGAAAAAAAGAGGAAAAAAATTGAAATTTCGCTAAAATTACTCGTTTTTCTTGCTTTTTTCGGTCAAATCTCGATAAAATAAGGAAAATTAGGGGAAAAAAAAAGGAAAAAAATTGAAATTTCGCTAAAATAATTCGTTTTTCTTGCTTTTTTCGGTCAAATCTCGATAAAATAAGGAAAATTAAGGGAAAAAAGAGGATAAAAATTGATATTTCGCTAAAATAATTCGTTTTTCTTGCTTTTTTCGGTCAAATCTCGATAGAATAAGGAAAATTAAGGGAAAAAAAGAGGAAAAAAATTGAAATTTCGCTAAAATAATTCGTTTTTCTTGCTTTTTTCGGTCAAATCTCGATAAAATGATGAAAATTAAGGAAAAAAAAGAGGAAAAAAACTGAAATTTCGCTACAATTATTCATTTTTCTTGCTTTTTTCGGTCAAATCTCGATAAAATAAGGAATATAAAGGGAAAAAAAGAGGAAGAAAATTGAAATTTCGCTAAAATTATTCATTTTTCTTGCTTTTTTCGGTCAAATCTCGATAAAATAAGGAAAATTAAGGGAAAAAAGAGGATAAAAATTGATATTTAGCTAAAATTATTCGTTTTTCTTACTTTTTTAGGTCAAATCTCCATAAAATAAGGAAAATTAAGGTAAAAAAAGAGGATAAAAATTGAAATTTCGCTAAAATTATTAGTTTTTCTTGGCTTTTTCGGTGAAATCTCGATAAAATAAGGAAAATTAAGGGAAAAAAGAGGATAAAAATTGATATTTCGCTAAAATTATTCGTTTTTCTTGCTTTTTTCGGTCAAATCTCAATAAATGAGGAGAACGAAGGAAAAAAAGAGGAAAAAAAATTGAAATTTCGCTAAAATTATTCGTTTTTCTTGCTTTTTTCGGAAAAATCTCGATAAAATAAGGAAAATTAAGGGAAGAAAAGAGGAAAAAAATTGAAATTTCGCTAAAATTATTCGTTTTTCTTGCTTTTTTCGCTGAAATCTCGATAAAATAAGGAAAATTAAGGGAAAAAAGAGGATAAAAATTGATATTTCGCTAAAATTATTCGTTTTTCTTGCTTTTTTCGGTCAAATCTCATTAAATGAGGAGAACGAAGGAAAAAAAGAGGATAAAAATTGAAATTTTGCTAAAATTATTCGTTTTTCTTGCTTTTTTCGGAAAAATCTCGATAAAATAAGGAAAATTAAGGGAAAAAAAGAGGGAAAAAATTGAAATTTCGCTAAAATTATTCGTTTTTCTTGCTTTTTTCGGTCAAATCTCTAAAAAATAAGGAAAATTAAGGGAAAAAAAGAGGAAAAAAATTGAAATTTCGCTAAAGTTACTCGTTTTTCTTGCTATTTTCGGTCAAATCTTGATAAAATAAGGAAAATTAAGGGAAAAAAAGAGGAAAAAAATTGAAATTTCGCTAAAATTATTCGTTTTTCTTGCTTTTTTCGGTCAAATCTCGTTAAATGAGGAGAATGAAGGAAAAAAAGAGGAAAAAAATTGAAATTTCGCTAAAATTATTCGTTTTTCTTGCTTTTTTCGGTCAAATCTCGAAAAAATAAGGAATATTAAGGGAAAAAAAGAGGAAAAAAATTCAAATTTCGCTAAAGTAACTCGTTTTTCTTGCTTTTTTCGGTCAAATCTTGATAAAATAAGGAAAATTAAGGGAAAAAAAGAGGAAAAAAATTGAAATTTCGCTAAAATTATTCGTTTTTCTTGCTTTTTTCGGTCAAATCTCGAAAAAATAAGGAAAATTAAGGGTAAAAAAGAGGAAAAAAATTGAAATTTCGATCAAATTATTAGTTTTTCTTCCTTTTTTCGGTAAAATCTCGATAAAATAATGAAAATTAAGGGAAAAAAAGAGGAAAAAAATTGAAATTTCGATCAAATTATTCGTTTTTCTTCCTTTTTTCGGTCAAATCTCGATAAAATAAGGAAAATTAAGGGAAAAAAAAGAGGATAAATATTGATATTTCGCTAAATTTATTCGTTTTTCTTGCTTTTTTCGGTCAAATCTCATTAAATGAGGAGAACGAAGGAAAAAAAGAGGAAAAAAAAAATTGAAATTTCGCTAAAATTATTCGTTTTTCTTGCTTTTTTCGGTCAAATCTCGTTAAATGAGGAGAATGAAGGAATAAAAGAGGAAAAAAATTGAAATTTCGCTAAAATTATTCGTTTTTCTTGCTTTTTTCGGTCAAATCTCCAAAAAATAAGGAAAATTAAGGGAAAAAAAGAGGAAAAAAATTGAAATTTCGCTAAAGTTACTCGTTTTTCTTGCTTTTTTCGGTCAAATCTTGATAAAATAAGGAAAATTAAGGGAAAAAAAGAGGAAAAAAATTGAAATTTCGCTAAAATTATTCGTTTTTCTTGCTTTTTTCGGTCAAATCTCGATAAAATAAGGAAAATCAAGGGAAAAAAGAGGAAAAAAATTGAAATTTCGATCAAATTATTCGTTTTTCTTCCTTTTTTCGGTGAAATCTCGATAAAATAAGGAAAATTAAGGGAAAAAAAGAGGAAAAAAATTGAAATTTCGCTAAAATTATTCGTTTTTCTTGCTTTTTTCGGTCAAATCTCGATAAAATAAGGAAAATTAAGGGAAAAAAAGAGGAAAAAATTTGGAATTTCGTAAAAATTATTCGTTTTTCTTGCTTTTTTCGGTCAAATCTCGATAAAATAAGGAAAATTAAGGGGAAAAAAGAGGATAAAAATTGATATTTCGCTAAAATTATTCGTTTTTCTTGCTTTTTTCGGTCAAATATCTATTAAATAAGAAAAATTAAGGGAAAAAAGAGGATAGAAATTTATATTTTGCTAAAATTATTCGTTTTTCTTGCTTTTTTCGGTCAAATCTCGATAAAGAAAGGAAAATTAAGGGAAAAAAAGAGGAAAAAAATTGAACTTTCGCTTAAATTATTTGTTTTTCTTGCTTTTTTCGGTCAAATCTCGAAAAAATAAGGAAAATTAAGGGAAAAAAAGAGGAAAAAAATTGAAATTTCGCTAAAGTTACTCGTTTTTCTTGCTTTTTTCGGTCAAATCTTGATAAAATAAGGAAAATTAAGGGAAAAAAATAGAAAAAAAATTGAAATTTCGCTAAAATTATTCGTTTTTCTTGCTTTTTACGGTCAAATCTCGATAAAATAAGGAAAATTAAGGGTAAAAAAGAGGAAAAAAATTCAAATTTCGATCAAATTATTCGTTTTTCTTCCTTTTTCCGGTCAAATCTCGATAAAATAAGGAAAATTAAGGGAAAAAAGAGGAAAAAAATTGAAATTTCGCTAAAATTATTCGTTTTTCTTGCTTTTTTGGGTCAAATCTCGTTAAATGAGGAGAATGAAGGAAAAAAAGAGGAAAAAAATTGAAATTTCGCGAAAATTATTCGTTTTTCTTGCTTTTTTCGGTCAAATCTCGAAAAAATAAGGAAAATTAAGGGAAAAAAAGAGGAAAAAAATTGAAATTTCGGTAAAGTTACTCGTTTTTCTTGCTTTTTTCGGTCAAATCTTGATAAAATAAGGAAAATTAAGGGAAAAAAGAGGAAAAAAATTGAAATTTCGCTAAAATTATTCGTTTTTCTTGCTTTTTTGGGTCAAATCTCGTTAAATGAGGAGAATGAAGGAAAAAAAGAGGAAAAAAATTGAAATTTCGCGAAAATTATTCGTTTTTCTTGCTTTTTTCGGTCAAATCTCGAAAAAATAAGGAAAATTAAGGGAAAAAAAGAGGAAAAAAATTGAAATTTCGGTAAAGTTACTCGTTTTTCTTGCTTTTTTCGGTCAAATCTTGATAAAATAAGGAAAATTAAGGGAAAAAAAGAGGAAAAAAATTGAAATTTCGCTAAAATTATTCGTTTTTCTTGCTTTTTTCGGTCAAATCTCGATAAAATAAGGAAAATTAAGGGTAAAAAAGAGGAAAAAAATTGAAATTTCGATCAAATTATTCGTTTTTCTTCCTTTTTTCGGTCAAATCTCGATAAAATAAGGAAAATTAAGAGAAAAAAAAGAGGATAAATATTGATATTTCGCTAAAATTATTCGTTTTTCTGGCTTTTTTTGGTCAAATCTCGATAAAATAAGGAAAATTAATGAAAAAAAGAGGAAAAAAATTGAAATTTCGCTAAAATTATTAGTTTTTCTTGGATTTTTAGGTGAAATCTCGATAAAATAAGGAAAATTAAGGGAAAAAAGAGGATAAAAATTGATATTTCGCTAAAATTATTCTTTTTTCTTGCTTTTTTCGGTCAAATCTCATTAAATGAGGAGAACGAAGGAAAAAAAGAGGAAAAAAAATTGAAATTTCGCTAAAATTATTCGTTTTTCTTGCTTTTTTCGGAAAAATCTCGATAAAATAAGGAAAATTAAGGGAAAAAAAGAGGAAAAAAATTAAAATTTCGCTAAAATTATTCGTTTTTCTTGCTTTTTTCGGTCAAATCTCGATAAAATAAGGAAAATTAAGGGAAAAAAAGAGGAAAAAAATTGAAATTTCGCTACAATTATTCATTTTTCTTGCTTTTTTCGGTCAAATCTCGATAAAATAAGGAATATAAAGAGAAAAAAAGAGGAAGAAAATTGAAATTTCGCGAAAATTATTCGTTTTTCTTGCTTTTTACGGTCAAATCTCGAAAAAATAAGGAAAATTAAGGGAAAAAAAGAGGAAAAAAATTGAAATTTCGGTAAAGTTACTCGTTTTTCTTGCTTTTTTCGGTCAAATCTTGATAAAATAAGGAAAATTAAGGGAAAAAAAGAGGAAAAAAATTGAAATTTCGCTAAAATTATTCGTTTTTCTTGCTTTTTTCGGTCAAATCTCGATAAAATAAGGAAAATTAAGGGTAAAAAAGAGGAAAAAAATTGAAATTTCGATCAAATTATTCGTTTTTCTTCCTTTTTTCGGTCAAATCTCGATAAAATAAGGAAAATTAAGAGAAAAAAAAGAGGATAAATATTGATATTTCGCTAAAATTATTCGTTTTTCTGGCTTTTTTTGGTCAAATCTCGATAAAATAAGGAAAATTAATGAAAAAAAGAGGAAAAAAATTGAAATTTCGCTAAAATTATTAGTTTTTCTTGGATTTTTAGGTGAAATCTCGATAAAATAAGGAAAATTAAGGGAAAAAAGAGGATAAAAATTGATATTTCGCTAAAATTATTCTTTTTTCTTGCTTTTTTCGGTCAAATCTCATTAAATGAGGAGAACGAAGGAAAAAAAGAGGAAAAAAAATTGAAATTTCGCTAAAATTATTCGTTTTTCTTGCTTTTTTCGGAAAAATCTCGATAAAATAAGGAAAATTAAGGGAAAAAAAGAGGAAAAAAATTGAAATTTCGCTAAAATTATTCGTTTTTCTTGCTTTTTTCGGTCAAATCTCGATAAAATAAGGAAAATTAAGGGAAAAAAAGAGGAAAAAAATTGAAATTTCGCTACAATTATTCATTTTTCTTGCTTTTTTCGGTCAAATCTCGATAAAATAAGGAATATAAAGAGAAAAAAAGAGGAAGAAAATTAAAATTTCGCTAAAATCATTCATTTTTCTTGCTTTTTTCGGTCAAATCTCGATAAAATAAGGAAAATTAAGGGAAAAAAGAGGATAAAAATTTAAATTTCGCTAAAATTATTCGTTTTTCTTACTTTTTTAGGTCAAATCTCCATAAAATAAGGAAAATTAAGGTAGAAAAAGAGGATAAAAATTGAAATTTCGCTAAAATTATTCGTTTTTCTTGCTTTTTTCAAGCAAATCTCGATAAAATAAGGAAAATTAAGGGAAAAAAAGAGGAAAAAAATTGAAATTTCGCTATAATTATTCGTTTTTCTTGCATTTTTCGGTCAAATCTCGATAAAATAAGGAAAATTAAGGGAAAAAAAGATGAAAAAATGGATATTTCGCTAAAATTATTCGTTTTTCTTGCTTTTTTCGGTCAAATCTCGATAAAATAAGGGAAATTAAGGGAAAAATAGAGGAAAAAAATTGAAATTTCGATCAAATTATTCGTTTTTCTTGCTGTTTTCGGTCAAATCTCGATAAAATAAGGAAAATTAAGGGAAAAAAAGAGGAAAAAAATTGATATTTCGCTAAAATTATTCGTTTTTCTTGTTTTTTCCGGTCAAATCTCGATTAAATAAGGAAAATTAAGGGAAAAAAGAGGATAGAAATTGATATTTCGCTAAAATTATTCTTTTTTCTTGCTTTTTTCGGTCAAATCTCGATAAAATAAGGGAAATTAAGGGAAAAAAAGAGGAAAAAAATTGAAATTTCGCTAAAATTATTCGTTTTTCTTAATAAATAATAAGGAAAATTAAGGGAAAAAAAGAGGAAAAAAATTGAAATTTCGCTAAAATTATTCGTTTTTCTTGGATTTTTCGGTGAAATCTCGATAAAATAAGGAAAATTAATGGAAAATAAGAGGAAAAAATTGAAATTTCGCTAAAATTATTCGTTTTTCTTGCTTTTTTCAGTCAAATCTCGTTGAATGAGGAGAATGAAGGAAAAAAAGAGGAAAAAAATTGAAATTTCGCTAAAATTATTCGTTTTTCTTGCTTTTTTCGGTCAAATATCGAAAAAATAAGGAAAATTAAGGGAAAAAAAGAGGAAAAAAATTTAAATTTCGCTAAAATTACTCGTTTTTCTTGCTTTTTTCGGTCAAATCTCGATAAAATGATGAAAATTAAGGAAAAAAAAGAGGAAAAAAACTGAAATTTCGCTAAAATAATTCGTTTTTCTTGCTTTTTTCGGTCAAATCTCGATAAAATAAGGAAAATTAAGGGAAAAAAAGAGGAAAAAAATTGAAATTTCGCTAAAATAATTCGTTTTTCTTGCTTTTTTCGGTCAAATCTCGATAAAATGATGAAAATTAAGGAAAAAAAAGAGGAAAAAAACTGAAATTTCGCTACAATTATTCATTTTTCTTGCTTTTTTCGGTCAAATCTCGATAAAATAAGGAATATAAAGGGAAAAAAAGAGGAAGAAAATTGAAATTTCGCTAAAATTATTCATTTTTCTTGCTTTTTTCGGTCAAATCTCGATAAAATAAGGAAAATTAAGGGAAAAAAGAGGATAAAAATTGATATTTCGCTAAAATTATTCGTTTTTCTTGCTTTTTTCGGTCAAATCTCGATAAAATAAGGAAAATCAAGGGTAAAAAAGAGGAAAAAAATTGAAATTTCGATCAAATTATTCGTTTTTCTTCCTTTTTTCGGTGAAATCTCGATAAAATAAGGAAAATTAAGGGAAAAAAAGAGGAAAAAAATTGAAATTTCGCTAAAATTATTCGTTTTTCTTGCTTTTTTCGGTCAAATCTCGATAAAATAATGAAAATTAAGGGAAAAAAAGAGGAAAAAAATTGAAATTTCGCTAAAATTATTCGTTTTTCTTGCTTTTTTCGGTCAAATCTCGATAAAATAAGGAAAATTAAGGGAAAAAAAGAGGAAAAAATTTGGAATTTCGTAAAAATTATTCGTTTTTCTTGCTTTTTTCGGTCAAATCTCGATAAAATAAGGAAAATTAAGGGGAAAAAAGAGGATAAAAATTGATATTTCGCTAAAATTATTCGTTTTTCTTGCTTTTTTCGGTCAAATATCTATTAAATAAGAAAAATTAAGGGAAAAAAGAGGATAGAAATTTATATTTTGCTAAAATTATTCGTTTTTCTTGCTTTTTTCGGTCAAATCTCGATAAAGAAAGGAAAATTAAGGGAAAAAAAGAGGAAAAAAATTGAAATTTCGCTTAAATTATTCGTTTTTCTTGCTTTTTTCGGTCAAATCTCGAAAAAATAAGGAAAATTAAGAGAAAAAAAGAGGAAAAAAATTGAAATTTCGCTAAAGTTACTCGTTTTTCTTGCTTTTTTTGGTCAAATCTTGATAAAATAAGGAAAATTAAGGGAAAAAAAGAGAAAAAAAATTGAAATTTCGCTAAAATTATTCGTTTTTCTTGCTTTTTACGGTCAAATCTCGATAAAATAAGGAAAATTAAGGGTAAAAAAGAGGAAAAAAATTCAAATTTCGATCAAATTATTCGTTTTTCTTCCTTTTTTCGGTCAAATCTCGATAAAATAAGGAAAATTAAGGGAAAAAAAGAGGAAAAAAATTGAAATTTCGCTAAAATTATTCGTTTTTCTTGCTTTTTTGGGTCAAATCTCGTTAAATGAGGAGAATGAAGGAAAAAAAGAGGAAAAAAATTGAAATTTCGCGAAAATTATTCGTTTTTCTTGCTTTTTTCGGTCAAAACTCGAAAAAATAAGGAAAATTAAGGGAAAAAAAGAGGAAAAAAATTGAAATTTCGGTAAAGTTACTCGTTTTTCTTGCTTTTTTCGGTCAAATCTTGATAAAATAAGGAAAATTAAGGGAAAAAAAGAGGAAAAAAACTGAAATTTCGCTACAATTATTCATTTTTCTTGCTTTTTTCGGTCAAATCTCGATAAAATAAGGAATATAAAGGGAAAAAAAGAGGAAGAAAATTGAAATTTCGCTAAAATCATTCATTTTTCTTGCTTTTTTCGGTCAAATCTCGATAAAATAAGGAAAATTAAGGGAAAAAAGAGGATAAAAATTTAAATTTCGCTAAAATTATTCGTTTTTCTTACTTTTTTAGGTCAAATCTCCATAAAATAAGGAAAATTAAGGTAAAAAAAGAGGATAAAAATTGAAATTTCGCTAAAATTATTCGTTTTTCTTGCTTTTTTCAAGCAAATCTCGATAAAATAAGGAAAATTAAGGGAAAAAAAGAGGAAAAAAATTGAAATTTCGCTATAATTATTCGTTTTTCTTGCATTTTTCGGTCAAATCTCGATAAAATAAGGAAAATTAAGGGAAAAAAAGATGAAAAAATGGATATTTCGCTAAAATTATTCGTTTTTCTTGCTTTTTTCGGTCAAATCTCGATAAAATAAGGGAAATTAAGGGAAAAATAGAGGAAAAAAATTGAAATTTCGATCAAATTATTCGTTTTTCTTGCTGTTTTCGGTCAAATCTCGATAAAATAAGGAAAATTAAGGGAAAAAAAGAGGAAAAAAATTGATATTTCGCTAAAATTATTCGTTTTTCTTGTTTTTTCCGGTCAAATCTCGATTAAATAAGGAAAATTAAGGGAAAAAAGAGGATAGAAATTGATATTTCGCTAAAATTATTCTTTTTTCTTGCTTTTTTCGGTCAAATCTCGATAAAATAAGGGAAATTAAGGGAAAAAAAGAGGAAAAAAATTGAAATTTCGCTAAAATTATTCGTTTTTCTTAATAAATAATAAGGAAAATTAAGGGAAAAAAAGAGGAAAAAAATTGAAATTTCGCTAAAATTATTCGTTTTTCTTGGATTTTTCGGTGAAATCTCGATAAAATAAGGAAAATTAATGGAAAATAAGAGGAAAAAATTGAAATTTCGCTAAAATTATTCGTTTTTCTTGCTTTTTTCAGTCAAATCTCGTTGAATGAGGAGAATGAAGGAAAAAAAGAGGAAAAAAATTGAAATTTCGCTAAAATTATTCGTTTTTCTTGCTTTTTTCGGTCAAATATCGAAAAAATAAGGAAAATTAAGGGAAAAAAAGAGGAAAAAAATTTAAATTTCGCTAAAATTACTCGTTTTTCTTGCTTTTTTCGGTCAAATCTCGATAAAATGATGAAAATTAAGGAAAAAAAAGAGGAAAAAAACTGAAATTTCGCTAAAATAATTCGTTTTTCTTGCTTTTTTCGGTCAAATCTCGATAAAATAAGGAAAATTAAGGGAAAAAAAGAGGAAAAAAATTGAAATTTCGCTAAAATAATTCGTTTTTCTTGCTTTTTTCGGTCAAATCTCGATAAAATGATGAAAATTAAGGAAAAAAAAGAGGAAAAAAACTGAAATTTCGCTACAATTATTCATTTTTCTTGCTTTTTTCGGTCAAATCTCGATAAAATAAGGAATATAAAGGGAAAAAAAGAGGAAGAAAATTGAAATTTCGCTAAAATTATTCATTTTTCTTGCTTTTTTCGGTCAAATCTCGATAAAATAAGGAAAATCAAGGGTAAAAAAGAGGAAAAAAATTGAAATTTCGCTAAAATTACTCGTTTTTCTTGCTTTTTTCGGTCAAATCTCGATAAAATGATGAAAATTAAGGAAAAAAAAGAGGAAAAAAACTGAAATTTCGCTAAAATAATTCGTTTTTCTTGCTTTTTTCGGTCAAATCTCGATAAAATAAGGAAAATTAAGGGAAAAAAAGAGGAAAAAAATTGAAATTTCGCTAAAATAATTCGTTTTTCTTGCTTTTTTCGGTCAAATCTCGATAAAATGATGAAAATTAAGGAAAAAAAAGAGGAAAAAAACTGAAATTTCGCTACAATTATTCATTTTTCTTGCTTTTTTCGGTCAAATCTCGATAAAATAAGGAATATAAAGGGAAAAAAAGAGGAAGAAAATTGAAATTTCGCTAAAATTATTCATTTTTCTTGCTTTTTTCGGTCAAATCTCGATAAAATAAGGAAAATTAAGGGAAAAAAGAGGATAAAAATTGATATTTCGCTAAAATTATTCGTTTTTCTTGCTTTTTTCGGTCAAATCTCGATAAAATAAGGAAAATCAAGGGTAAAAAAGAGGAAAAAAATTGAAATTTCGATCAAATTATTCGTTTTTCTTCCTTTTTTCGGTGAAATCTCGATAAAATAAGGAAAATTAAGGGAAAAAAAGAGGAAAAAAATTGAAATTTCGCTAAAATTATTCGTTTTTCTTGCTTTTTTCGGTCAAATCTCGATAAAATAATGAAAATTAAGGGAAAAAAAGAGGAAAAAAATTGAAATTTCGCTAAAATTATTCGTTTTTCTTGCTTTTTTCGGTCAAATCTCGATAAAATAAGGAAAATTAAGGGAAAAAAAGAGGAAAAAATTTGGAATTTCGTAAAAATTATTCGTTTTTCTTGCTTTTTTCGGTCAAATCTCGATAAAATAAGGAAAATTAAGGGGAAAAAAGAGGATAAAAATTGATATTTCGCTAAAATTATTCGTTTTTCTTGCTTTTTTCGGTCAAATATCTATTAAATAAGAAAAATTAAGGGAAAAAAGAGGATAGAAATTTATATTTTGCTAAAATTATTCGTTTTTCTTGCTTTTTTCGGTCAAATCTCGATAAAGAAAGGAAAATTAAGGGAAAAAAAGAGGAAAAAAATTGAAATTTCGCTTAAATTATTCGTTTTTCTTGCTTTTTTCGGTCAAATCTCGAAAAAATAAGGAAAATTAAGAGAAAAAAAGAGGAAAAAAATTGAAATTTCGCTAAAGTTACTCGTTTTTCTTGCTTTTTTTGGTCAAATCTTGATAAAATAAGGAAAATTAAGGGAAAAAAAGAGAAAAAAAATTGAAATTTCGCTAAAATTATTCGTTTTTCTTGCTTTTTACGGTCAAATCTCGATAAAATAAGGAAAATTAAGGGTAAAAAAGAGGAAAAAAATTCAAATTTCGATCAAATTATTCGTTTTTCTTCCTTTTTTCGGTCAAATCTCGATAAAATAAGGAAAATTAAGGGAAAAAAAGAGGAAAAAAATTGAAATTTCGCTAAAATTATTCGTTTTTCTTGCTTTTTTGGGTCAAATCTCGTTAAATGAGGAGAATGAAGGAAAAAAAGAGGAAAAAAATTGAAATTTCGCGAAAATTATTCGTTTTTCTTGCTTTTTTCGGTCAAAACTCGAAAAAATAAGGAAAATTAAGGGAAAAAAAGAGGAAAAAAATTGAAATTTCGGTAAAGTTACTCGTTTTTCTTGCTTTTTTCGGTCAAATCTTGATAAAATAAGGAAAATTAAGGGAAAAAAAGAGGAAAAAAATTGAAATTTCGCTAAAATTATTCGTTTTTCTTGCTTTTTTCGGTCAAATCTCGATAAAATAAGGAAAATTAAGGGTAAAAAAGAGGAAAAAAATTGAAATTTCGATCAAATTATTCGTTTTTCTTCCTTTTTTCGGTCAAATCTCGATAAAATAAGGAAAATTAAGAGAAAAAAAAGAGGATAAATATTGATATTTCGCTAAAATTATTCGTTTTTCTGGCTTTTTTTGGTCAAATCTCGATAAAATAAGGAAAATTAATGAAAAAAAGAGGAAAAAAATTGAAATTTCGCTAAAATTATTAGTTTTTCTTGGATTTTTAGGTGAAATCTCGATAAAATAAGGAAAATTAAGGGAAAAAAGAGGATAAAAATTGATATTTCGCTAAAATTATTCTTTTTTCATGCTTTTTTCGGTCAAATCTCATTAAATGAGGAGAACGAAGGAAAAAAAGAGGAAAAAAAATTAAAATTTCGCTAAAATTATTCGTTTTTCTTGCTTTTTTCGGAAAAATCTCGATAAAATAAGGAAAATTAAGGGAAAAAAAGAGGAAAAAAATTGAAATTTCGCTAAAATTATTCGTTTTTCTTGCTTTTTTCGGTCAAATCTCGATAAAATAAGGAAAATTAAGGGAAAAAAAGAGGAAAAAAATTGAAATTTCGCTAAAATAATTCGTTTTTCTTGCTTTTTTCGGTCAAATCTCGATAAAATGATGAAAATTAAGGAAAAAAAAGAGGAAAAAAACTGAAATTTCGCTACAATTATTCATTTTTCTTGCTTTTTTTCGGTCAAATCTCGATAAAATAAGGAATATAAAGAGAAAAAAAGAGGAAGAAAATTAAAATTTCGCTAAAATCATTCATTTTTCTTGCTTTTTTCGGTCAAATCTCGATAAAATAAGGAAAATTAAGGGAAAAAAGAGGATAAAAATTTAAATTTCGCTAAAATTATTCGTTTTTCTTACTTTTTTAGGTCAAATCTCCATAAAATAAGGAAAATTAAGGTAAAAAAAGAGGATAAAAATTGAAATTTCGCTAAAATTATTCGTTTTTCTTGCTTTTTTCAAGCAAATCTCGATAAAATAAGGAAAATTAAGGGAAAAAAAGAGGAAAAAAATTGAAATTTCGCTATAATTATTCGTTTTTCCTGCTTTTTTTGGTCAAATCTCGATAAAATAAGGAAAATTAAGGGAAAAAAAGATGAAAAAATGGATATTTCGCTAAAATTATTCGTTTTTCTTGCTTTTTTCGGTCAAATCTCGATAAAATAAGGGAAATTAAGGGAAAAATAGAGGAAAAAAATTGAAATTTCGATCAAATTATTCGTTTTTCTTGCTTTTTTCGGTCAAATCTCGATAAAATAAGGAAAATTAAGGGAAAAAAAAGAGGAAAAAAATTGATATTTCGCTAAAATTATTCGTTTTTCTTGTTTTTTCCGGTCAAATCTCGATTAAATAAGGAAAATTAAGGGAAAAAAAGAGGATAGAAATTGATATTTCGCTAAAATTATTCTTTTTTCTTGCTTTTTTCGGTCAAATCTCGATAAAATAAGGAAAATTAAGGGAAAAAAAGAGGAAAAAAATTGAT